>VZRW01010724.1:49599-60456 GCA_013398125.1 Aegotheles bennettii | reverse complement strand
CCTCTCGTCCTGTCATCAGCAATTCAGAAGAGACCAACACCAGCCTCACTACAACCTCCCTTTAGGTAGTTGTAGAGGGCAATAAGGTCTCCTCTCAGTCTCCTCTTCTCCAGGCTCAATAACCCCAGTTCCCTCAGCAGGTCTCCATAAGGTTTGTTTGCCAGACCTCCCACCAGCCTTGTTGCCCTTCTCTGGACTTGCTCCAGCACCTCAATGTCCTTCCCTATTTTGAGCTAGGCATCAGGGGAAGACAGTGATCTTCTGCAGGTAGGGAAATGAAGAGCAGCTAAACAATTTAGGAAAAAATAAATTTCAATAAGCTACCAGAGCAAGACCCTTGGCAATGAAGAACTACGACTGTAACCTTTAGGTACTGACTTCTCTCCCGTGTGAAACTCCTGCAGGAAGGTGTGAAATGGTTGAGCTGACAAAACCAGTTTCATTTGCAAAGAAACATTTTTTTAATTATTTTTTTTTCATTCATTAACTTCCAGATATTTTGCTTCCATTCTGATAAAGCTGAGTTTCTGTGAGGCATCGGGAAGGGACAACTCACTAGGAGGGGATTGGGAAGGAAGCCGGGACAGGTCTGGAAGGGCCGTTGTTGTCCCTCATGCATTAACACGTGTGCTGTTGCCATTGCTGACAGCACCGAGGGCAGAGCCATCACCTTTCTCTATCCTTTCAGACATTTATAGATAGCCTCACTGGGGCTGAAGTTTTCCAAAACTCTCAATCACAGAGCTCATCCCCACTGAGCTGCCACCCCTGGGGCCACCTCGTACGGTGAGCATGTGCCTGTAGCACAGAGGATGGGCACCGTGCTTTCAGTGGATGAGTTTATCACCCCCCAGCCACAGGTCGGGATGGGACTGAGAGGCAGTTAAGCAGTTTCCCAGCCTGCACTACCTTTTAACTCAATTTCCATTTCCTAAACCACTGCTGACATCTGTCTAAATCATAATTATCTCCACAACCACGCTGAGTTTCAGCTTTTGCTGAGTACCTCGGAGAAGGTTTGGAGGTTTTGAAAGGAGGTTGATCTTCAGAAGCCACTGCTCCCAGCAGGTCTGGGTGTTTGTTGCATGTCACCGGCTGGTTTCTCAATGCACACACAAACACACACACACACCCCATGTGCACGCACGCTCTCTTTCATGTCCGTTGCCTAAGTGAATGCTTGCTGTCAGATCTTCCAAGCCACAGCACATTTTTAATCAGTCAGATAATTCAATCATTCATTCCAGGCCTGCTCGGAGCAGCTGTCATTTTCAAGCATCAAAGCTTCTCTGTCAAAAACCACGCAGGCTGGGGGTTGGTTCAGGGTGCTGGGGGGGAACAGAGGGGGTGCAGAGGAAAAGAACGGGACGGATTAAATGATCTTATTATAAATACTTCTGCAGCCACCAGCCAACCATCCTCAGCCCAGAACAATGGCACGGCACAAGAGCGACTCGGGAATCTGCAGGATTTGTAAGGTATTTGCAAATCTCACTCCGAGTGGGGAGAAGGGGGGGGGTGGGTGTCAGATGGAGCTTCCTGCCTGAGATGCTCAAAGGCACCGAATGGGATTTGGATGTCTGGTTCTCATTAAAATTAATGGAAATTGGGTGCCCAGACCTACAGGCAGCTTTCAAAAGCTTCGTCTCCATTTATAATTAATGTTCCCAACAGGGTGACTAAATATTTATACAATAGGTCATGTTATATGCAAAATGGAAGAGGTGCCTATTGGTAGATCAGGGACCAAGAGAAGGAGAATCTGATGGGATGTCAGGTTCAATCCACACTGTCCCTTGTTAAAAGCTCTTCTACTTGCAAATCGCCAGTAGCTCCCACTAGATGAACAGCTGGGGTGGTAGCTCCAGCAATGATGATGTTCTCAGGGTACAAGACAGCAAATTCAAATGGCAGCTTTACAGCTTTCCTGGGTTCTTCTCTTCCCCCTCCCCGCAGCTCTGACTTCCTTCACCAACTCACTTCACCTCTGCAAATCTCAATTTCCAGTATGAACAATACACAGCATCACTGAGCTTACCCAGTATAGGAGCGGAGTGGAGTGCAGAGAGCACTCCTCTGCCTCGGTCAGAGATGTTAGAGGTGGAAGACACCAAGTAAAAGAGTGGCACTAATCTGTCCCCAGGCATTAGCAAAACCATGGCTGGATCTGTAGCACTGCATTTACTCTGCAGTGATGGAGCAATTCAGTGTATGAAGCTGGTGGGTTGAACCCTGAGAGTGTCTGAGGGAGTCTGTTATTGGGGGTGAAAGCTTGGCACCCCCCCGGGTGAAATTTGAAGCAGCCAAGTCCTGTCCTGGTTTGTTCTCCTGGGAAAACTCTTCCCTGGCTGGACCGTGCCTGAAGCTCTGCCCTGGCTGATTCACTGAGAAGGTGTCCATGGAAGCTTGGGTCTTGTGTATCAGGTAGCCTTAGGTCCCCACCCAGAAGGGCTCCTGAGCTTGGCTTAAGACAGCCACTTGGGGTGGGCTTGATGATTGCAGTGATTTACAATGCTTTAATGGAGGAGTTTCAATTCCTCCAACATCTGAAAATTTGTCTTTTAATTTTTTTCCATGCCTCATCCAAAGCCACCAGATGGAGAAGTTCTGCTGGTTCAGGGCCTCCCATACTTTGGCATCCCAAGGTTTGTCAAGCCCAGATGGATGTATTGAGTGGTACCTCAGAGCTCAGTTAGGATTCCTCTGTAGGTCCCCAGCTTCTAGGACGCAAATTGTAGCTCCAGCTTCACTGAAAGGACATAAAGTTCAGCCAAAATATAGGTAGTCTGGTCTTGTGTCCGTAGCCAAATACCCTCTGTTACAAAAGCCTGCCTTAGACTCCTAGCCTCCAGCTTCTAGCCAGCTTGCTTTGCTCTTCCTCTCTACTACACCAGAAATCACCAGTGGCTGATGTTGCCTTCCCATGTGACCTTGGATACACTACATGTAGATCTTTCTTTGGTTCTCCTGACCATCTTGACCAGATTTCACAGCACAATATGGGCTATGGTTAGTGTCAGGGTTGGCTTAGAACAGGTACACAAAGCTGTATGCAGTCACTCAGGAGATGAAACTGAACGTGAAGTACAGCCACATCTCCTGAACCTCAAAGCCCATCGGGCAGTGCAAAGGGGAAAGAAGGCACCGTTCCTCCCTAACACCATGGCCAGTCTGCTTGGCATGGGACATTCACTGTCCCATGGCTTTGCTGCCAATTAAAACAACTGCATTTGAGAGACAAAAACTCAAACTCAAGGCTTAGAGCTGTTGTCCCCAGACAAGATGTCAGGAGAGCATCAAGGACACATCAAGAATAAAACAGCTTCATTTTCCTTCTGAATACCTGTCTGCTTATTTTTTAATTAAGCAACAGCTGGGTGTAGACATGTGAGGCAGCAGAAGGATCCCAAGACAGATGAGATTAGGTGATCTACATTATGCAGAAATGCAAACCTCTCCCAGCCCACGCAGAATCAACTCTGTCACCAAACTCATCACCACAACAAACTCCTGCAAAGGACCTCTCAGATTGCGAGCATTTAATCCCAGAAGCAATTATGTACCCCAAATCACAGCCAACTCTCCATTTTGTAAGAGAGATAGGGGTCACAGGCGGGATTTTAGGAGCAGGCTGGAGAAGCCTCTGCTGGCAGCAACCTACGTAAGAACTGGCTCAATCTTCTGGCATGACCACAAACTGGGACATCTCTCAGAGCTCTTGCCAGCCCCACAGATCTATTACTTATTGATACAGACATAGATGAAAACCTGAGAATCTGTATCGTCTTATCACATAGACCCAGGGACAAGGTAAGCTTCTCCATCAGGAGACCCCCTCAGGGCTTGGCCATGGAGGTAGGGCTGTGAACCCTGGCAGAACATAGCCTTGGGATCATCCATGTCTTAGCCTGGCTGCCAAGAAGCCAAGCCTGCACCCCTCTGACAAAGAAAGGACTGCGACCCAGGACTCACACTGCTCAGCCCCAGCAATGCCCCTGCTCAAGCCCTGAGCTGCTGACCCAAACCTCCCCCCAAGCCCCAGGTGGGACCCCCCTTGCTGCTGAGCACAGCCACGCTGGGCACCCGTGCTGGGCACACAGCCACGCTCCCAGGGAGAGCTGTGCAGGCTGCTGTGCTGTCAAACTGCCCTAGATTGGAGCGAATAAGCTCCCTTCTGAAGGGAGATAATTCCTCTACTTTAAAACTAAGTGGTTCAAGGAGAAAAAATGCGGGCAAGAGGGTCTGATGCTCCGAGCTTGAGGTGGGAAATGAGCTGTGCCTGGGCAGAGCAACTGCACGGCTGCTTTTCTGGATGATCAAAGTGCTGGGTGAAGAAGGTGAGTCAGGCTGCTAGGGTGTCCACAGCACAGCCAAAACAGAGCAGAGACCTCAGCAGGAGAAGTGGGTGCCCCTCCCCGGGGTACCGAGCTGCAGGGCTGGGCACCCTCCAAAGCCAGAGGGCAAAAGCTCCTGGTGGAACAAAGAGCCTCTGTCTCCTCTCACCTGTGCCCACTCCACCCGCAAGCTCAGGCTGTTGTGCCCACAGAGGAGGTGCCCAGGGCATGGTGGGTCAGCCAGCACCACAGCACGGGCTGGTCCCAGAGCCGGAGGGACAGCCCCTACCACAGGGACAGCTCACAAGGAAGAGTCTCCGGGGAAAACAGTTGGCTCTTCAGCCAACCATCTCCCAGAGCAAAGACCAACAAAGTAGAGCAGACAACAAGAGAGTCATTAATAAGGCCAAGCCTGGCATCTTCCTGGAGCCCCCAGCACTGGGATCACTGATTGCACCAAACAAGCACAGAAGAGGCCTCTTCAGCAGTTTTGTCCTTGCTGCTTAAAATTCAACAGCTCCACTTTCCAACGGGCAGGGAAGGAACAGTTTTTGTACGTTAACAGCCTACCCCCCCGTCCCCATTTGTAGGGAGGAAGCTCTCTGGTTGAGCTTGGCAGACTCTGGCCTGCCGGGGAGGACACCACGAGGCCCGAGGGATGTGCCAGCTGCTTGCTAGCCCTGCATGACCAGCACTGGCCCTGGCAGAGACAGGTCCCGCTTGAACATCCCTCGGCTGGAGGTCAGAGAGATGCAGTCTGCATTCCAGCAACCTGGGTCCCACCAGGGATGCCCACGAGCAGCTCCCAGCTCCCCCCAAGGTGGCCCTGGTGCCGGTTCTCCCCATGTCCGCCCCCCCCGGCTCAGGGGCAGAGTGGTGTCACCAGCAGGACTGGCCTCCTACATCCTCACAGAGAGGAACCGTGCTCGTGGTGAGCAAAGCCGTGGCTTGCCTTCAGGCAGTATCTCAAGACAATGATATGAAACCCATTTTTGGGGGACACTGTGACCTGGAAACAACAGTGGCAACACTCAGCTGAGCTGAATGGTATTTGTGTAAAATTCTGCTTTAAACCCAAGACTGGCTGTCCTGTCTCATCTGAGAGGCACTTGCTGTCATTTTGGGTCAGAGTTAAGATTATTAAGAACATAAGTGTTACATTTTCTCTGGCAGACAGCTGAGACTCCTCTTTTGCACAATAAGCACCCAAAATGAGCGGGAGGATTCGGTAAGTGCCCTGCAAAGCTTTGTTCACCTTAAAATAGTTTTGCAGGTGAGAATCCACAGCTGTAACTTAGCATGCATGTCTGGAAAAAACAAAGTCCTTGCTTGTGTAGCCCCACCTCATGCCCATGACTGCCAACCTCAGGGATGCTGTTGGCTTGGCCAAGCTGTTGAGACCCAGCACCTCTCCCAGAGGGCTCGGGTCAGTCCCTGGGACGGTCACCTCCATGGTTTGGCACACCACAGTCTGCCAGAGGCAGAGCCAACTGCTCCCTCTGCACTGGGTCACTGATGAACCAGGCACAGACCAGCAGCAGGAAGGGCTGGGGGCTGAGGCACTGGGGCTGGAGGAGACCACACCATTCACACAGATGAAGTGTCCTTCTGCAGAGCTGGCAGCAGCAAGGGTGGCAGAGAAGAGGCAGAGCAAGGGGAGCATTTGCTGTTTCTGACCCCTGAGCACCCTCCTGGCAGTACAGCTTCCAAGGGAGGGATGAAACACGGGAGCAAGAGACCTGATCTGGGTGCAGACATTGCACTCAGTGAGGGACATGCCTGCCTTGCACAGATACAGGGACCTTCTGCTTCCAAATCCTTCCTGACAGTCGTCCCCCCCCCAACCCCCCCATGGTCTGCAGCCCCTCCATCCAGCTCTCCCACCACAGCACCCATCACGCGAGCTTTATCTCAGCCACACGTAACCTCAGCCCTTTGTCTCTCAGGATGGGCTTAGAGAACTCCCCAAAGTTAATGAAGGAGGTCCATCCCCTCATTAACTCCCGGGGCCTGTCTGCTTTGATTAGGTTGTGCTGACTCTGCTCACACTTGCTGCTCTGAATGCAGGGACACTGGGACATCTCCAGCTGGGACACAGACAAAAGGAGGAGATAGCAGAGCCTTGGTTACCATTGGAGCAATTCAGGACAAATAATTAGAGGCTTTCGTGGCTAATTGGATCTGTACTGTCAATCCAGGACAGGAGATGTCTTAACCCACACTGCCTGCCTGAGATTGCTAAGCAGGCCATAAATAAACTGCAGCATTGACCCAAAGCTCATGGGCCTTCAGCTTCCACCCAGCATGCTCCATCCCAGTGCTGCTGCAGCACAGCCAACCTAGGGGGGAGTTTAGCTCCCTTGCCTTTTCCCACCACTGCAGCCTTGCAGCCACACCAGGACACCTGGAGTCCACCTCAGGTGGCTCAGAGAGCCCTCAGGGGTGCAGAGCTCAGTGTGGCAAAGCTAGTTAGGACAAGAAGCTGCTGGTTTCAAACTAAAGTCAAAGGGTAAATCAACCAGTGTCAGAGATCAATATTAGCAGGGGCTGGCAAGCCAAAGACAAGGGATCTTCAGAGGAAGGCTTGTGAGTAGGAAGTTGGTTCCCTGCAGTATCGAGGTTTCAACCTGCCTTTTGTTTCCAGTTACAGGGCAAGGCTCCAGCCCCATCCCCAGCTCACTTCAGCCCTGGAAGTCCTTCCTTCCTTCTCTGCTCAGACATCTCCTTCAGATTGTGGGAGTGCTGGCACTTGAAGAGATATGCAAACAAGAACAACCACCTCCACACGCCTGCCAGCCAGCACAAGGACATCCAGACCTTTAAGTTCAAAGCCTGACCCTTCCCTCCTGAGGACCTCCAGCATCTCATCATCTTGAAGGAGGCAGGCTCAGAACCACGCACTGGGGCCCTCAGTCTGCAGGCTGTCTGCAAGGCTGATTGCTATGCAAGGTCCCAAGTGCTTCCCCAGGAAACAGGGTGAAGGAAAATGGCTCATACTGCTTGCGACCATGACCTGTGGATCTCCTGCCTCTGCCAGGGGAAAGCCAGGCGCAGGATGAGTAGAAAGGCAAAGTCACAACAAAGGACAGTCCAACACTTTGGGCCAGGCAAAAATAGATTAACCTACTTGAAAGTAGGGCAACATCGCTGAAGAGTAGGACATCTGGTCACCACTGCAGGAGCAGCAAATACGGAGGAGGCATCTAGTCCAGGCACACGTCTAACCTGATGGGAGCCAGTTAAGGTGCAGACATGTAGTATGTTTAGGGAAGCAGCTGGGATGAGCAGTCCCCTGTATCGCAGAGCAGCTCTCATCTCTCTGAGGTGACTGCTAGACTTGCTGCTGACAGCCACTCCACCTGCCTGCCAGAAGCAACATCCTGCCCCCAGGAGCCGCGGGGACACGCGTGCCCAAACCTGACAGCTGATCCCTTCTACCTGATCTGCTAAACCCAGGGTTTGGCAAGAAATGATCAGCAAGAGAGAAAACATAGGAAGATTCCTGATGTGCCTGGTGGCTGAGGTGCCAGAACATGTTTAACACCCTGCACTGCTTGGAGGGTCCCTGCTGCCAAGGCCACCCTCTGCGCTGGCTCCAGCCCACCTACCTCTGCTCAGCTCCTTGCTGTGCCCCGGGGCAGGATCTCAGCCCCCTGGCCCAGCACTGTTCAGAGAGGACATGATAAAGAAGTGATTAAGGATCACCACTGAGCTTGTATGAGCATCTCCGAACGCCCCGCAGCCCACCAGGCAGCCAGCAGGCTGCAGCTAAGCCGGGTGTTATGGGGTTTGCAAAAAGAAGCAGGAAAGTAAAGGCTGCAGATAGCATCAAAGGAGCCTCACTGCTGCTTGTGGAGAGGGGTTAATGCCACGCTTCTGACTGGCTGCTCCAGGGCTGAGTTTCCTACCCGGCCTTGGCAGGACAGGCAGTTTTCTTGGCTTAGAACTCAGTGCTGGAACGGAAACCTGGAGCGCCAGGTCTCAGGACACCATTCAAAACCCTGTTCCTTCTTGTTGCTGCTCTCAAAGGAGGCACTAGGAAACTGTCCAGGTCCCAGGTCCCTTTGCAGAAAGCTTTCAGACCCTCCAGAAAAAGGTCTCCTGGCGGGGTGTGGTGTGTTTTCCTAAACTCAGATTTGCAGAAATCAGTTTGGGGCAGACCTGAGCTTAGGTCAGAGCCACGGCAGCCCCCTCAGCAGACCCTAAACCGAGGGGAGTGTTTCTGGTCTAACCTGACAGCTAAGCCCAACCTCAGAAAAGCCACCCAGACCGTTTTGGAAGTATCCATACCCATGTCAGCTTCCTTTTAACCTCAAAATTACCAGTCAGCCACAGCAGCCTTTCATCTTAAGTTCTTTACTGAGAGGGTGGTTGGGCACTGGAATGGGCTGCCCAGGGAGGTGGTGGAGTCACCGTCCCTGGGGGGGTTCAACAAACGGGTTGATGAGGCACTTGAGGCCATGGTCCGATGGTCTAATGGTTAGGAATATGATGGGATAAAGGTTGGACTTGATGACCCTGGCGGTCCCTTCCAACCATAATGATTCTATGATTCTATGATCTGCCTTGCACTGAATTCAGGGGCTCAGCAACTCACTCTGGGCCAGGGGAGCTTGGACCCCAGCCTAGGACAAGGCTGGGAGGTGGAGAAAGGTTTCTCTAGTCTGCTAGGGCTGTTACAGTGACCACTTGCTAGCACTTGCCTTCAGGAGAGGACAAGGCACTGGGGCAGGAGTCATTACCTTCCCGGATCAGGCAGGAAGGGGGCCTGTCTGCAAGCCCGGTGCCATGGTCCTTCCCCAGGGATGGGGAGCGATGCTGCTGGGCAGGGAAAGCCTGGGGGTGACTGGAAACACTGGCACAGAGGAAACCACCATCTTCAGCCCAGGGCTGCCTGAGCACCACCCGTGGAGCCAGGAACAGCGACTGAACGGTGCCTTTGACCTCACAACAGTGAAATTCGGTTTGCCAACAGCAGGGTGCAGGCTGACACCGGCTCTGAGCTGCACAAGCTGGCTGATCACAGCCACCCCATCACACACCACCTCTGCCAGCCCAGGTAACAGCCCCAGAACCACCACCTCCCTCGCACTTCACCCAGAAGCCATTTCTCCCCTTTCCTGCCACACTGCTGCCAGCTTTTGCCAGGCAGAAAGAGCCAGAAGTGCTCACTGTGGGACAATGATTTTTTTACTCCATAGTGTCTTTCATCCCTAAGGCATTTCTAACTAAGGAATCATCTCAAATCCACAAACAAGAACTCAGATCTGAAGATGTGATGAACATTTCCCTTTATTCTGATTTTTTTAAAAAAGAGATATTTCAGAATAGCAACTTAATTTATCAAATATTCTGATACCCTTAAACCTGCCCTCTATCCCCCCCACAGTCTATCCACAAAGAGGTGAAAGCAGATGCACTTTAATCAACAGACAAGGCCTGCTTTCCTCCTGGGAGCATCACCCAGAGGGGCTGCCAATGAACTTGAGGCTGAAGATATTTAATAGCACTAGAAGGCTGCTCCTCATAGCAAGAGCATCCCATCCCATAGAGACAGCATCCTATGCCTGCAACTTTGCCAAGAGGCTGCTAACTTTGCTTGCCACTGTGCAATTGTTGTCCATCAGACCAAGGTGACCTGCAAGTCAGCTTGAATGGGGTTGTCCACGTCACACCTTTTCAGTTCTGCTGCCCAGCCTTCCCTCTGTGTTGAGGAATTACAGCAAGACCAGTGCCTCTCACCCATGTCCAAGCAAAGGAATGCTGCTCAGAGCCTGGCATGGAGGCTTCTCCTCTGGCTCATCTCTCACACATCACTGAAGAGTGGCTGAAAGGATGTTTCTGCCACTCAGTTGAGCCTGCTCCATTGCACAGAAGAAAGCTGGAGAGGTACTGGACAAGGAAGCAGCTGGACAGGAACCTGAGAGCAGAAAAATCCTTGCAGCAAATGCTCTGCCAGGCCTCAAATCCTCCAAAACATGAACACCAAGTCCTCCCCTGAACAGCCTGAGAAGCTTTGCAGCCCTTTGAGATAGCATGACACTGCTTCAGCACAGGCTTAATCCCCCAGTGCTCCTTCTGGGGGCTCTCAGGGAAGGACATGCAGCACCACTTGGAAGGGAAGGTGCTCCTCAGGGGCACTGCTTGGCTCACAGAGGTCTGCATGCAATGCTAAGCAGTCCATCCTAGAAACATAGAATCACTAAATCATTTTGGTTGGTAAAGACTTTTAAGGTCATTGAGTCCAAGCATTAACCCAGCACTGCCCAGTGCCCACTGCCCCATGGCCCTCAGCACCGCATCTCCACAGCTTTGAGATCCCTCCAGGCATGGGGACTCCACCCCTGCCCTGGGCAGCCTGGGCCAGGCCCTGACAGCCCTTTGGGGCAGGAATTGTCCCTCACATCCAACCTGAACCTCCCCTGGGCACTTTGAGGCCGTTCCCTCTTGGCCCATCGCTTGTTCCTTGGGAGCAGAGCCCGACCCCCCCTGGCTCCAACCTCCTCTCAGGGGGGTGCAGAGT
>VZRW01010724.1:702-48412 GCA_013398125.1 Aegotheles bennettii | reverse complement strand
CAGCAGGTTCATCTGGAGAGAGGTCTCTGGGGGGGGTTCAGGTCAGGGAGATGTCACTGGAGCGAGATGTTCCTCTCACCAGCCTGTCCCCCCCTCCCCGGGTCACTGGGGGCTCTCACTTGGCTCATCGGGGCGAGCAGCTGGGGCCTGAGGGGGGGCCTGGCAGAGGGGGGGGGCAGGGGGAGTGCACTGGGAGCTGGGCACTGCCCCGAGCTGCTGCTTGGGGCATTCAAATTGGGTTCAGAAACAGCCACTCACCCCCTTTTGGCTCCTCTCTGTAGATGTGGGCAAGGAATTTACCAGGAATCTGAAAGCCAGTGCAGGGATGGTGAGAAAGCTGCCGGAGGTGATGCAGGACCCAGCTTCCAGGGCTTTCCCCAGTGGAAGTTAACTGGACAACTGTCCCTGGGCAATGGGGTGTCCCTGTCTGACACATGCTCTGACATTTTACAGGGTGAGTAGCTGCCCCTCAGTACCACAATAGGCATTTTCCCACCTAGGTGCAAGTCCTTTTCACAGTAACGCAAGCTAAAAACTTCCTTTGCTTTTTAGGTGAACATTTCTACCATGTGATTTAATTAAAAAAAAACAAACCCACATATATTGTGAAGTTGGCAGCACCAAGGAGGCCCCAGGAGAGAGCAGAAAGAAGCACAGAGCAAGACAGACAGACAGCCCTGCCTTGCATCCTTTGTTAGGGGATGGCTGCTCGGAGCAAGGAGTTAACTGGGCTCTCCCAGGCCTTTGCAGCCCCAGGTGGGTGCCCTGAGCAGTCCCCGATGGTGCCATGCCCAGCCCCACGCTCTGCAGGGACCCCATCCTCTTCACAGGAGCTGGGTGGAAGAGCCACTCCACAGCATCTTGACTGCCCTTGTTCTGGTGCAGGTACACGCTGGATGGTCCTCAAAGCAGAGGATCAAACCACAAGAGCCCTTCCCTAGTTAATTGAACCTTGACCCCAAATTTTGATGTTTTTGATGTGGTTGTTAGTGGCAATATCAAACCACAGACTCTTTTGACATCAGACTGCCCCACAGTGGTGCCCAGATGAATGAAAAAGCCTTACTCTGTAATTCTCCCCAGGCAGTAGCTCCTTCCCCTCCTCATTACCCTTCTTCTGTGCCCCCCACCCACATGGGCCATGTTTTCCTCTTTCTGGGTGCCCCTCTCCCCCACCCTATTGCCCTGGGAAGCACTCAGCACTCTGCAGGGCTGAGCTCCTGGGAACACAGGACTCCTTGTTTGCAGAAGTCAATCATCTTGAACTGAGGTCCAGCCAGGTTAACAATTAAGTTCAAAAGTTTCTTCCAGCTATGGACATCTCCTGAGAAGAAAAAGGCTCCTGGTGGCAGAATGAAGGCTGCTAGATCAGCACAGCACCAGTGCTTGTTCTCCCTGGTTTGATGGGGAACTGTAACCAGCACAATGCCTTCAGGAGCCTCTTGCCACCTGGAGTGCCACCTGGAGTGCTTTTTGGGGCTGAAAACTCCGGGAATGGGACCTGGCTTCCCCAGGGTGCAAACCCAGCTACCCAGGGGATGCACCAGAGGTGCTGTCTGGAGGCAATTCTTCCCTTCTCAGCACTGGTCCCTGTCTCCTGCCCCATGCTGCCAGCTCTGATTCATGTTTTCAGTGCCACCTTCTCCACAACTCCCATCCCCTCCTCTCTGGTGAGACCCCAGGCAGCACCCGTCAGTGAGTCCCAGCCCTGCTGAAGGGCACTGAGCACAGCCAGCACCACGGCAGCCCTGTGTGCTGCTTCACCTGCTGGGATGGGAGTCTCTGGCACATCCAAGGTGCTGATGGTCTGGCTTTCTCTGGAGAAGCACCACTGACCATGCCAAGCTGGAGGGACCAAAGAGGTACCATCCTGGCTGGGCAGGGGGGAAACTGTGCTGCATGAGGTACGTACCCAGCTGTCCCCATCACACAGAATCACAGAATCCTAGGGGTTGGAAGGGACCTCGAAGGATCATCCAGTCCAACCCCGCTGCCAGAGCAGGGTCACCTAGAGTCCATCACACAGGAACGCATCCAGGCGGGGTTTGAATGTCTCCAGCCAAGGAGACTCCACAGCCTCTCTGGGCAGCCTGGTCCAGTGCTCTGGCACTCTCACAGGAAAGAAGTTCTTCCTGATATTCACATGGAACCTCCTGTGCTCCAGTTTGCATCCATTGCCCCTTGTCCTATCATTGGTCATTACTGAAAAAAGTTTGGCTCCATCGTCCTGACCCTCACCCTTTCCATATTTGTAACCATGGATGAGGTCACCCCTCAGTCTCCTTTTCTCCAAGCTAAAGAGACCCAGCTCCCTCAGCCTTTCCTCATAAGGGAGATGTTCCACTCCTTTCATCATCTCTGTGGCTCTGCGCTGGACTCTCTCAAGCAGTTCCCTGTCCTTCTAGAACTGTGGGGCCCAGAACTGGACACAGGACTCCAGGTGTGGCCTCACCAAGGCAGAATAGAGGGGGAGAAGAACCTCTCTCGACCTACTGACCACCCCCCTTCTAATGCACCCCAGGATGCCATTGGCCTTCTTGGCCACAAGGGCACATTGCTGGCTCATGGTCATCCTCCTGTCCACCAGGACCCCCAGGTCCCTTTCTCCTACACTGCTCTCCAGCAGGTCACCCCGAGACTCATTTTAAGAAGCTGAGCATCCCAGTTCCACCCATTTGGAAAAGGGGGCTTCAAATCTCCCAAGAAAGCGACCTCCCTCTTCCCAGAGCCGTGCACTGAGCTGCACTCTGAGGGCTCTGTCACTGCCAGAGACAGCCCTGTCGGTGGTTTCCCTCCCTCCCTCCCTGCAGTGACTCTCAGGGTATGGCAGGCGGGGCCATTTGCCAATGTTTGTGTCTCCACAAACAGTCTGTCAGCGTTCTAGTGCATGGCTTCAGCTGGGATCAGCTCGGCGTTCTCTCCCCATTAAATGGCAGAGCTGTGTGCAAACACCCCGGCATCAAACCATCTGGGCCACACTCGGGGCCAACTGCTGATCTCCCAGCACCATGTGTCAGGCACCCTCCACACCAAGGTGAAGGAGGAGGCTTGGTACCCCCCGTGCCACTGCCTGCACAGGTAGACAACCCCCACCCTGCCATGGGGGACACCTCTGCCAGCTTCACCTCTCCCACCAGGACTGCCTACCTGGGTCCCCTTGGCTCCAGCCTGGCTCACAGAGGATCTGGTGTGAGCAGAGAGCAGCAGAGAGCAGTCCTGAATAAAACAGACTATTGGATGGCAGCAGAGGCCAGAGGAAGCAACTTCTGGTTGCTGATGACACACGAGTCCCCCATCCCTAGCAACGTGACAGCAGGTTTTCATTCATGGAACATCCACCTCCCTCCCCGGCTCGCTGGGGGCCTGGAGCCTGGGACCAGGGCAGACCTTCTCCTGAGACTGCACCCTGATGGGGCACAGTCCTGCTGCCACGGGCACTGTTCGACCTCAGTGGTCACACACCATGGATATACAGGCCAGATTCTGGCCAGAGTCAAAGTCTCTGAAATGGTTTCTGGGGCAGAGAGCTGGGGTTCAGGTACCTTTAGACCTCTGCTCTGTCCTCCAGCCTCGGCACTTTGCACCAAGAGCAGAATCTCTTTGTACCCAGGGTCATATTGTGCCTTGGTGTAACTGTTCCATGAGAACAGCAAACTGGAGGACTAGATGTGTGGGACCTGATGCATCCCACCTGTCATCAGCTGGAGGAGACACCAGCCCCTTGCAGCAGCCAAGGGTCTTCTGAGTTAGCCCTGTGGACTCAAAGACAGTTCATCCATTTACACCAGAGCTGAACTTGTCCCCAGTGAGCTGTCAGCACATTCCCCTGCCTTTCCTAGTGCACTAGGTCCTCAGTGCTGAGCTGTGGAGACTTTAGATTGTACCAAGATGGCCACCTCTGAGATATCCACATCCCTGCTGGACACTGGGAAGACATGTGGTACCCCAGACCCATCTCTGTACAGCATCTAGCAAAGCCAGGGCCTCATCCCTGTTATTCAACACAAAATGAGGATGCTTGCCAAGGCCAACAGTGGTGCTGGTGATTTATTTTAGATCTTTACATCTCACAACCTCTTTCTTGGAGGAGTCAGACTCTGGTTCACCATGGAGTGGAGCAGTTCAAAGCTGCAAGGACAGGTGATACTCAAAATGTCACTGGTGGTACTCAGTGGATAAGTGACCCTTTGTAGAGCAGATCTGAAAGTTTCTTTGTGCTACAGCCTCTCCTCCCCTGAAGCTCAAGGAAGTCAGTGATCAGCCCCAGGCATGAACATCACAGAACATCACAGAAGGTAGCGCTGCTGGCAGACCGGCCCAGCTCACCAGTCCCACCACATCTGAGCTGAGAAGTCTTCCATGATGTGTTCAGCAGGGTTTGGAGAAGCTGCTGCCTCCACGTAAAGATAGAGATGGAGCAAGTGATGGTCACAGGCTGCAGTGGGACATGTCTCCATTGTGGATTTGTAGGTAATGCTGCTTGAAAGCTGGTGTGACCAAGACCACTGGGTCTCAGTTGCTGGGCTGAGCTGCAGATGTGCTGATCACACAAGCAAGGCACCCACCTCCTCACTGGGCAGACCCCAGACTCACGGTCGGGATTGTGGGTCAAGATCTCAGTCAGGGCTAGGTTTCATTATTCTGGTGGGATTGCTGGTGATGTCTTCAAGCTCTGTTTCTTTCCAAAATTGCACATTAATGTTTCCAGAGCAATCAGCATCACCACAGAGAGGCCCTCAAGAGCTGCTGATGACAAACACAGAACGGATCAGAGATGGGGGTTACAGCAATTATCTCACATACCTGCCACAGAAGGAAACGCATGTTGCACCTATCATTAGCATCAAACTACAGCAAAAAACATGATCAAAGCAACAGTAAAAACTGAGCCACTGCACAGAGCAGCCATGCCTAGGACCATGTGACAGGAAACTGATCTGCTCACCAATACCTCCCCCAGCCCCAAGCCGAGTGCTTAACTGGGAGGTCAGTGCCTGACTCCACAAGGCAGCTTGTGCCAAAGTAGCATCCATGACTTGCCTCTGTATCTGCTGCTCTTCACAGGGTCAAGCTTCCCTAAAAATCCAGCTCCTGGGGCTCGCCAGGACCAGCAGCCCAGCAGATGGACCATGCCCAGCACATGCTGGGTACTAGGTGGGGGAGGCACTGCCACCAGGGTGCATGGAAGCCAGGTCTGGTGTTGGGATGTGCAAGGCAGGAGCTGCGTGTTGGCTGGTCCCCCATCATGGGCTGGCTGAGAAACACCACCCGTGACACCCCAGTGTCCCCCCTGTGGCTGTGCTCTGCTGGTAGGGCTGGGACCAGGCTGCTGCAGGTCTGGGAAGTGCATGCAGGTGCATGGAGGCTGCCTGCTCTGCTCGGGTCTTCACCAGCACATCCTGGTCACAGCTCTGCTCTGCAGGGGTCTGGTGTTCACGGGGGGGGGGTGTAGCCAGGGCGTTTTCTACCCCCTGCGCAGGGAGGGAAGGGCAGGAATAGGGCCTGGGGAAGGATGGGGGTGGGAGAAGCAGCATGAGGATAAATCAGTTTGGGATTATAAGGTGGCACTGGCAGCCTGCCATGTGACGGCCAGGCTCGCACAGCCAGAACCCCAGCTGTCAGCCTGGTGGCAGCAATTAAATGAGCTATCGATTGAGGAATTGTTGTCTGCAGGGTTTGAAGATAAGATCAATGGAGACCAAAAGGTTTAGGCTCCGTTTACTAATTAGTCAAGCACACTTGGGAGAGAAACCCTTGGAGACACGGGGAGCTGAGCCGTGTACGGGCAATACTGCCGGAGTGCTGGGGCTGCCTCCCCCCTGGCACCCAGCCTGCACCTCCCCGCAGCCACAGGGTGCCCGGGCACAGGGTGCCCATGCCAGGGCTGGAAATCATCTGCAGGGAGCAGTGGGGGGTGGGAGTGGGGTGCAGTGCTCTGCCTGCACTGGGGCAAGGGGCTGCTCTTCTCCCAGGGCAGGGATGTGGGGAAGGGGCTGTGCCGTGCCTGCAGTGGGGAGGAGGGAGCCCAGGAGAGCTGCTACCTTTGCATTGCAAATCGTTCCGGGGTGAATTGATTCATTTCTTAGGCTCTGGCAGTAGTTACAGCCTCAACACATTTCTCTTCCCCCTGCTCCTTGCGCAGCAAGCCTGGAGACACAAAGGAGACAAATGTGGCACAGACTTCTTGTGGCTTACGTGCTGATCCTGCCTGTGCTCCGTGGGGCTGAGCTGGGGGACAGCAAGGTGATGGCTTCATGCCCTCTCTGCTTTGTTCCCTCACTTCCAGATGATGTCCAGGAAATGGTCAAATGGGGACAAGCAAGCAATGGCCTTGCCTCAGTGTGGTTTTGGCAGCCTTGGAGACTGTCTCCTGGCTCGCTGTTGTGGGAAGAGGGTCTGCGGCTTCAGACCAGTCGCTTCTAAACCAGCTGGGAAGCTGGGCTAGGTCACGTCTCCCAGGGGACATCTCAGTGTCAGCTCTGCCTTAGGAAGAGGCATCTATGTGGCTCCCCCTTCCCGGGGCAGCTGGAGAATTCCTCCTTTCATCTCAGCTTAAGGGAAAAATCCAAGCCCAGCAAGCAGAGGCGGATCAGGAGCTGTCGCAACGGGTCCTGTGACCCACTGCCAGCCTGGGGCACTGCTCCACGGCCACCACAGCCTCACCTCAGGCCCACCATGTGACAGGACATGCCAGAGTGGTGTCAGCTGCATGACCTAACACCAGCCCTGAGGCAAACCCCCACCAGTTTGCACAGGTCAGGTCCTCCTGGGGCCTCCCGAAATGGGGCAGAGGGGAGCGGGCGCCTGACGCCAGTGGTGCTGGCAGAGGTGCAGCACGTCCTGCTAGGACCTTGTCCTTCAGCTGGGACTGTCCCCCCTCTGTGCCCAGCTCGGTGACTGCTATTAGCAACTGCAACCTGACCCAGGCTGCTCCAAACCACAGCAGGACAGGAGAGAGCAGCTCGGAGCAGGCTGAGAAACTGAAGTCACCAGGAGACTGAGGATGGTGCCTGCGGGGGTGGCGGGGATGAAAGGAAGAGATGGAGGAGAGAACAGAGATCAAGGACACTGTGACGCCGCGTGGCTGCTCCAGGGTGTCTCATGCTTTTGCAGCAGGGCTGGGCAGATTTATAGCTTTGTCTTGCGGGTCTGGAGCCAGCCTCTAATTATTTCACATTTAGGAGGCAGTTTCCTCTGCCTTTCCCCTTTCTCTGGCTTGTAGAGGTGCATGCCCCTTGCTGGACCAGACCCATGTCCATGTTCTCATCAGCCTGGGACAGGCACTGCATCTCTGCCACTGCACGACAGAACCCACTAGTGTCTAAGGGGTCATTGTTTTCCTGCTGTTGTTATGCAGCTCTGTGCTGCTGCAATGTCCAGAATCCATGGATTTAGCTGTCCTTCTCTAGGGAGGCATGGACCAGGCAGTTGGCCCAGGGCTACCAAAGCCATAATGTTCTTCCCATGTGGATTTTTCTTTCCTTATTCTCCCCCACCACTCAGGCTGACCACCCTACCCAAGCCACCTGTCCATGCTAGGGGAACAGAAGACCCTGTGGTTTCTGTGTGTTGCAGAGCCAGCAAGCCTCCTCTAGCCTCTCCACTCCAAAACCCATTCCAGCCCATGCCACCTCCTACACATGGCTGTGATGGACAAGCAATGCAAGAGATGCCTGTGTGTCTGTCTCTCCAGACTGGCATGGCTCAGACAGCACACCCAGGATCCTGGCTTGTGATGTAACTGCACAATGGGCAGGAGATCAGAGCACTGTTTCCTAAACGTTTCCTGGAGAGGTTTCAAGAACTACCCCAGCTGACCCATTTGTCCCCCAGGTTGCTTGCCTTCCAGCATCTGCCTCTGCCAGGTTGGTAATTGGCTGGTGATGGCTACTCCAGTGCCACCCAAACCCCATAAGAAGTTCTGAGGGACCCATAGCTATCTTCCAAACCTACTGGACATCATAAGGCACTTGAAGAGTCCCCCCAAGGGAGATGCATAAGTCAAAGTGGGTCTCCTAGCAAACGCAATGGGTCCCCTCCATACCTGATCACCCCCACTGGTCTGTTGGATCAGAGGTGCCCAGATGGTGCCTGCTATAACAGTTCACTTTTCACTTGGCATCAGACTGACATCTTCCCTTCTCAGGGCCCTGCTGTGGTTTAACGCCCAGCCAGGGAGAGAAGTCTGAGTTCCCTGCATGTTCCTAGGGGTTGGATGCTGCTCACAGATGGGAAAGCTTGATCTAAACAGATCTCCAGGAGCCACAGGGGCATTTATTGTCTACTTATCTGCCCTGGGGGAATAAATTAGGTCTGTGCAAGCCTGGGTGTACGTGTTTGCCTGCACACAGGAATGCTGGGTGACTCTTGCAAGGTGAGGAGAAGCAGAAGGCTGGATCTGGGGGGGATGGGACAGTGTTTTTCTGCCACCCTTCTCCCCTGGCAGCCTAGGAGGGATGAGGCTCAGGAGGGGTGCAGAGAGGTGCCAGCTGCCAGGGTGTGCAGGAGGGACCCCTGCCTCCACGAGTCACCATGACAAGGGGAACAGCAGATCTATTCCCACATCTCCTCCATTTCCCTTGTGGCACCAGGACACGATCCAGCAGCAGAGACAACAAAGAGCAGGCACTGAGAAATCTGTTCACAGCTCCCCACAGTTTGTTGTGAAACAATGGGGAGCAGGAGCAGGACTGAACCCCAACTGTGTCAAAAGCATCAGCAGAGGCACAGGACCTTCCTAGGCCTCCTCACATGCATGATCTCAGTGTGGTGGTACTCTTTGGCAGAGACATGCCTACAGACAGACAAAGAACCCCAGCTGCATGCAGGTTTCTTGTCTGTGCACACGAGATCTCCATCTTTCAGGCTCAAGGTGGATCTTATCAATGTGTATAAATACCTGAAGGGAGGATGGAGCCAGGCTCCTGTCAGGGGTGACCAGTGACAGGACCAGAGACAATGAGTACTAACTGAAACATGAGAGGTTCCTTCTGAACACCAGGAAGCACTTTTTCATTAGGAGGGCAACCAAGCACTGGCACTGGTTGCCCATGGTGATTGTGGAGTCTCCATCCTCGATGATATTCAAAAGTTGCCTCAACAAAGTAATGGGTAATGGACTCTGAGTGGCCCTGGTTGAGCAGGGGTTTGGACCAGATGACCTACAGAGGTCACTGCCAACCTCAGGCTGTCCGTGATGCTGTGATCTTGATGGAGGCTGCATCTCCAGACCCTGGTTGTTCTTTCCAAGTCAAACCCCTAGCTTCTTCTAGCTCCCTCCTGCCAACTTGCTCAGCTTGGAGGCTGTCACAGGTGCCAAACTGCTCTCCATCCATTCCCACCTGTGTGGGGCCAGGCAGACACAGCTCGCTCCTGCAGGCAAGGGAAGTCTGCCACTCAGCTGCAGCCCTGGGAAGGCAAAAGGCTCCGTGTATGGGCCAGAGCCACTGAATGCAAGAAACTTCACCTACTCCCTCCATGCCAGGAGGGACACAGGCTGGGAGCTCCCACACTGGCCATGAGCTGGTCTCAGCCCCTCCAGCACTGGTGTTGAGGTGGGCCCAGCCAAGGACATGTTAGAGATGGACTCTGTGCAGAGAGCAGAGCTGCCCCTGGGAGCACATCACATGCTGGGCTGTTCCTGCTGCCTTGGCCTCCTCCCACCCAGACTTCCCTCAGATCCAGGTCACTGCCTCTCGCCCTCCCATCGTCAGAGATGGCGAATAATTCACTGCCTTCATTTATGTCATTACCTTGAAGGTATTTATAGTGCATGATCAGTGTCCCTAGAGAATTCCCCCTCCTGAACTCCATAAATTGCATTGTCTCAGCCTCTCTTCCCCACTCCCCTGTGCCAATTCCTGCACCGTGCTTGCATTTTGTTTCGTTTCTTCCATCCTTAGGCTCTGGGGGCAAATGTTCTCTCCATTTCTCCCCAGTGTCTCCACTGGGAGCCCCACTTCTTTGTGGGCAACCTGAGCCACAGATAACAAGGACACAGAAGGTGCTGTGAGACTGCAGAGTCATCTGTCTTCTTGCTGGGCATTAAATATGTTCTAGCTCCTGGGCACATCCCACACGGAGGAGAGGCTCAGCCAGAACAGGAGGACATGTTTCTTCACAAAGCAAGGGCAATTGGGGCATGTGGTGAACTGATGATACATGTGCAAAGTCTGGATGGGTCATTGCTAACTCCAGCTCTGTCCCTACAGGTTTTGGGATTAGGAGGGACCTAAGCTGATGTTTGGCTTAGCATGAGGATAGATTTCTCCCAGCAGCTCCTGGTTTGGGCCATGGTACTGCACTGGGACATGCCTTTAGAGCTCCAGTAGGGATCATCCATCCCTTCTGTCCATAGCAGAACTTGCTTAGAAACAGGCCAAGAGCAATGCATGGTGTCCCAGACTCTCAGGGTTTGCTAGCAGAGTAGTTCCAGAGGAACACATTGATTTGAGCCATCCCCCATGGTTCAGGACACACCACAGCAGTGCATGGAAGACCATGCTCAGTGATGTCACACTGTCCCGCAGATCGGCGCCACAACCTGAGCTCACTGGGCAGCCCAAGGGCACTGCATGGTGAGAACCAGGACACAGGGGTCCCAGGCATGCAGCAGCACTCTGCCTGCTTGTCCCAGTGCTGCAGTTAGTTCTGGTCAGTTATATTAAGTCTTTGTTTCTGCATCCTTGGCTTTCAGCAGCCCTGGTCTCTCAGGGCAGGGAGTCCCATGGATTGGATCCTCAGGAAGGAGCCTGCTCATCCTTGGCTCAGTGTTGCGTGCTTACTTTCAGAGTTGCTCAGGGTCACTTTGTCCCTCCCATCTGAGGGAGGATGAGGAGCTGAGCTGTGCCGAGTCTGGCAGGTCTGAACACTGTTGGTGTGGCAGGATCCAAAGCTGGCCTCAACTGGGCTCCCAGTGGGGCAGCTCCCCACAGGGTCCCTGGGGAGCTCGTGGGTCCCAAAGGAAGGCTCCACTTCCCCCAGGGCTGCTGCAACTGGGAAGGAGCTTTCCCACACGGGGTTTTGGCATGGCTCTGCGCAGAGGACAAGGTTGCAGGGCAGAGGAGGACATTGCTGGGGCAGGGCAGGGAGGACATAACTGCCCTGACCCTCAGCACAGACTGAGCTCCAGCCTCCCTCTGCTCGCCCCAGCTGCATGGGCATCCCTGGAAGCTGCTCTCCTGAGGAACATAGAATCATAGAATCATCATGGTTGGAAGGGACCTCCAGGGTCATCAAGTCCAACCTTTATCCCATCATATTCCTATCCATTAGACCATTAGACCATGGCCTCAAGTGCCTCATCAACCCATTTTTTGAACACCCCCGGGGATGGTGACTCCACCACCTCCCTGGGCAGCCCATTCCAATGCCATGAGCACGGGCGATGCTGGTCCAGTGCTGCCATGGTTCCTCTGGGAGGTGGCCCCACTGGGCACTGGCTGTCCCGCTGCAGGGACTGGGGAGCATCGCCAACCCTTGGCAGGTTCCCCCAGGCTCAGAGCAGATGTCTCACCCGGCTCTGCACTGCTCTGTGGGGCCCAGGGACCAGGAGCATCAGGCTGTACTGCTGTGTAGATGCTAAACTAGGCCAGCATATGGTGCTGTAGGTCCATGGTATAGCTTGCAAGACATCATACTGACCCGGGCTACAGGAGTTACTAGAAGTCAGCCCAGTAGCACTGGGGAAGCTTGTGGGGGCTGTCCCTGATTTTTCTCATTTTCTGGGAGGGCAGATATTTAAATCCCAAGAAGCCCCATGCCGAGGGTGAAATGTGGCTGCTGTGTTTCTGCAGAGATGCTGCTGTGCTCGCTCCGGAGCCCGTCCTGGCTGCCCACACTGCACTGTGCATCTCCAGGCTTTGTATCCCATGGGAGGCTGGTGGTGAGGAGCTGGTGCACCCAGCCTGTGCCTGGCTGCCCAAACTGCAGGAGATGCTGTGGGCAGTGGGAGAGGAGATGGGTGCAGTGAGAAATCTCACTTGCCATGAGGTGCTGCGCAGCATTTCCTGCCTGTTTCCAGTTTTAGAGGATTTCTTCCCAAGGAGAAAAAGGAGGAGTCCCATTTTCCCAGGGACAGCATGCACTGCTCGCCTCATCCCACGAATCTACTGAAAAAGAGTTTTGCTGAGCAGTTGTCAAGTAGTCACACTGAGGACCACTGCAGCCTTTCCCATGGGGAAACCCAGCTGCCTGCCCTCCCTGCAGCCACAGCTCAGGTGAATTCCCACGGTGCTGCCATTCACACTCTCACCCCACAGATGCAGATTTTGACAAAAAGCTCATCTGCCCCCCATCAACACCCCCTCTGCTCTTACGGGTGCCCAAGGACACAGCAGCATTGCCTCTGGAGATGGGAGAAGCCTGTGTGCCTTTGGCATGGCACTGCCCAGCGGACAAAGCTGCTGCAGGGTGGCTGAAGGAGGGACCAGCTGCTGGGGGCAGGGAGAGACCCAGCTCCACACCCCACAGCTGCATGGCCAGCAGGAAGGGGATGCCCAGGAGTGGAGCCCTTGCCCGTGCTGGGTCCTGGGAGCACAGCCAGGCACGGCACCCAGTCCGGCACCACCTGAGAGCTTCCTAGGGCACAGAGCTGCTGGTCCGTGCCAGACTGGTGTTGGGCGAGGGTCTCAGCTCAGTCAGAGACCCCTCACCAACCCCGGGCCAACCCAACGCGTGGGCACAGCCAAGGCCACCCAAGCCACCCCACCTTCCTTCCTTCCTCCCTCCTTCCTCCCTCCCACGGTCCACTGGCTTCCCAGCTCCCAACCCTTCCTCCCAGCATCCGAGGGGCACTGATGTGAGGTTAACCCCCTGCTCCCCACAGCCTCGCCGCTATTCCAGCGGGTGGGAAGGGTGCAGGGCTGGGTGTCATGTGGGGCTCAGCCTCTCCCAGTGGGTACCGTGTGGGCAGCACTGGGGTGCTCTAGAGCTGTCCCCACTCCAGCAGCTCTCTCCTTCATGCTCTGGTCCCAGGACTGCTCCCTGGGCTCGGGGCCCGCTGCCTTCCCCATGGCTGGAAGCAGTAGGTCTTCTCCTGGCAAGGCTCCCTGCCCTTGGGTGGAGGGTGCCCAAAGCCAGCTGAAGCCCTGGTCACCCAGCTCCAGTGGGTGCTCTGCGTTGCACAAAGTGATTTAAGGCTGTGGCTGGAGCCTTCAGCGTTCCCTCGCCGACAGAGCAAATGCCACATTTAATGTCGTCCTTTGTGTTTCTCAGGCAGGAAGAGCTGTGTGTACAAATAATTAAAGGGAAGAATCGGAGTGATTAGGGCAGATGATTATTGTCAAATTATGATTTATCTCAGAGGGAAATTAGTACCCCCCTCCCCCAAAGGGCTCAGCCTAGCACGGTGAATGGGCACTGGTTTTTTGATTAATAGATGCCTTTAGAAGGTCACCTACATCCATTGCAGATTAACTCAGTGGGAAAAGTTCTTTCAGTAATTCAAGCTGTTGTTCTCACAAGCTGTCAGCTAGCTGCGAATCGGGAAGGTCCATCCGTTACAGGGCTGCTGGGTTGGAGGGGATCTTTCTTTCCTCCGGACACATAGGCGTGATATATGATGCACGGAGACATGGATGACCGAGAAAATGAGATGTGGAAAGAAAACAAAAACTGCAGTAAAGGGAAGCGAGGAGGAGAGTGGGCAGAGGCAGCGTGGGGCCTGGGACTGCAGGGACAGAGCTGGAGCAGTGGTCCAAGAGCTGATCTGCTCAGTGTGGTGGAGAAAGGGTTTAGAACCCCTCCTTTTGCAACCTACATGAGCTCCTCCTGCTGTGGAGACAGTAGCTCATCTTTTGTTTCCTTCACCCATGGCTGTATTCAGACATGTCCATGGAGGTGCTGGGCAGGCTGGAGACAGCATCCCGCAGGATCTGACAGTCTCCTGTGCATGTCTGACAAAGATCCCTCAGCGTCATAGCTTCACTATGCCACACTGTGGACACCTCCCAGGTGGCTGCTGAGAAGGAACGACCACACCAGGGTCTAACTACTACTCAGGCATCTTCTTGGGGAAGGCAGGAGCTGGTGATGGCAAAGTGGAAACAGGACCAGCAGGGCTGGCATGAGGAGAGGCTGGGACTTGCACCACTGCAAAGAGAACAGTACAATGGCATCAGTCCACAAACTTATGAGCAGTGTCAGAAATGCTCATGCCAGTAAAAGCTGCTCTTCATATTGACCTTCTGTAGATGCTCCATTTCTTCTGAGCTGCATAACCACTGTGCTGAACAAAGGCTGCAGGTGGGACTGCTCCTCTTCTCGAATGTCCATCCCTACATGGAGACATGCAGGTGATCTCACTGAGGTGATGTTCTACATGGTCACTTTGTCTTCTGAACACAGACCAAGGCCCAACATCTCTAATCATGTTGGGAATGATGTGATGATGTCATATCTCCTGCCACAATGCTGGCTGTACAGTTACCCATTTTTAGGTTGTATGCATTCAAGTCAAAAGCAGAGACAGGAAAGCTCAGGTATCTTGCATATTGAGGTGGATAACAAAGAGATGAAGACAACTATTCCCTGATAAATAACTGTGATGACTATATTTAGATTTCTTTTTACAAATGAATGGTATTTCAGCACAGTCATCAAAAATTCTTACTAACAAACGTTTCTGTTGCATCCATCTAGCCTCTATCATAAATCTATGTGCCAGGAATTAATAATATTTTCAGCAACAGATTGATTGACTAGAACATAGCTTGGTTGTCTCTAAACACTAAGGGGTTCTCAACTGGTTTATCACTTACTGAAGTCTGCACAGAGTTGTACATGTACCATATTCCTTGTTATATACGTTCCCCTCCTTTACCCAAGCTTTGTACAGCAGACCCGTCATGGTGGCATCAATGGCTACTGGATATTTGGACATCTTGTTGTCAAATCTATGATAAGGCCTTTGCTGGCACAGTATAGAGTTGGTGTATTTTTGATAAATGAGTTTTAATGCCAGAAGAAACAGTTAGATCATTTTGAGTGGCAGAGTCCAGAGGCTCTTATCCAGTTGGCCCTGCACAATGTCCCGTAAGAGACCCAAGGATTCTCTTCCAGAAAAGCCTTCTTTTTGAGGCATCAAAACGTTGCTGGTTTGGCTGATTTTAATTCAAGGATTTGGATATTTGGGAGGCTTGGGGGTATGTGAGAATCTTGCTTTGATGTATTTATATTTTAGTTAGTTTGAGACTTACTGGGAAGAGCTTAAGCCTGTGGGCGACACTCTCCAGCTTCAGGTTGGAGAAGAAATAAAACCATCTCCCAACGCAGTTTCTAAAGCTGTCTGCATCTACATTTTGAGTGCTTGGCCACAGAATGCATCTTCTCTGGAACCAAGAGGTAACTCTGGAGTTGATCCCTATATCCCCCACACTCTAAGGACAGTACACAACAAAAGGGAAGAGGAAAGAAAAGCAGGACAGTGCCGTACCAAAGCAAGGGCCAGTTTGTCCAGTATAGCCAGACTCCCTGCACTGGATCTCCACTACAGCATCAGTCACCACGGGGCTTAAGAAAGCCTACGACAAGGACAGAGCCTTCTGCCTCCAGGATATCCTGCAGTCTGATTTTGGCTTTGTATGGAGAGGGTGAGCTGATGAGAGGTGAGGCTTTAGACAGTGGCTGCCCAGCACTGAGCACCAGTTGGAAGGGACACTCTGACATGGGCATGGCATCCTCAACATGATATGCTGCTACCAGCAGGAGGAAGAGGCAGCTGCAGAAGAGATCAGGTCGAGTATTTTATTTTTCCCCCTTTAATATCCTTTGATCCCTTGGTAGGTGCTGTGGGGGTCCTGCTGTTGTAGTGGTGTGCCCAGCTCTGGTGGGGAAGCATCCGTTGGTGCATGTACCATTATAGTGATCACTGATGTGATTGACTGGCTGTCTAATGGGTTGTTACAGCACTGCAGAGTCTGTCTTGCTCTACAGGTTAACTGTGAGGAGCTGGGGAGATGAAGCAACACTCCTCTAAATTGGGCTGTGCATTGGGAGCAGCAAGAAGGATCTCAATAAACCATCTTACCCTTTGCAAAAATTCTTTTATGGTCTTTCACAAGGGAGGACACAAGCAAACGGAGGAGATGCTGGAGTCAAATGGGAGTTTTCAGGTGGATTTTTTCTCGTTCTTTCTTTAAATGGCCTGAGATGTTCAAGGCAGGTTTACTGCTCCTGGAGGCTGTGGGAGTGCAGATAAGCCCAGCCTTTGCCTTGCTAGCCTTTGCGTGCCACAAGGAACCCAATGACTTGGGGCCTTTGCACACCTGCACATGAAGTTAGGGGCTTGGTGCTCTCTTCTGCAAAGCAGTACAGCTCTGAGGAAGCCCCATGCTGGTTTAGACCCTCTGCAGACCTGCTCCAGCTATTTAAAACCACAGACATTCCTCACCAGGTACATAAATTTGCTACCCCAGATATTCAATATGATCCACAAACGCTTGCTGTCTATTTCTAACGTGCACGGACGTCTTTCTTACACAGACTCATGGATATCACCAGCACAACACCCTGGGCTGGGTGTCTGTGCCCTTGGCTACAAACTCAGCTCTGCCCTCAGCAGATGTATTGCCTCAGTGCACCTGGCTCATGGCATCAGCTGCTGTGCTCACCCACAGCCACGATGCCCCAGTAGATCAATGGCCAGGAGGCCTTTTCTTCCCTTCCCAAGTCTTCATGTGAGTCCCAGCACACAGAAGAGCCAACCTGGGAGCCAAAAGTTGGTGTAGCTCTTGTCCCAGGTGACCAAACCCACAAACCTTTCTGGGTGAGGGATGGATATCACCCTCCATCAAGATGGGAGGGACTTGGGTGCTGGGGGCTGGAGGAGTTTTGGCTGAAAGAGCAGCCCTCTGAACACCCTCCAGCAGTTTGTGACAGAGGGGGAAGGCACTCCCTGGGGGAAGGGAGGAGGGGTGATCGAGGATCCTGCACTGAGCCTGGAAGCAGCCTGTCGCCGGGTGGCTCCTGGAGGGACATGGAGGACCACGCAGCTCCTGCTGTCGCTGCCATGTGTGGCAGGAGCACACTTGCCGTTTGTTCGGGCTTTGGAAACGCAGGCTTTTGATTCCCTTGGTAGAGCTCATCTGCGCTTCTTTCTGGCCTCCTCCTTTCTCTGTGCCAACCACGTGTCCCCCAGCCCGTGGGCTCTGCTGTCATTGTTGGCTGCTGGTTCCACTGGCCTCAGCTTATTGCATCTGTTTTGGTTTGCTGGGTCTTGCATTCAGCCATCCGTTCAGCTTTTATTGTACGTTTCTAAGCGTCAGCTCCGGGTGGTCATCGGCGGCTCCTTTCACTCCAGCCCGTGCACCAGCTGCATATTAATTGCTCTCCTTTCTCCTCTCCCTGCTCCCTCCCCGTCTCGCCGCATGACATTTGCCGTTTGCAAACTTTGTGCGAACACATTGCGATCCAAGCCCGGCTCTTCTTGGGTGAAGGTGTGAGGAGGGCTTGGCACACCACCTCTCGCAGAGAGACTGGGGAGCTGAGGATTACACCAGAGGCAAATCTGGCCCCTTTCCTGCAAATCTGCACTGGGAAAGCCTTCCCTGATCCCCCTGTCAGCCTGCCAGTCGGGGGCGGGTTACTCACCATTGTCTACTGGCTGGTGCTTTGTCCACTCTGACTTCAGTGTCCTGAGCAATGGAGCTCTGACTCAGGCTGATCATTGCCATGCCAAGCCAATTCCAGCTCCTAAACAGTCTTCCTGGTGCTTAACCCCGAGGTTGCATTTCCCTGGTCCCGGTGTGGTACTACCTGGTGCCAAGAAGCATTTCACTTCTTGAGATGAGCAGTTGTATTGAGGGGAAAAAAAATGTTCCTGCTCGCATGTGTAAATGGGCTCCTTCCACCTGGCCTTACACTGCTCCTCTGGGCCACAGCGCTTTGGAGACCGGGCTGTCTTGAATCATGAGCCTGTCCTGGCTCTGAAGTGTTGTGTTGCTTAATGACTGATGATAATGTCTCCATATGTAGGCTTGTAGCCTGGCTATCCATCTTTAAATTTCAAAATCTTTCCTCCTCAGCCATTACCTCCACCCCCGTAATCATTTCTGTTGCTCTTCTCTGAATTCCACCTCATTTGTCCTTGTTTGAAGGCAGAGCACAACGAACCCAGCCGGTCTGAGAGCTGGGGTGGGGGCTGAGGTCTGAGAAGCACACCTCCAGTCAAGGTGGCTCGTGGAGCTGGATGGACCTGGGCTGCCATCTGACAGCCCACCCAGCCGTGGCAACCTCAGCTGACCTGGGAAGAAAGGTATTTCTCCAAAGCTTTGTGAGGACAGAGGCTGTAGGCTAGGAAATGCTTCCAGTATTTAACCTGCCTTAGCCTGTGTGTTTTCACCTTCCTCCCCAAAATCATTGCACACACATGGCTCAGTGTTCCTCCAAGGGCTGCCTGTAGCAGAGAATGCTGCACCTGAGCTCAGTGGAACAGTTCATGGCACCTTCTGCCAGACCGAGACATGGAACACAACCTGCATGAGACCCCATCTCGTGGAGGGGTCTCTGGCCCAGCCTCCTGCTTGAGGCAGGATTGTTGTCAGTCAGATGTTGCTTCACTTGGCCAGGTCTTGAAAATCTCACACCTCCGTGACCTGACCCAGGGCTGCACCACACACCCGGGCAAGAAATTTATTCTGAAGGTTCAGCCCATGACCACTGCTCTTGTTATCTCATCCACCACTATTGAGACCTCGAGGGCTGATCACACTGGCCTGTGCTTTAGGGAAACAACTTTTTGCCTTAAGGTGAAATAGAGCTGGGCTGACTCCCCACCATGGAAAGAAATGCCTCCTCCAGCCCACATCTAACTCACCGTCAGGTGCCTGAACTCCTGGGATCTCAGCCTGGGCCAACACCGCTGCTGCAGCCATGGCTGCTCTGGACCATTGCACAGCTCCGGTGGCACATGGGGCCTGGCACCTCTGCTAACCCTCAAATTTCAGTTTGCCTGGAGTAAGACTGGCACTTTTTCATCATAGCAGGAGAGCCGTGGTGTCCAAATTAAGCACAAGCTGTAGTGTTTGAAGCCTGAGCAATGAGCTTTCCTCAGCAGTGGGGGGGGTTTTATCATGGGGGGAGGGAACTCCTCATCTGCCCTTGATTTCATTTGCAAGCAATTTCTGTGTCCTCACCTCTGCTCATTTCATGGACACCAGTGGGATAAGTAGATCACAATCAAAGCCACAGTTAGGGGAGCTGGTCAAAATACTTGATAGGAGCTTATTTAAGTGGAAAGATTGACACTTTTTAATAAATAAGTGGGAGTTGGCATGAATTCCATTTGACCTTTGCCACTTTCTGCAGAATTACAAGTATACCATTTTTTCAGAAACCATATTTAAACAGAATGCTTTTGGTTGGTGACAAATTTTGAACAGTTTTGAAGAGGGTTTCAGTAAAAATAGACAAAATGTTATCAAGTGAAAATCAGGTCTTTTGTGAACTTTCTGGGAGACCTTGGCAACCTTAATGTGTTCACAGGCAACCATTCAGACTGTTTTTCATCTCAAGGAGGTAGATTTGAAGAAGTTGTTGAACTCCTTATGACCGTGACTGAGGGAGCCCCCAGCTCAGCCCAGCCCCTCTGGACAGAGATGGTGTTGTGCCTGCCAGTAGGTAAGAAAGTGTGTGCGTTTTCTCAGTCCCCAGCTCCAAATAATGACTACTAGCACATGGCTTCAATTATCCCACACAAAGAAGCTTCTTGCCAGCTTTTGCCATGGGCAAGGAGGCCCAGTGAGAGGGGGAATTTGGGTGTGTGATGCTATAAGAAAAGGGGTCATGTCTGAAGACACTTCTGCCCGTACATGTATGCCCAGCCCAGACAGTAAGTTCCTCTCCTGCACCTCACTCCTCTGCTCTGTGTTCTGAATGAAGAACTTTTGTCATTTCTAGTCCCAAGAAGTGGGGTATCTTAATCTCTCAACTTTAAAACCCCAAAGTAGCTGTGTCCATCAATGTGTCTTGAAATGTTTGAGGTAATTCCATTTGCAAAACCTTCTGTGTTGGTCCCAGCAGCATCAAAACTCTTCCAGCTGCAGATACCTTGGAGATCTTGCTTACCAGCTGCACTTGGTTTTGACAATTTCTTCCCAGATACAGGCAAACTGGACAGGGCTCAAGTGGCCCTGCCATACTGTCAGGGCCTGCCAGGAACAATCTGCTTAACAGTGCCTGTTGGAACCTCTCCCATTGGATGTTTGAGCATATCTGATTGCTGCAGTCCTGACTGCCTGCTTGGTGAGGCTGACAGTACAGGTTTTTTCTGATAGCTTTCCAATGCTCATGGTAAGACCCCATTGAAACTTTTCGCCTGCGATGAGGACACACACAGACTGATACCATTCTCAACACCTTCCTTTCCATCACTGTATGATATAGTCCTGTGGAGGTGAGGTTAGTCAACCAGTAACAACCATGGCCACAAGTTGTGTTCAGGTGGATCTAGTTGGGAATTTTTTACTCCATATGGGTGTTTCTTCTCCAGGACAGGTCACCAGAGAAGCAGTGCTTTCAAGAAGCAGTTAGAACAAACCATAACTGGCCTAGCATAGCATTGGCCATAGTTCAGCTCTGAGCAGATTGGACTAGAAATCTTCAGAGGTCCCTTCCCATCAACATTTATTTGTGTCTGCGATGGATGTAGGTGGAGAAGCCATTGTTTTCCCTTTTGTTCAGTAACAAAGCTTGGATGCATCCTTTTCCTCTATTGTCTCCTTGCCTGGGTCCACTCTTGGATTTCAGCTTTTGTTGAAACCTCATTTGTACAAAACACGAAATGTAGAAATTATGTACACAAACCACAGAGCAATTGATTTACCCTGATTCAGGCACATCCTCAGTCCACTTGAAAGTATGTGAGAATGTCTCAGCACTGGGTCCAAAAAATGGGCTGGTCCCCCACTCAGACCAAGCTTGACCTGAAAAGGGCATTGGAGTGTTTCTGGATGTCAAGGGTAGAAACCCTTCAAGAAGCTTTAAGCTCCTGGATATGCTCAACAGATACTTTTTGCCCCTACCCCATTGAGTGAAGTGTGCCCAAACAGCCAGGTCAGGGACAGAAATGGTGTGAGACAGCTCACAGAGGCAAAGGGGGACTAGTCCACCCCACACCCCACAAAGCCAGGTAGCTTCTCACACCTGATAACTCCTTACCGAAATCACAACTTGATGTCTGAGCTTCCCAGAGAAGCAGCTGCTTCTCTGTTTTCTTCTGCCTGAGACAAACTGATCTCTGAGGTGAGATGTCTCCCTTCCTTATTAAGGAGATCAGATGAAGCTTTGGGGATGTTCAAAAAGCGGGTTGATGAGGCACTTGAGGCCATGGTCCAATGGTCTAATGGTTAGGAATATGATGGGATAAAGGTTGGACTTGATGACCCTGGAGGTACCTTCCAACGATAATGATTCTATGATTGTATGATTCTATGAGTCACTTAGGCAACAAACTTTTGGTCTTATAAAGTAGGGAAAGGGATCCACATGGTCAGGGCAGGAGAGCGAGACTCCCTAGCTGCTGGGAAAGAGCAAGGTGTGATCCTTCTTTGACCATGACATTGCCCGCTGGAGAATGGGTAGATTTGGAGGAGCAGATGGTGGATACTTACTTCTCCCAGCTTCCCTGGGAACTCTGATTGTGTCTTATCAAAGGCCAGTGGTCGTGCACAGCTTTTCAAATTCACCTTCCATCCAACAGTCCTTTTGTGGTGTCCCATCTCCTTTTCTGACAGTTTGAGGAGTGCTCCTGCTCCCTGCTGACTTGTGCCTTTCTGGAGATATCTGTGGCAAAACATGTCAGCATTCAGATCCACATTTCTGTAGGGGATAGCAGGAGATGAGAGAATGCAGTGACTGTTTTATTTATAGCCTACATCCCCCTCGCCGATACGTAGCATGTCCTGACCCTCTGTGCTCAGACTTTTATTTGCTGAGATGCTGTAGAAAATACTGTGAGAAAGTTCAGCTCTTGCCTGGAAAGCAACTGTGTAAAAATGGCACCTTCTTCCTCAGCCCACCAGCTCCCTTGTGCATCAGCCTGAACTGCTGTGGTAGTGACGGGAATAAAATCTCGCTGCTCCGCGTGACTCACAGCTCTGCAGGGCTGGGCTGGCTGCAGTGGAGGGAGCTGAGAGGATGCATTTTCTCTGAATCATCAAAAAGAGCAACCTGCCCTTACCACACGTGCAGGCCCTGGTAAAGGCCATGGAGCAGCCTTGCTCTGGTGAGCACAGAACGTGACTGACACTTTTCCTTGTAGACCCATCCTTGCCCTCTGGTTCCCTCTTGAATCTGGAGGAGTGGTGGCAGGGTTGGGAAGCAAGGCAGGGAGGGTGTGGGCTGGGACACTCTGGGAAGGAGTGGCCCTGTCTGGCTAACTGATGAACACAATCCATGAGGGAAAGTATTCCTCCACAGCAGGTCTGACAGTGCTGTAGAGGAAAAGGAAGGTCTTTCTGTCCTGGAGCCTCACAAAGCCTAGTCCTTCCAAGACTCTCCACTGTGCTTTACATTCTCTTACGTGGCCAGTAAGAGATCATCACCATGGACTGGTCTCGCCACAGAAGTCATGACTCCCCTCTGGTAAAATAATGATGGTTCTTCATGAGTGTGACTGTTCTCTCCAACCATCTGAGCTAAGGTATGAAGACAAACACTATCTCTTCAGTGAACTGTGAGGAAGCATGGTCATCTAGCGTTCAGCTTCAGTTAGAAACGTCTCCAAGAGACACAGAGAAAGACTAGAGAGTCCTGTAATCATGATTTCTAGGATTGTTGAAGTTACCTATTTTCAGCTTTGCATCCTAAGACAGATCTTCAGGAAAATGGCATGACTAGACCTTTATAAAATGACTACAGGGTGAAGGGCTGAGCAGGTGTTCTGGGAGGCTGGCTTTTATCCCAGAGAACCGTTAGTATCAGTGGTACAAGCAATGGGAAAAAATCTGAATCTCGGTTTCCTACTGAGATGATGGGCTGGAAAAACATCTGTTAGCTTTAGGCTGCAAGCATTTGATGTGGGATCCTTGCAAACAGAAAGTGGGAGGCACCTTGGGTGAGAGCAGCTGTGAGAGTTCACAGCTCTGAAATGGCAGGAGAGTGGCAGGAGAGTGGCAAGAGAAAGCCAATGGGCTTGAGAAACATCTTCTATGACCTTGGAGAGCCAGGAGGTGAGCTCCCAGAGGGTTAAGGGGGACAGAGACCAAGGCTGCTGACAGTTCCTTGCAGGAATTTTCTTAAGGATACAAGTACAAAGTGAGCCAAGGAAACACAGCAAATAACCAAAGCAGCTGAATAACTACAGCTGAGTAACAGATAAAGAAGAGTATGAAAGCATGGGTCAAACTCTGAAAGGCTGGGGCTCAAGAAGAGTTGTGGCTATCCAGAGAGTACAGGACAGCAAAGTCCCTCGTGCCTGCCTGGGCAAATACACGTCACCCACACTGAGAAGCCCCTGTGGGCAAGTTCATGATCCAAAGCTGTATTCCAGGCTGCTGGATGGACTCCAGCAAGGACTTGTCACCCACCCCTGCTAGCACAAGGTCAGTAGTGCTGCTGGTTACTCACTGCAGGACTCTTTCATGACCCTGAAGCTGAGAAAGAGCCTGCTCGGTGCAGACCTGCCCACCAGTATGACCCAACACAGGAGCTATAGCTCAAGACAAGGTCTGTCCAGGGCTATCTGCTACAGGACCTGGAAGTGATTCAGATAAAACCTGACTCAGTCCCCATCTGGATGCTTGGAAATGAGTTTCGGTGGGTGAGACTGGCTGATTGCTGAACGCTTGTGCAGAGATGTGTGTAAGTCAATGCCGACCCAGAAAACTGGCAGGAGAGTGGCAGTGATGCTCCCTTCTGGCTCTGCTTGTATCTCTTTCTGTTTAGTTCAGGATTATGGAGTTAAGTCCCATTTCATGTGAAATAAGGAGATCTGAACCATATGTTGTGCAGGTTCACATCACATCTTGTGGCACAGATCTGCAGGGAAACTTCGGCAAATCTTAAACCAAATCAGCCCATATCCAGGTGGAGGTTACGTCTTATGGAAGAGGCAGCTCAGAGATAAACAGGGGCAGATGAAAGATGACACAATATCTATGCAACACAGCCAGCACCAAGTGATTCTACACAGCCCGTCTCCCCCCCTGATGCCCCTGCATCACCCCAACCTCTGGGACAAAAGCACTGCTGGCTTCTGCTCTGGGCAGTGGGAAAATGAGACACGGGGAAGGTAAATGACTCAATTGATCTTCTGGACACCAAAGTGAAATGGAGGTCTCCTGGTCTCCTAAATGGAAGAGTAGCACACTCTAGCTACCAGCTCTTCCCTCCAGAATCAGGCTCTCCGTCCCTTTGGATCAATAGAAGATTTGCAGGGAAAGATGGTATTGATAGACCTATTTCTGTATGTGGCATCTTTAGAACCCTGTGAAGTTTTGTCTGTGTCAGACAGAAAGTGATGCCCCAGGCTGCTTTGTAAACTGAAGCTTTGTGTATGTACTGGGTCTGTTTGGGACTGAGCTCATTGTCCTCACAGCAGCCCGTGCAGTGCTGTAGTTTGGATCTGTGACTTGTATAGTGGCTATTTCTGAGCAGTGCTTGCACTCTTTTGAGGATTTCTCTGTTTCCCATCCTGCCTGCAGGCATGGGGTGGGAAAGAGGTTGGGAGGGACAGAGCCAGGACAGCTGACCCCAACTCGCCAAAGGGATATTCCATATGGCAGCAATGGAAGCTCAGGGGAAGGAGGATGAAGCAGGGGTGCTCGTGGTTCTGGTGTTTTTCTCCCCAGGTCATGTGTACCAAGGCCTTGCTCTCCAAGAAGCCGCTGGACATCTGCCTGCTGATGGGAAGGAGTGAGTGAATTCCTTATTTGCCTTCACTAGTGCACAGCTTCATTTTGCTTCTTAAACTGTCTTTACCTTGGCTTGTGAATTTTCTCACTTTAACTCTTTGGATTCTCCCCCCCTGAGGGGGGAGGGAGAAAGCCAACAGCTGTCTGAGTGCTCAGCTGTTTGGCCAGGGTCAACCCACAACAGTGGGCCTAAAATACACAGCCTCCAGGTTGAAAAACCATCCTTACATGCTAAGACCACAGTGAATGCTGTCATCCCTCTTTTAGAGATGGGGAGCTACGGGGTGATGATCAGAGGCAGAGCAGACAGGGTGAGATCCTTGGGTCTCTTCTAGGCTCTCCAAGCCCCAGGTACACACCACATTCCAGCTGCCCATGAAGGTATCATTTGCATCAATACCATGTATTTATCTAACTGCTCTCAGTCCCTAAAACCCTGAGAGCTATTGAGCTATGGCAGCTCCCAGCAGCAGCAGGGATGGGTGACACGTGAGTGTGTGCATTTCTCCAGGATAGCCCTGGGAGCTGCTTTGACATGAGGACACAGATTGGCTCTGTTGTCCCCACTTCAAAAATCACCCTGGGCTTTCTTTGCCCTCCTCCCCACAGAAGAATAACGCTAATGAAAAACAAAAGCAATGATATGTTACCTGAGAACATGACTCGCTCAAAGTCACCACTGCACGGATTTTCGGGCTATGGATTTTCACAGGCAAAGTCCCATTGATTTCCTGTGGATCAATGGGAAGAAGCCAAGCAAAGAGGAAAAACTTCAGAGAATGATTTATCAGCCTTTGTCATTCAAACTATATCTCCCTATATGAACACCTTCTGTGGGGAGTATTTGTTCAGCTTTAATACAGTGACTATGCCTGTCTGCTCTTACGTGTACCTGGGGTGTACAGGTCCTTCACAGGGGGCAGGGCCCCGAGGTTTCCAAGTACCTCGAGAACTGCTCTGGGAATCAGCAAGGGTTTTGTTTTCCAGCTCTTGTGATGTGTTGCAGCTGCCCACCGACTTTTTTGTTTCCATCCTTGGCACGGAGAAGAATTTCATCACCACACTCTTTATCATGGAAACATGTCATTCAGTGGCATTCGTACATACTGTTCACATCAAATCAGAAGGTTGGCTCGAAAGCCCTGCAGAGATGGGACCTTTCCAATTGAACCTGCCTCCATAGGTTTGGTGCCGGGCTGAATGCAAAGCCAGAAGGAGACCGATTTTTTTCAGACAGGTTTTCAGAGACGCCAGAAGATGCATGGAAGCCTCCCAAGAACCGCCTACCCCATGAGATGTTCACCATTCAGGATGTTGGCAAACTTGTCAGATCAGAAGGTTTTGCAAGACGCCAGCTGCTCGGGGCCAGAAGTGTTCGTGAAGTTTTGGGGACTGTCAGATTTTTGCTGAAGAGCTACCTGAGGCAGCCGTATGGCCGAGCACTGAACTGAATCTAGGTCTTCCTCAAGATCTGACGCCCGCTGGTCTCTTTCCCTGCCTGGGATTTGGAAAGCCAGACCTGGAACAGGATGTGATTTGCTCATGTTGGTCTGCGTGATGCCAGCTGAGGCTACTGGCAAATTCTGCTCACTGAAAAATTATCTCATGTAGATGAGGGTCAGATGATTAACTTAGATGAATCTTGCCACAGCTGAAATTACTGCCAGTGCTAGGTATGAGAAGGAAACATTGGCAGAGCTGTCTCCCTGCCATGGGAAGGATCTCTTTTTCTCCTGAAAAGTAAAGCAAGGGTGCTATAGCAGCTTTAGCTGGACTCCTCAGCAATGATGAGAGAACAGGGTTTCATTTCATTGCTGCTTGCCTTCCCTTCTGAAGTACTCACACAAATGAAGTATTCTGCCTGGGGAAAGAGTCCCTGGGCAGGAGACTTTCATCTGGAATAAACGGGACAACGAATCCACCAGCTGCCATGGATGAGGCAAGGGCAGTGGGAATTGCTGCATTTGATCACAGTCTCTTTCATCTGGTCTACCACCCAAAAAGTGCCCTGGCACAGGAACTCCCTCCGTGGCTGATATCAGCAGTGAGGGACTGGCAAGGCCAGGACATGTGCTTCATCTGCCAGAGCCCAAAGCCCAAGCCTGTCACCAGCTCTGGGGAGGCCAGAACAAGGGCAGATGCGTGTGGTTGCTTGGTTAAGGTGGCAACTCTATGCAGTTGTCCCAGGTGAGGTTTGAGGAGGGTGAAGGAGGTTCCTTGGCTGTTGTCAAGTCGTGTCTGAAAGGTGTGAACAGGAGACGTGGAGATAGAGAGGTGCAAGACAACCAGTACACTGCCCAGCACGGTGCAATCACCACAGTGTTCCCACCAGCCTGGGCAGGCCTGTGGAAGCCTGCACTGTTTTCAGCCAGGCAACAGCTACTGGTTGTCCTGCAGCAGCAAGCGTTGGCTTGTTGTGACTACCAGAAACACTACCCCAAAGGGCTTCAGCTGACAACAAGTTTCTGGAGAGCAGCCGAGTGCTGTGATACCAGCAGTAGGTGTCACAGGGCCCTGTAGGAGCTCCTAATGCATTGGATACTTGGAGAAGAGGCACAGATGGGCAGGTCTGCTTGTGGCACCCCAAGAAGAGCCCCTGGTCTAGGGAAGCACAGACAGGCCACATGTACAAGCTGCAGCCAAGCACAGCTGGGCTTTCAAGGCTTTTTGTCAAACATCAACCATTTTTTGTGATGACACCAATCACATTTCCAGCCCGTTGTCTCACTAGGGGGACCCAAAGCAAGAGCAGAGAGACAGAGGAATTAACTATAGATTTGCTTGCTGTAGCATGCCTGTTGCCAGTAGATTTCCATGATTCCAAGAGCAATCTAAAAGCTCAGTTCATTTGCCGAATAGAGGGATGCTCTACCAGATTGTCAGCGCTTGGAAATAGACTCATCCATAGCTCCTAGGCTGGGCATCTTTCAAAAGCCATGCTCTAGCTCAACTGCAAGGTGGCTGAGCATCGTGTGTGAAAGTTGTGGTGAGATTTTGTGCCCTGTTATGCAAGAAGTCTGATGAGACAAGGACAACAGTGTCCCCAAGAGTGTGTATGGCCTCTTTAACAGAAACTGTGGCTTTACAGTTGCAGAATGAGTGGTGGGTTTTGGAAGCAAAATGGAAAGATTATCTACTCGTGTGTTAATTTCTAATGGATCCATTCCATAGTGGGATCCAGCATCCCATCTACAGCTGTTACAACCAAACCACCTAGATGAGGAGGGAAATCGTGGAGCAGCCACCCTTCCCCAGGTTCACATGCCAGAAAATCCCTGATATTGAAAAGGATAGGGAGCCTGCTGCGCAAATATCCCTGCAAGTAGCAGATCTGTCAGGGAACAAAGAGCAACCTGCTGAAATGGTGTCAGAGGCAGGCAGGGACGAGGCACTGACAGTGCCACCAGCAGGGATAGCAGAAATAACAGAAATAACAGCCCTGCTTAGCTCGGGAGGATGGCACAAAAAGAACATGGAGGAAGCTGAAGAGAAAGGGGTGAAGAGTCCAGAGCTTGTAATTCCAAAAATCATATAGAAAGGGAGAGTGTGTTAAAGAAAGAGCAGGGAAGCACAAATACTGTGAGGGTGCCAGTGCTGCTTGGTTGTTATGATAACGGCTAGAGATGTGTTTGTATCAGCCCCAGGGCTGTGCCTGGATCCCAAATGAATGAGATCCCATCACTACAGTTCTTGCCATCCTCTATCCTCCTCCTGTTTCTGATCTTCACTCATTACAGTATGGCAGCTGTAAGCACTACTGGACCAGGAATGGTTTCTTTCTTTAGTTTTGGGAACAATCTGTCCTTCTTAAGCACACAAGAATTAAACACTAATGCATGTGGTTGCTCTGTCCCAGGCTGCCATTCATGCTCTGTCCAGAGCAATGAAGCACAGGAGCTCAGGCAAAGAGGAAAAGGCTGGACTGTGAAAGAGGGAAGGAAGGAAGAGAGAGGAAGAGGAAGGAAGAGGACTGTGTGGGTTTCAGTAAGCTCTGGACTACCCGTGTTTCTGGATGAGAACTAGAGTCAGTGTTAGGTCTGAATGGGTCCCCTCTGAACATACAAGAAGTCTGATAGTCAGGAGGTGAGAGGAGATGTTTCTGATGATGGTTTGAGAATGGAGAAGACACCAAGCATGAGAGATGTGTCACTTTCCCAACATCTCACTCTGGTGAGGAGATGTGACAAGAGAAACATCTGGGCTATGTCTTACATTGTCTGGACACCCACTATGGAGACAACACAACTAATGCACATCTAATGTACACACTAATGTAACACACTAATGTACATCTTCCTGACTCAGGGTGGAACTGTGTGACTGTTTCCCTGCTAGGTTTCCACTCTCACCCTGCCTTTAGCCCTTCCTCTGTTCACAGAGACGGTTCCCCACCGTAAGGGAGCTGAACCACTCAGCTTACACCATCTCCTGTGCTGCTGCTGTCAGTGCTGAAGTTCCCCTGGGGTTCCCCATATCCTATGTGCCAACTGCACTGGCGACGAGCCTGCTCCCTCGCTACATGTAGGTATTGTGCTGTCAGAGTGCAGCCTCCATCTCGGCCTTTATGTGGTACTAAAAATAATAATGGAGCAAATCTTGGATCAGAAAATGATGCAGACTGTGAGAAAGTGCTATGGAAAGTGAGAGCTGGTGGAAATCCTGAAGGAACCTTCTTCTAGAAGAAATTGTGAACCAGTGCCACTGGAGAGGCAGTTTCTCTCATAAGCTTTCTGGGGCAGGGGATACATCCATCCCAGTCTGCTATTGGCTTTATGGAAATGCACGCTCATTAATAAGAACCGGTAATGAGGAATCTGGAAAGCCTCCTCCTGCACAGCTGCATCTGCGGCACAGACACGTCAGCAGCCGCCTGAGACAGGAGAGAAAGCAGCATCTGACAGATCAGTGAGAGCAAGTCCATACTGGAGCATCGGCAGCTCTTTAATCACTCGGGTGGTAAATGGGAGTTGGATGCTGTGGAGCACACCACAAACACAGAGCAGCCACTCACCTCTTCCAGTAATGGTGAGGACGAGTCCCTGTCTGGGCAGCAAAGTCCCCGTGGAGTTGCAGCAGGATGGGAGGAAAGAGCAGTGAGGTGCCCATCATTCAGAGCAACAAGGGCAAGAGAGGATGAGGCCACTACAGCTGTGACCACACAAAGACCTGGTACAAAGTTCCAGGATCTGGGAGGAGAAATGCTGCTGGACCTGGTGCAGAGCACTACGGTGAGCAAATATGGTGATGCCAAAGGATGGAGACTGTCTGAGAAGAGAGGCTGTGGCCCACAGGAGGGGCAAAACCAGGGCCTTTGGGATGAACTAATCCCTCTTCACCACTTTGCCCAGTGGAAGGTGGTCCTGCTGACATGGCAGGAAGAGAGCAGCAGCCATGTGAACGTGCAGAGCTCTGGTTCAGTCCCCGTAGGAGCCCAGTGACTCCTGGACTGCGATGGTCTACACTCCCCCCACCAAGGTGTGATGCCCTGAGGTGCAGACAGGATCAAGAGCCCAGCGCTGTGCTGGTGGCATGGGAAAACAAACTTGCATGGCCAAGTCATCCTTGCCCAGTCACCCACCCGAGCTGGCCAAAACTGTGGCTGGGAGGTCACCTATTACAGACTGCAGCTTTGTCACTCTCCATTATTTCATTGATAATTTGTCATGCCATTCCAGGCAGAGGAGAGTTTCTGTTCGCGCAACTGTTTGTTCCCTGTCACATAGTCAATTCCCCAATCCAATACACCAGTTGTACTCTTATTTTATGAACCATACCTTAGGGCCTAATTAATGCAATTAATCAAACTTTTACTTAGGCAGGCATATCTTCATTTCTCCGCTGACTGTCTGCTTGGACAGCTGGGTGTGTTGTCTGCATAGTATTCATCATCTTAAGTCATTACAATGCTCTGGAGTGCACTGAAGAGCACGGGGAGGGGACTGTTGGTGACTGAGTGCTTGTGATCAGGTTTCAAATACAGACACTGAGGGCAGATCCTGCTCTGCCTGAAGCCAGTCACCACCAGGAGAAAAATCCAGCAGCTCAGCCCCAGGGAGCTGGAGTAATGGAGAAGTGAGCGGTCACAGAATCAGGCTCTCAAAACCAGGTCCCTATCCCACCTGGAGCATGCACAGCTCATGCTCCCAGCACCTCATCCATCAGCACAGCCTCCAGCTGCCTGGGGGAGCCACTGCCCAGCAGCATACCTGCATCCAGATCCTGCTGGGGCTGTGCAAGTTGGGCAGGAAGGTGATGTTTGGATTTCTTCTGCCCATGGCTGCTGTTTGGCATCAGGAGATGGGCTTAGGGACGTTGCTAGTCTGTTGGAAGACAAAAAACAAGGGTCTACATATCTGTAGGACATGCCTAACAGACACTTAGGTGAGGGAGAGCATAAAAACTGGTTGATAGCTAGGAATCCTTCAAACCCCCACTACTCCTCCACCTTCAGTGCTCCCTGCAGATGTCTACATCCATTGGCTGTAGGAGGTGGTGAAGGTAACAAGCTTACAGCAGAGACAGATACTTGGAAGACCCCCAACAGTGTCTGTGTGTTGGCTTCCTGGTGTGTTTTTCTGAAGCGTAAGATCTATTGTTGACCACAGCTTTAAAAATGGTGTTTCAAAGGCATTTTTGACATTTCAATCACAGTAAACTTGAGCTTTTCATCACTTTTCAGGAAAAACTCCTTGGAAATATTTCTTCATTAACGTTACTGAAGAACATGGAGATCAGTGTGCTTGCAGGTTGCTCTCCACAGCAGATGAAAATCTAATGGTAACTGGAAATGTTAGCCAGAAATATAACAGCGATTTTGTGACAAGAAGACCCACGAAATGGAGTAAACTGTCAACTGAGACAATTTTCTAAGAAGCCACTTCACATCTGGTATCCTAAAAGATCACTTGCAAAAGACCCAAGTAACCTTTCCGATAAAACCAAATGGCTTTATTCTCTTTATTCTCTTTATTCTCTTTATTCTGCCAGAATCTAGAAAGTGACTTACAAGGGGTCTTTTGCCACCAAAACCAGTGTTATCCTCCCTCCTTTCCTAAAAGTAATAAATAGATGAAGCTGTGAAGATAAACTTCTAAAGCATCTTGGAAATGAAGTGAACACTTGGCTGAGTTGTGACTCACTGATGTGGTGAACCTCAATGGAATCATGGTTATCAATGAACTATGTCCAGCCCTCAGTGCAGCATTCAAAGATGATCAGACAAGGTTATCTCCCACATCTGTAAACACTTAAAAATGTGTCAGGACTCACTATTGTGTTGAGTGCTTATCAATCAGATACTCCTGAAAGCACCACCAGAAAATACTAACCTCAGGGATCACAGGAAGAACTCGATATTTATAGTCCTTCCCCCTAACTGATATCCATTACACTGCCAAAACAAGAGTAAAAAAGAGTTTTTCCCATCTCTGGCAAGTTTTATAAGGGAGAACTTTAAAGAGCTGAGTGAAACAGAGTCATGGCTAAGACCGGTCAAAATGTGTTGTGTCCTACTTCACATCACCTCAAGGATTGCACCCTGTCACGTGGCAAACCAGATGATGGGACACTTCAGTGCAGAAACAACCACATGCCTAGGACATCTGCTGTGTTAGTGTCTGGGCCCAGGCTAGCCATGTGGTGCTTCTTGACACTTCAGCAGTTATAAACTAGGAAACTTAGGACTCCCTATCACACCTGGCATGGAAAAGACCAAGCTGATGTTCATTGGTCAGGAGAAAGCCACTGGTCCATGCGTTAATTGGTTGTGACATAGTTTTGTAGGCATACAGAGTTAGTTTGCTAAAATCATGGCTGCCTCAATAAATCTAATGAGCCATTGATGGAAATCCTCCAAAGGCTGGAAATACACCCCTAGAATTTATCCTGTAAGACCACAATGGCCAATGGCTGGATCAGCCCTACTGCTTTTGGACAGGAACATCCACCCTGCCATGCTGTAGAGTGCCTGCTCACCAAGCAGCCCTACCTGTGACTGTTTGCTAATGAACGTCTCTGAAATACAAGTGTTAGACAACCAGGGCTGGGAGGATAAGGAGAGATGGAAGAACTATGATAGTCTGTGGACTAAGAAGGGGACCTCAAAACATCACTTGTCAGAGTTCTAAGAAGCTGTTCCAGTTTGAAAAGATAACTTTCCAGCTGGCAAGTCCATTGTGGCAAAACGTCACTAAATGCAGCTGTAGTGTCCAGGGTAAGAACCACCTGGGAACATCCAGAGCCGTGGTATGTGCAACACCATGAATTTCTGGGATATACTGCAAATACATGGTTATCCCTGAGAGGTGGCTGAAGGACCAGCTGCTGTGTAGTTGCGGGACACAGATTAAAAAGCAGCCTGAGCTGATAGGTGAGGCCACACACATGCAGAATTTTACAAAGTTCATGAAGAGCTGAAGCAATTGATGCTTGTATTCAGCATAATAAACTTATCATGACAAGCATTTAGCTAAAGCCAATTATAAAAGATATACTACTGTCTGGTAATTCAGCTTCTGCTCAGATCAAAACCAACATATGAGGTGGCAGTATGATATAATAATGATGTCATACTGCATCATTTTAAAGAAGCTTAAATCAGTCAACATAGGGGCTTGGTCCATCGCTGTGCCAGACTCAGCAACCAGACCCCTGTAATGTTGTTAGAGCACTCTGACAGAAGCAGAGTGAGATGTTGGGGTGTTTCAGCACTCTTCTCCATGGAGGAGAAATGGTGTCATTCCCACCAGTCCTGGGGTAAGCGTTAAGACTTGGTATGGACCAGGGAACTTTGTCAATTTCTTAGAATACAGCCAGGGAGGAACAACCATAACTAGCTCTAGTCTCCCTGAACCCACTGCTTGGCATTTTAATGAAAACAGGAGCTGGGAGACAAACACTTGATGTGGCCAAGTACAGCCCAGCACAGATGTCTTACAGGAAGGGAGCAGAAGAATCCACACCAAGCTGCTCTCTTGTATTTGAGGCTATGCTATTTCTGCCTCTTTCTGTTCTTGCCCTTCACCTCCCCCCTTCAGTTGGACCTGAAACCTGGTGGAAACCAGTTGGTTTTCCCTAGAGATGATGACTGGGATAGCTAAGGTCAAATTCCCATCCTGGGGTGCAGAGCTCAAGGCTCTCCCCTTCACATGATCTTTTTTCCGGGGGTATGAAATTGTTCACCTTACCTAGGGCAGAAGTTTCTCAAAGGGGGAAGAGAGTCTTTGCACGGGAGATTGCGGTGCTCATTGATATGGCTTTAAATTAGATTTTAAGAGGGAAGGGGACAATCCTAGACTTCCCTGTGAAAAGCTGGGGCCTTATGAAGACTGGCTGAGGGAACTGGGGTTATTTAGCCTGGAGAAGAGGAGACTGAGAGGAGACCTTATTGCCCTCTACAACTACCTAAAGGGAGGTTGTAGTGAGGCTGGTGTTGGTCTCTTCTCCCCAATTGCTGATGACAGGACGAGAGGAAATGGCCTCAAGTTCCGTCAGGGGAAGTTTAGGTTGGAGATGAGGAAGAAGTTCTTTACTGAGAGGGTGGTTGGGCATTGGAATGGGCTGCCCAGGGAGGTGGTGGAGTCACCGTCCCTGGGGGTGTTCAAAAAACGGGTTGATGAGGCACTTGAGGCCATGGTCTGATGGTCTAATGGTTAGAAATATGATGGGATAAAGGTTGGACTTGATGACCCTGGAGGTCCCTTCCAACCATAATGTTTCTATGATTCTGTGATTCTATGATTCTATGACACACCAAGGTTAGAGGGACTGTGTGCTAGCAAGGTCCCTCAGCCTGTTAATGGGAGATGTGCTGGGCACACTGCAGCACACTTGGAGTCTTATGGAGATGAGCCAGGGGATCCTGAGGCAGTAGGAGCCAACAGGGAAGCACTGGGGAAATAACTCAAAGGAATTCCAACCACTCCAGCCACTGTCAGCTTCACTGGGAGCCCAACTGAAATGTCTCCATGCAAACACACTCAGCATGGGGAATGAACAGGAGTCAGAGAGATGTGTGTCTGCAGGGCTATGATCTTATTGGCACCATGGAGACCTGGTGGGATGACTCCAATGACTGGAGTGTTGGAATGGAAGGTTACAGGCTCTTTAGGAAGGACAGGCAGGGGACACGAGGAGGGGGTGTCACTCTATGTCAGGGATCAGCTGGGGTGCATGGAGATGCACCTGGGGATGGATGAGGAGCTGACTGAGAGATTATGAGTCAGGATTCAAGGGAAGACAGGGGACATCATAGTGGGGGTCTGCTACAGGCCACCCAATCAGGAAGACCGAGTGGACAAGGCCCTTTATAGATAAAGTAGTCTCACATTCACAAATCCTGGTCCTCATGGGGGACTTTAATCACCCCAATATCTGTTGGAGGGAGAACATAGCAAGGCACCAGCAATCCAGGAGTTTCCTGGAATGCGTTGATGGAAACTTCTTTCTCCAAGTGATAGAGGAACCAAGGAGGAGAGGTGCTGTGCTGGACCTTGTTCTCACCAACAAGGAGGGTCTGGTGGGGAACATGAAGCTCAAGGGGCCTTGGTTGCAGCAACCATAAGATGGTGGAGTTGTGCAAAGCATTTGATCTGTCCCACATGACACCCTTGTCTCTGATTTAGAGAGGCATAGACTTGATGGATGGACCACTCTGTGGATAAGGAATTGGCTGGATGGTGGCACTCAAAGAGTTGTGGCCAACGGCTCTAATATACTCTAAAAATACTCTAAAGAAAACGACTAAATTTGATTATACTCATGATTAATAAAGATTAGATTACCTTTATTAATACTTACCATTAGCATTTATTATAAAATAATAAACTTTCAGTAATTTATGTTAATATGAATGGTGGCACTCAAAGAGTTGTGGTCAATGGCTCAGTGTCCAGGTGGAAATCAGTGGCGAGTGGTGTCCCTCAGGGGTCAATACTGGGACTGGTTCTCTTCAACATCTTTGTTGGTGACATGGGTGGTGGCATTGGGTGCACCCTCAGCAAGTTTGTTGATGACACTAAGCTGTGTGATGGGGTCGACATGCTGGAGGGAAGGGATGGCATCCAGAGGGACCTTGAAAGGCTGGAGAGGTGGGGCCATACAAAGTGCATGAAGTTCAGCAAGGCCAATTGCAAGGTCCTGCACCTGGGTCAGTGCAATCCCATGCACAAATACAGTCTGGGTGGAGAATGGATTGAGAACAGCCCCAAGGAGAAGGACTTGGGGGTGTTGGGTAATGAGAAGCTCACCAGCAGTGTGTGCTTTAGCTCAAAAAGCCAACAGTATCTGCCATCTTCCAGGTAAAGCCCCAAGCACTAAAGGTCCTACTTGCCTCATTTGCATTATCCCAGGCCAGACACTAATGTGGGTAGCTTTGCCTGGGTTACTCATGTGGAATCAGAAGTGTCACTGTATGTCATCAAAGCACTGATGTCCTTCAGGGCAGAGGGTGGGACCTCCCTTTAGTGTTTTCACTGGTGAGCAAAGTGAGGTTTCATGGGTGGTTCCCAGTTTGGCAGATATCTCCTTGCAGGCAGACACCCACTATGACACAAACACCAGAGCTGTGACAAGGAGGTACCAGGGTACGTGGGAGTCTCTAGAATAACCATCACCACCTAACTCCTGGTGGGGGGTGGCAAATCTCCAAGAGTGGGACTATACAGGAAGGTAGCTTTGCTTTTCCTTCCCACTGCCAGGAAATGAGCTGTCTTCTCAGCTGCTTATTACCAGGCACGTGGAAAGCATCTGCACAGCATGAGTAATTACAGGCTTGCAAAAGCCCAGCCCCACCTTGGGGAAGCCTTGCCATGGCTGCTGGTCACAGAGCATGGGCAGAGATATTTCCAGCTCATGCCTGCAGATGCTCTGGAAGAAATGAGCTGTCCTTACTGGAAACCACCTCGTGGCAGTCTCGTGGCTCCTCGGAGTCACACATCTGCCCTGCTGCTCCTCAGCTTTCCCTCCCCAGGGGCTGATAAATCACGATCTGGCAAGGGGGGATGCCAAGGACCGTGCATGTTGGGGGCTGGGCTGGGTCTCCACCCCACTGATGTGAGATCCGAGCTTCTCACCAAGGATGCAGCATCATCACTGCCGATGGCTCAGGGATGCTGGAGAGACAGAGCTGCAGTGGCAGCACCCCTGGTGCTTCCCACAGAGCTGTCCCCAGCCCTGCTTCTGCTGCCACGGGGCAACGGGAGGACATGCTGTCCCCCACCATGAGGGACCTGGCCTTCCCCCTGCAACACTGGAGCTCAGGCTGGTCCCAGAGGCTGTGGTAGCCTTTCCGCCAGTTCAGCCAGCAATGGCTCAGCCCCAGGGGGACCATGTTTCTGATGACCCACAGTGCTGGCCAGGCGGAGATCACAGCCACAGTGGCTGGTGTAGCCCTTTCCATGAAAGAAGGCACGGAGGCAGGTGCTTGGCAGGACCTGGGTGCAGGCAAGGGCTGTGAAGACATCTCCAGGCTGGGTACTTGAAGCAAGCCAGGTGCTGCTGCAGCCTTTTGGCTCCACTGCCTGCAGCTCCCCTGCAACACGGACATGGTTCCCTGGGAGCGTGTAGGGACAGGGCTGGGGCAGACAAGGGAGAGTGCTGGTAGCATCACCCCAGCTGAACCCATAACTCATGGGGTGGCTGCCCTTGGGAAGGGTGATGTGGGCTCCAGGCCCTTGGGAAGGGTGATCCCGCATTCCTACCACAAACCCCTGGCTCCTTAACGGGCTCCCTGGTCCTGGAGGAGTCAGTGCCTTTTACTGTGAAAGAGAGAGGTTCCTGATGCTGCTTGTGTTGCTGGGGGTGGCCATGTGAGGCACAGCACATCCCTCTCACGGCACTGAAGTGACAGCAGCATGTGCCAGAGGTGCCTGGACTAACCTGCCTTGATCCTCAGGCACCACCAGCAGCATCACAGTGTCAGGCTGGGACAAAGGACCCTACCAGGATACAGGGCATCCTTTTAGCCCGTTTTTCCAGGAGTTTGATGCCTGACCACCTCAGAGGGCTTTGGCCAAGCAGTGTCTTGCTTCCCAAAGAGCAGAGTTGAGTGACCAAGGAGAGGCGGTGTGCAGGAGCACGCATGACTTATGGACAATCCTGACCAGACTCCTCCCTATAGGATACCTCTCTGGTACTGCTGCTCTTTGGAAAGCCTCATGGTTGTTTTCTCTCTCTTCCCCTCTTCATACCATTTTGCTCACTAACCTCTTGGACCAGTAGGGTGTTCTCAAGTGGCCAGAGATGCCTCAAGTACACACAAAGCACAGTGCTCATGGGAGGGAGCTGTAGGAATCATGATCTCATAGAATCATTGAACCACAGAATGGTTTGTGTTGGAAGGGACCTTAAGGATCATCCAGCCCCAAACCCCTGCCATGGGCAGGGACACCTCCCACCACACCAGGTTGCTCCAACTCCCATTCAACCTGGCCTTCAACACTGCCAGGGAGGGGCAGACACAGCTTCTCTGGGCACCCTGGACCAGGGCCTCCCCACCCTCACACCAAAGAATTTCTTCCTCACATCCCATCTCCATCTCCCCTCTGGCAGTTGGAACCCGTTCCCCCTCGTCACATCACTCCTTGTCCTTGTTAGAAGTCCCTCTCCAGATTTCCTGGAGCCCCTTCAGGTATCTCATCACTGTCTGAGGTCCAACATACCGTGCTGAGAGCCCCAGTTCCACCAGCATGGCCTTCCCATTGGCTCTGGCAAGGCTGCAAGGTGGAGACATCTGTGCCAGGTTGGATGGGACCCTGAGCAACCTGGTCTGGTAGGGGATGTCCCTGCCCATGGCAGGGGAGTTGGACTGGATGATCTTTAAGGTCCCTTCCAACTCCAGTGGTTCTGTGATTCTGTGCTGCACGGCCACAGGCTGGATCAAGGACTTGGACCTGCCATGGTCCCTCTGGCTGGGGGGGAATTGCTATTTATTTGGGGAATAGCAATTTGGGGAATTGTTATTTTGGGAATTGCTCTTTGAGGAATTGCTCTTTGGGGAATTGCTATTTCGGCTCTGCCCCACGAAGCTGGGTGGGTGCCGGGGCAGGAGTGGTGCAGGCAGGGGGTACAGGCAGGGGGTGCAGGCAGGGAGGTGCTGTCGGGGGGGTCTCTGGCTCGCTCCCCCTCTCCCCGCAGGTGGGTGCCCTCCTGCGGTCCCTGTGNCGGGCCCGTCCCTGTGCCGCAGTGCTGGCTCAGCTCCTGGGTGCGACAGGTTTGGGGGTGCTGGGCAGGGACCCTGGCCAGGGGTCACCATGGCACTGGCGCCACCGGGGTGACGCCGCGTGTTTGTCCCTCCAGGTGAGCGGCTCCAGGCAGGTATGTGCTGGTGTCCCCTCCCTGCCCTGCACCACCCAGCTCCCCCTTGGCCCTGCCTGTTTCTCAGCACCCATGGGTGCTCAGCACCTAGAGGAGGTGGCCCCTTCTCAGAGGGTTTCCCCATCCATGGAGACCCGAGCTGTGCACAAGCCACCAGGGATGGGGGATGCACCAGCTGGTGGATACTGCTGGTGTCCCCGGGGCACCGGTGGCCCTGAAGGACAGATGGGTCCCCAGGCAGTGGCTGGGATGGCGAGCACAGCAGCCTTCTTCCTCTGCGAGGTGCTCCTGGGCCAGCACTTCGATGTTGTCCCTGATGGGGTGGCCGAGCCCCAGCCTGGGGATCTCTTCCTCTTTCCACTGACCTCAGTGGGCCCCGGCTGGTGGGGTGTCCACGCCGGTGTCTACTGCGGTGATGGGGAGATCATCCACCTGGAAGGTGAGCCCTGAGGTGATCAGAGCATGGGGGCATCCCCATGGAAAGGACATGGGGTACAGCGTCTCCTCTGCTCCACAGGCAGCTCAGGGATGTCCAATTTGGGGATCGTGGCCAAGCACAGCAAGAGCCACCTCCTGCGGACGCGGGGCCCGGCCAAGGTGCTGCGGAGGAAGGGGGGGCTGGATGCGGCCACACTGCGGCGCCGGGTCCGGGTGGCCATGGACCAGGCGGTGGAGTACGATGCCCTCACCTGCAACTGCATCCACTTCGCCCTCACTCTGCTGGGGCTGGGCCACCTTGCCACAGTCATGGTGGGTGCCACCACTCTGGGGCCCCCAACGCCTTGTCCCATCAAGCATCACCACAGCCTGTCTTCTCTCCCAGGTGTCCCCAGCGCTGCAGTGACAGAGGCAGTGATGGGGCTGGGGGATGCACCAGGCTGGAGCGTCCTTCCCCAGGACATCAGTGTTGTGCTGGGGGCTTGGGAATCCCTCTAGAGGGGCAATAAATGGTCCCACAGGGACCTTGTGCCAACCCTCTTTGATTTGTGGTTGTTCTTTTAACTGCTTTGCTTTTCCCAGAAATTACTTCCCACCTTGAAGTGTCAAAGGGAATGGACACTGTCTGCTCCTTGCGGTCTCCTGACACAGGTTCCTCTTTCCTTCTGACATTTGGGTTGGACCATCAAAACCCATTCCCTGTGCTGCTGGGTTGGAAACTGGCCAAACGGCCGGACCAGGTCCCGTTAGAGGCCCATCACCAGGGGGTACCCCAGCAGTCCCTGGGTCCATGCTGGGGCTGCAGGAAGGTCTCTCGGAGGAGGTGGGAGGTCACTGCAGGACACGCACTTTGGGAGACATCCAACAGCTCCTCTGACTCAAAGAGCATTTCCAGGGTCTCCGGCATCGCCTCCCTCCGTGCCCAAACTGAACATTTAAGGTGGACTTAGCAAATTAACCCCAGCTGTAAGGAGTGGAAAAACCCACCCTGGGGCTGCCTGGAGTTTGCTCCGGAGTTTGCTTTTGCTTTCAGCTTTCCCCTGTCACTGACGCAGTCAGGAAGGATGTGATATCAGGCTTGGTGAAGGCATCTGCCACCCCACCCCTCCGAGCTCCATTTCCCACTGCCCTTGGTGGAGGTGCCAGCAGCCCAGCTCCATCACCAGCTCCATCCCAGAGAAGACAATGTCTATTGCCAGTGTCAGCAGTGTAAGTACGCTCCCATCTCCACCCCCCAGTGCAGGCAGCTGCCTGCACCACCATCACACCGGGACCCGTTTGGGGGTGATGAACGGGGCTCGTCCTGGGACATCTCCAGCTCAGAGAACCAAGCCCTTGTGCCTGGCAGGAGCCATCACGGGCAGGACAGCACGAGCATGGCACTGACACCCCATTTCTGTCCCTCTCTCCTTGCAGGTAGCGAGCACCGCTGTAAGTGGGAGCTTGGTGAGCGCCCCGCCGGCAGCGTGGGGATCTCGGGGGGGTTGGGGGGAGATGGGGCTGGTTCTGCCACTTCCTCACGTTCTCTGGTCGGCAGAGGGAGAGCCAGGCGTTCACGTTTCTGCTCTGCAAGAGCGTCCCCGGGACCGGCGTAGCCTTTGAGGAGGTGCCGGAGAGCAACTTACAGCTTGGGGACATCCTGCTCTTCCCATTGGGCAAAACCAGGGAAACCCTCTGGGGCCTCTTCAAACATGCGGCCGTCTGCTGCGGGGATGGAGAGGTCATACACTTCACGAGTAAGTGCCCGACCCCCTGCCCCTCTGTGGGACATGGCGGTGGCCAAGAGGTGGCCGGCAGTGTGGTGGCCTGGCCTGGGCAATGGGGGGGTCTCGGTTTTCCAGAAAGAAGGGGGAGCAGCCTCGGGCGGATCAGCAAGGAAGGCTTAAGAGCCATGAAAAAGAACTGGGGGGATTGCAAGGTTTACCGGAAAAATGATGGGATCAACCACAATGACTTCCTTGATAACGTCAAGAAGGCAATGAGATGTGAAGCCAACTATGATGAGCACGAAAACAACTGCATCCACTTTGCCCTTTACCTCCTGGGCTTGTCAGAATTCTACATGCAACTGGTGAGCACAGAGCTGGGTGTCACGGCCACTGTGGGGTGGGTCCTGCACCCACACCCAGCCCTGCATCTCCATCCTGCCCCCAGTGCCCTTGGGGATGGCCCAGGGACACTGGGGACAGCGGTGGGGACATTCAAGCCTCATGCACGTGGACACCTTTCTCTTGCAGGTGAAAATCAAAGGTGACTCGGAGTTCTCCAAATATTTGGCTGTGAGTATTCCCTGTGTCAGCCCTGCGGACAGGGTTATGGGGTGCCCGGAGGGGCTGTGGGTTCCCCAAAGAGGGCCAAGGCCCCGAGGAGGGATGGGGCCTCTGGGAAGGATGCGAGGCCCCCACAAGGACTGGAATCTCCAGTTGGCATCAGTTTGGGTCCCCATGGGGCTGGGATGCCCAGCAGGACTGTGGTTTCACCAGAGGGGCTGAGGTGTCCAAAGAGCACTGGGGTCCCTGGGGGCTTGAGGATCCCCAGGAGGATGGTGGGGTCCCGAGCAGGGTTGGGGTCCCCAGAATGGCTCTAGGGTCAAAGGGAGGGCTAATTGACCAGTAGACTTGGGGACCCCGAAGTGGGATGGTTTCTGCTGGGAGGACTTTAGGTCCTGGGAAGGCCATGGGGTGCCCAGAAGGGCTGGGCTGCAGCTGCCAACACTGGTGGGGACATAGACACATTGCAGGAGGTCTTTTTTTATTTTGGGTGGGTCACAGAGTGGGTCCTTTCCACTCACTGGAACCGAAGTGGGGTGCATTAATTAGATACTTGATTAACTTTTTTCTATCTGAAACGTGCCCATTTCCCCTCTCCTCAGATCTGTGAGATGGCGTGGGAGGGGAGGCGTGAAGGAAATAATGAGTGAGATATCTGTCAGGAGCAATACTGACCTGTGGAGGGTGAGAACAACAACATCTACAACAGCAATAAATGGTGGCATCCAAGAGAACACCCAAAGTGCCATGGGTGTGTCCTGTGTCAGTCAGCTCGCGCCGTAATAGAACTGGGGTGGGTTGGCCGTGGCCGGTGCCGGGTGCCCACCCAGCTGCTCCTCAGCGGGATGGGGGGACACAAACAGGCCCATGGGCTCGTGGGTCAAGGTCAGGACAGGGAGATGGCTCAGCAAGCGCCGTCACGGGCAAAACAGGCGCCACTTGGGGACATTTATTGCATTCATTGCAAACCAAAGCAGACCCGGAGCATGAGAAATGAAAACGGATCTGAAAACACCTTCCCCCCACCCCTCTCTTCTTCCCGGGCCCAACCTCACTCCCCATTTCTCCACCTCCTCCTTCCGAGGAGGTGTCATCCCTCCTGACATGAGTTAGAGGCAGAGAAAGGCTGAAAGCAAAAGCAAACGCCGGAGCAAACTCCAGGCAGCCCCAGGGTGGGTTTTTCCACTCCTTACAGCTGGGGTTAATTTGCTAAGTCCACCTTAAATGTTCAGTTTGGGCACGGAGGGAGGCGATGCCAAAGATCCTGGAAATGCTCTTTGAGTCAGAGGAGCTGTTGGATGTCTCCCAAAGTGCGTGTCCTGCAGGGACCTCCCACCTCCTCCGAGAGACCTTCCTGCAGCCCCAGCATGGACCCAGGGACCGCTGGGGCACCCCCTGGTGATGGGCCTCCAACGGGACCTGGTCCGGCCGTTTGGCCAGTTTCCAACCCAGCAGCACAGGGAATGGGTTTTGATGGTTAAAATCAAACGCCAGAAGGAAAGAGGAGTCTGTTTGTTTAAGGGGACCACGGGCAGCAAAGAGTGTCCGTTCCCTTTGAGGGGGGCAGGAGCCTGCAGCAGGGGTGGGACATCCCTCTCCCGTGGCTTAGAGGAAAGGAGTTTCTGGGAAAAGGAACGTGAAGGTGAAAATAACACAGACAAACCAGGATCACATTGCAGCGGCTTCGGGGAAAGGGGTTTCTGGGAAAAGGAAAGTGAAAGTGAAACCAGCACAGATCAAACAGGGTTGGCAGAGGATCGTATGTATGGCACATTCTGTTATCCATTGTATTAGGAGCTGCTGTTTATTGTTGCTGTAGATGCTGTTGTTGCTATCAGCCTTCCCAGGCCATTGGCAGACATTTCATTATTGGTTCCTCACAGCAGCGAGTGGCCGGGGGCTGCCCGGGCGGCTCTCCCGCCCCGTCACGCAGGGCTGGGCAGCGAGGGAGAAGGGGCACGTTCCAGGTAGGAAAGGTTCATAAAGCATCTAATGAATGGACCGAATTAAGCTCCATCAGGTAGAAAGGACCCACTCTGTGACCCACCCAAACCAGAAAAGGTCCCCTGAGTCCCTGCCCTGTGGCTGGGTCCCCACCAGTGCTGGCAGCTGCAGCTCAGCCCTCCTGGGGACCCCAAAGGCTCCTGGGGACCCCATCCCCTTTTGGGGATCCCAACCCAGTCTGGGGCCCTGCAGGGCTCCCAGGGTCCTCAAAGCCCTCCTGGGGACGCAGACGTACTTGGGTACCCCCATAGCCGTCCTGGGGACCCCAGCCCCACAATGTGTTATAGCTATTTAAGAATCCATTTTGCATTGTTTCTTTGGATTCCGGTCCTAAGTCTGTGGTTTCCACGGGCCTGCCAAGCAGGGATTTCCTTCTCTGGGAATCAGAAGGATTCACCTCCCCATTGACTGGGACGAGACATTTTTAATTGGCATCATGGACAGGATCCCTGGAGAAGGAACAACCTGTGAAATAGGCTGGGTCAAAACGGGAGGACACTGAATCTGGCTGAGTCCGAGTCCTCCAGAAGGAAGAACCAGTGAAAAGTGAGGACGTTGAATCGGGCTGAACCTGAGTCCTCCAGCCTCCCAGAGTCCTGGTGGCTTCCTGGGTTCAGCCTGACTGAGATTGCTCCCCCTTGTCAGAGTTGTTGAAAAGCTGTCAGGTGTGCCAGACCCCAAGGGGACAGAGTTGGGCTAACGAAAACTGGCCATCACCTTCAGCAAGAGCCGAGCAGATAAAGGAATTGGCAACAGCAAACAGGCCACTCCCTGGCATGGACAAGGTGATTGGGTGTGGTGTGTGAGGTGCGGTGCTGAGGATGGTGCAGGAAGATAAGAACATAGCAAAACAGACAGAACTTGGGGAAAATGAATGCTTGCAAGACTTCTGCAAGAAAAGGTTAAAGAGTTGGGAAATAAGGCAGAAGTAGAAAGGAACAAGTTAGAGGTGGAACGGCGAGGGTGTTCCCAGGCAGCGATGGCACAACACAGCTCACAAAGTCAACTACACGGTGCTTCTGTAGGGGAAAGAGAATTACAGCTGAGGGTCACTGAGCTATCTGAGGGGGAACGTGGGCTGGGCCTCTGTGGTAGCTTGGCACAAGAAGCATTTCTAGTAAATCAGGTGGTTGCCTGTCACTATCCCTGAGAGTAAATGGAGGAAGCAAATTTGAAATATGCTGAAGACGTCGCTCCAAAACTCCATCCTTCGAATAAAACAGAGTCTCAGTAGGAGGATGGGGGGCCAAGAGGGGGAGTGATCAAGGAAATGCCTTGCAGTGCAACAGTTCAGCCAAACTCCAAGAAAAACGTAGTAGGCTTTCAAAAGGGTCTGAAATGGAGTATGTGTGGAGAGTCTTTCACCAGCAAGAGACCAGATCAGACTGGGAGAGGATGAGGCACCAGGGGTAGTGGGGACTGGGAGTTTTTCTTATGATAGAAGGTGATACTAAAGCCCCTTGGTCCCTGACAGCGAGTGGCTTGCTGGGCAGGTGGTGCAGACCCCTTGACTAGGGGAGACCCAGCAGCAATACCTGCATCAGGACTGGATCAGATAATGGAGAGTGTGCAAAAGGCAGCGTGTCTGCAAGGAATGCACCATCGGTGTTTGATTCCTAACCAGCTGTCACCTATGCTGTTAAAGACTGGTCCTGATCAGATGATCCCCTTGATCCAGGGTCTCCTCCATGCTCTTAAAATGTATGTTACAAACCTTCAAGGCCAACAAAAAAGTGTCACAGTTCTAGAAGGAAGTATACAAGAGAGGCTTAGAGCAGCTCTGTCCCCTGAAGGAATCTCAAGGGTTCCTCTAGTGGAGGAACCACCCTCACATGGAGGGAGGTAGCCCAAGAGTTGATTAATTATAGCCAGCCAGTGGGCATCACAAGTGGATGTTAAGGTAAAGAGGCAACAGTGAGGAGAAGCAAAATAACCAACCAGTCCACCAGCAACCCACCCCAATTTCAAAAACAAGAAGTCCACCTGGCCACCAGTAATCAACCCTGGCAGGAAGGTTTAAGCAAAGGCATAGGCACCAGAATGGATGGTGCCTTTGCAAAAACTATGGCTTTTGGTAAACATGTGGGCAGCCTCCCCTGGAAATGGGTGAGGGAAGCCAGACTCTCAAAATATTGTACCCACCACTCCCCACACCTCTGATGGTCTTCATGGGGACTCTGGGTTTGGAAACTCTCCACGCTGTCACTAGTAAGTGGGCTGGGGGACAGCGACTGGATTTACTTTAGAAGGCTGACAGAAAATTCAGAAGGGGATTTGTTATTCACTTCTCCATTGGGTCCCCTAAAAACTGTCCAGTGACTTTTTTAGTAGACACAGGGGCCCAGATGTCAGCTTTATGGGAGGGCGTGGTGGCTCAGTGCTGGGTGTCTCTTGACAGCAAACGACTTTGGGTTACTGATGGGTTTGGAAATTGGTGACCCCAATTCACGCTAAGGTGAAGTGTTGGCTACCTGGGGACCAGACAGCTGCAGAAACCATGATGATTCTCAGCCCTTCACCCACTAACACTTTAGGGTTAGGTCTCCTGAAGGGACAGTCTTGGAGAGATTGCGAGAAGAGAGAGTGGAAGTTTGGGTCTGCTCCTGCAGCCCTTTGACTGTTACAAGCTGCTCCCACATTATGCCCTTCAAAAGCATCGAATATGAAACCGTTCCCACTGGGAGCATTGTCCCGGTCATAAGAGAATTGCAGGAAAAGGGAGTAGCTCAGAGGAAAACCATCCATGCTCAGCTGGAACGCTACCATAACATCTTTCCTACAGAGGAAGGGGCTCCTAAGCTTCTCCCAATACAGGACGAGGAATCGACTCAGCATCCATAGTCAAGGAAACATCTCCCTCCCCTGTAAAGGAGGCACCCCTGATGAACCACATCTTGCTCTTGTGTGGTTCACCGACGCCTCCTCAGGATGGGAAGGGATGTATGCCTGGACTGCCACAGGTGCCTGTGGTAAAGATCATTAGGTCCATACCAGATGGATCGTCCCTCCTTTTTCACCAGGTCCATTGTATCACAACATTTCTTGTAACCAAGTATTCTTTTGGTCAGCTCTGGCAGAACTGTCCCCATTTGAACACCCTTACACTTGGAAATGGGATTCACCTTGGTGCGTCCCAAATCCCAAATACAAGGGAAGCTATCCCAGCATGACCACTAACCACCCTGATTGGGGTTGGTTGCTAAAACTGTTGTTACTGGACCACAGACCCTCTTTGTTACATGACAAGTTCTGGGATCCTCCAGTAACTGAGGAAACCAACTTGTTGAATGGCACTCACATAATTGTACTGGCTCAGGGAATGGGGGAACCCCGGGAACCTCCCCCCCCCTCCCCCCCCATGGTGGCACATGCTCAGAAGTATGAGACTCTTCTGGAACAAAACTGTGTAAGTCCTCAAGAGGCAGGACTGGGGGCAGACACTGGGCTATAAAAGAAGTGAGGAGGTGGCAGAACCAACCCCATTGCCCCCCAACACACCCCAAGCCCCCGATGCTGCCGACAGGGACTCGCCAAGGTCACAGAATCACAGAATCACAGAATCCTAGGGGTTGGAAGGGACCTCGAAGGATCATCCAGTCCAACCCCCCTGCCAGAGCAGGGTCACCTAGAGTCCATCACACAGGAACGCATCCAGGTCCCACTTAGACAGAGTGCCTGACACCCGGTAACTCTAGGGTTCTATGACTCAGATTTGAATTGCAATGAATGCAATAAATGTCCCCGAGTGGCGCCTGTTTTGCCCGTGACGGCGCTTGCTGAGCCATCTCCCTGTCCTGACCTCGACCCACGAGCCCGTGGGCCTGTTTGTGTCCC
>VZRW01010723.1:145172-259312 GCA_013398125.1 Aegotheles bennettii | reverse complement strand
TGTTGACCAGCATCCCCAGGTCCATTTCCAATGGGTGGCTTCCCAGCCACTCTTCCCCAGGCCTGTAGTGTTACAGCGCTTTGTATCAAGTGTTACAGAGAACCAGGGAGCCATTTGCCATGGCCAATGACTGTTGTCAGTTTGGTCAGTGACAATACTTTGTTACTTTTTTCACATTATTATCACTAACAGGCTTTTTAAAGACAAGTATTCTTCATGTGACCAGGTTCAAAGCCCTAATTTAGTGACTGATGGAACAATTGCATTTCTTTCTTTAGAAAGTTAATGTCCTCTTAAAACATGTTCTTTTTTATTTCTTTATAAAGACATTAGATATATAGTTTGCATAGGTCAAGCAATCTCAGATTTACGAGGAAGCAGCAGAGGGCAACCCAGTTGGAAAAGTTTTGGCTGAAATGAGATTCAAGACTTGTAGTTACACTTCTTATTTCTTTGTTTCTCTTCCAAAACAAAATTAGTGTTAGTATTAAGTATGAGCTCTATTTTAAGATGCAGAGTTATTTATTGCTTAGTATTTCCACTTTTTCATAGGGAAGGGTTAGATTAATCTAATATGGAGAGTATCAGAACAGGGAGGATGGCAAATGTAGTAGAGAGTAAGGCCAAACTGAAAGCAGTAGTAAGCCCAGACTGGTAGGCAGCCTGAGATTAAGATCCTCTCACATACAGCTGCCCAGGCCTGGGCTCCCTGGCAGTGTATCAGGATTGGGAAGAGAGAGAGCTGAGGAGTCACTTCTGAGAATTCTTCAGCATTGCCGTGGTGATGTTCTTTAGAGCAGCATTAATTTGATTTCTCTATGCTGCTTTTCCTCTTTTGAGCAATAGCAAAGCTTTGGCACCTGCCTTAAGAATTCTGTTGAACTGAGGTCTGGGTGAGGAGCTAGTGCTGGAAATCATCTTGCAATTGCATGGAGGAAAGGAAAGAAATGTAAAGGTTGCAGTGGGGTGCTTTGTAATCTGAGGCAGAATTTCATATCTTGCATATCCTCATGAATCTACTTTTGCTAAGCTTTCGGGCTGCACTTGGACGTGCTGTAACGTACTATAGGCTGCACAAAAGTGTATGTTTCTCAAGGAGGGGAATACACGTAGAGATGAACCTTTTTGGAGTGTGTTAACTCTTTTTTGAATTTAAACTATTTCCTATGGTTTCCATTGTGAGAAGTTTAGTGTTAAGAACAGAGAAGTAGTATTAAAGAGCATAATGAGCCATACAGATAAAAAGAATCCAGTAAAGAAAGAAATGAAGGGTAGAGCCCTCACCATGTTATTTCTAGAGTAATGAGGCTAATGAACGTGACTTCCCATATTTTCCCCCTGTGATCCTACCAGTGTAATACCTGCCCTTCCTAACATAGTATGCCAAGGTCCTCGTTGTGTGCCTATGCTTTTGAATACTTTTCATTTTGTCCCTGCATCTGCTGAAGTGTCCTGAGCTCTGAAGTTTCTGACAAGATTGTCCTCCCTCTCTTTCCTCATCTGCCAGCTGTTTGGGAGCCAGTGGCTGCAGCTGTGTGCACTGTGCATGGGTTTATTGGCTGGTTGGCCATCCCTGTGTTTGGTGGCGTCTGTGTTTGTGCTGTATTTGACTGCTGATTTTTTTAATGAAACATAGAATCCTAAAAGTACTAAGTTCTTAAAACTTTCTGCCAATTTTGGCTTAACTTAGCCAGTGAATTTGTAAGCAATGGAAGGATGGTGTAGGAAACAAACTGTTTAGTTAGATAACCCTAATTTCCTTGGGAAACAAAGACAAAAATTATTGAATGAACCTCCTTTTTTTTTTGTGGATATAAGGAGAGGATTTAGAACACTGCTTCTCATAGGTTATGTGAAAACTATGCCTAGTTGCAAATTTCCAGAATCCAGAAAAGGAAACGAGAGCAATGAGCTGTGTACAGTTCCTACGTGGGAATATCATATGTGTGGCTCATAGGTTGAATCTGGCTTAGGGAACAGTTTTATCTTGACTTCCAATTTACCTGGGATATTCAGGCGTCGCTGCAGTGGGTACTAGAAGGGTGTAAGATGACATAGGGATCCTCAAGTTAGCACTGACCTGAATTGTCTTCAGTGCTTCTGAACCCAAGTTGGTGCAGCCGGGGCAGGGGTTGACCAGCAGCAGCAGTATTAAATAAAGCCTAAACACAAGAAGCTATATTTTGTACCTAGGCCCGCTTCTAAACTCATCTGTTAAATGTTGGGTGGATCAAATGTCAGGGTATCAGATTTGATCAGCCACACGGAATCGTTTAATGCTGTCTTATGGTCATTCACTGTCTGTAATAGAAACTGTTCAGTGAGTGTTACCTCTGCGTATTAATTTTTTTAGTAGCATTGTAAGGATGATTCCCTGCATTATTTGCTGATGACAGTAAAACATTGTGCCATACACAAAATTACCAGTTTCCTGGTTGCTTTTGAGTTGCATCATCGTCACTGTAGTGCTGTGGATCTATTAAAATAAAGACAAGCCATTAGGTCTCTATGACCTTTTAGGTAATAGAGTGGGCGACCTTTTTTTAAAAAAATAATTTAACCTCTTATGATCTGCAGACTTCTTTTTGACAAGCTCCTAGTGGGCTGAGATGAAACTGTCATACTTGATATAAGAACAGTTGATGTGTTCAGAGTGAAATTCTTCTCAAATTCTGTTAATTTTTAATACTTGGTACTTTTGCAAATTAGAACTCTTTGTGCTTAAGATGGGCGTGCAGGAAAGCAAACACACAGTAGCTACCTTATTAAAAACATTGGCTTATGTTACTGCCCATCAAAATACAGGGGATCTATGAGAGAGGGAATAGAGGAAACAGTCTTGCTGTCTTCCAGAGAACTTTCAACAGCTTTAACCATTAGGTCGTATTTTCTATTCACCTTATTCCCAACCTGATTCAATTATGCTTCTTCCAGCTTTTGTAATGAATGATCTGAGGGATCCACAGCTGATACTTTCAGGCCTTTTCCTGAGTATTGTCAGGCTTTGGACTGCATAAGGCAGAGGTCCTATATTGCAGCCATGGGGACTGAAGTGAGGATTTGAGGTCAGCATTTAATCCCTGCACTTCCTAATTTTTGAGTGCGTAACTCTTGAAGGTGGGAGATGTTTTCTGATTTCTGTGTAAATCTATCTCTAGAGTGAGATGGAGAAACTTTGAAAGTTAATTGTGAGACAGCAAATGAGCGCTGATTTTGTGAACTAATAGGTCACATTTTGCAGAGGAACATATTCTTTGATGTGAAAAGTGGTAGGTTCAGTATGAGTGACACACATCTTAGAGGTATTTTTGTTTTGTAGTCTAAAGCAGTTTTTCCTACTAACTGGGATCTTTTGAAATATAAATTTTTGGTAGTAATTTCCCTTAGTATCACAAACTTACAGTTTTATCTGAAATATGAGAAATCCAGTTACTGATACTATTTCTGTGAGTATATTTTTCTCACAGTTTCTTTGAGTAATTAAAATTATTAAAATACACAGTTTAAAAAGAATTATACACACAAGTTGATAGATCATTAATTGTTAAAAAAAAAGAAATATTTCTCAGTTTACTTGCTGTTGTGAAACTTTGCTCTAGAATGGTGATTCAGTGGTGTTAACTAAAGAACTGTAGGAATTACCTGAAAGTCATACTAATTTTTTATCCCTTTTTTTGTTACCAACTTTTGTTGTTGACATCTTCCTTTTTATTTCCAGAACATTTGATAGCAGTGTGCATTGCTTGGCAATGTATATTTAATCTTGTCATTTGCAGTGAAGTGATAATTCTTCTTGTAGCTGCTGGTTCTGTTTCTACTCCTATTTTAAAATTATCCATAGGTTTTATATCAGGGCAGATATGAACCATCTATACTGAATGTTTCTGTGCTGGTTATATTTACTGTATCACTTGATTCCCACTAGTAAGACTTATCTGGAGAAATATTTGCCTGAGAACAAGGTAAAATAAAGAACTTACTCGTCTTTTTTATTTTAGTGCTAATTATAGTTCACTTGTCAGAAGGGTAGGGAAAGAGAAGTGTCTGGTCATTCTGGGTAGAAAGGAAGCTGAGATTAATATTATTTTCATGGTGGGGGGAGAAGGTCCCCGAGAACCTTTCTGCTTTACATAGTCAGCTTAGAAAATGTGTGCTACTTCCATTTCTTTTTGGCTTCTGTAAGTCCATGGAGATGCTTACATTTATTTCAGTGTGCATACAATCAGATGCAAAATTTGAGAAACAAAAACGGCTAAGCCATTCTTGGTTGGTTGACTTTGATTGCTAATTCATTGATCAGTGTCGTTGGTTCTGTTGATTACAAATGTAATTAAAAAATATTTCCCATGTGAAAAAAAATTTAATGTTTGTCATTGCTTTTAAGGTGAGATAGCAACAAACAAAATATTCTTAAGTCAGGACAGGTGGATGACCCTATTCTTAGCCTAAGAAATTAGTAGATAGAAATAATTTTATAGTACTCAGTGACTTTTTTGCCTCAGTCTTTCTATGGCAAGTGCTCAAGCCATACTGCCCAAGTCAAAGAAAGCTAAGGAGAGAAAGGTGGGAAAGCTGGGAGAATGAAGAACCACCCATGGTAGGGGTAGACCAGGTTTGAGACCACCTAAGGAACCTGGTGGTGCACAAGTCCATGACACCTGATGATATATGTGTGGGTCCTGAGGGAACTCGCAGATGAAGTTGCTAAGCCACTGTCCATCATAGCTGAGAAGTCATGGCAGTCTGGTGAAGTTCCCAGTGACAGGAAGAGGGGAAACATAACCCCCATTTTTAAGAAGGGAAGAAAAGAAGAGCCAGGGAACCACAGGCCAGGCAGTCTCATCTCTGTGCCTGGTAAGATCATGGAGCAGATCCTCCTGGAAACTATGCTAAAGTACATGGAAAATGAGGTGATTGGTGACAGCCAACATGGCTTCACTAAGGGCACATTATGCCTGATGAATTTGGTGGCCTTCTACGACAAGGCTACAGCATTGGCGGATAAAGGAAGAGCAACTGATGTCATCTACCTGGACCTGTGCAAAGCATGTGACACTGTCCTGCATGACATCTGTGTCTCTAAATTAGAGAGGCATGGACTTGATGGATGGAGCACTTGGTGGGTAGGGAATTGGCTGGATGGTCGCATTCAAAGAGTTTTGATCAATGGCTCAATGTCCAAGTGGAGATCAGTGATCAGTGGCGTTCCTCAGGGGTCGGTGTTGGGACCAGCGCTGTTTTAACATTTTTGTCAGTGACCTGGACAATGGGATCAGGTGCACCCTCAGCAAGTTTGCCAATGACACCAAGCTGTGTGGTGTGATCAACAAACTGGAGGGAAGGGATGCCATCCAGAGGGACCTTGACAGGCTTGAGAGGTGGGCCCATGCAAAGTGTATGAAGCTCAACAAGGCCCAGTGCAAGGTCATGCACATGGATTGGGACAATCCCAAGCACAAATACAGGCTGGGTGGAGAATGAATTGAGAGCAGCCCTGAGGAGAAGGACTTGGGGGTGTTGGTTGTTGAGAAGCTCAACATGAGCCGACAGTGTGTGCTTGCAGCCCAGAAAGCCAGTGGTATCATCAAAATAAGCACGACCAGCAGGTTGAGGGAGGTGATTCTCCCCCTCTACTCTGCTCTCATGAGACCCCACCTGGAGTACTGTGTCCAGCTCTGTAGTCCCCAAGATAAGAAGGACATGGAGCTGTTGGTGTGAGTGCAGAGGAGGGCCATGAAGATGAAGAGGGGGCTGGAGCACCTGTGCTATGAAGACAGGCTGAGGTAGTTGGGGTTGTTCAGCCTGGAGAAGAGAAGGCTCTGAGGAGACCTCATAGCAGCCTTCCAGTACCTGAAGGGGCTACACTGGAGAGTACTGGAGAGGGAGTTTTTGCAAGGCCATGGAGTGATAGGGCAAGGGAGAACGGTTTCAAACTGAAAGAGGTCAGATATAAATTGGATATTGGGAAGAAATCCTTTCCTGTGAGGGCGGTGAGACACTGGCACAGGTTTCCCAGAGAGGCTGTGTCTGCCCCCTCCCTGGCAGTGTTTGAGGCCAGGTTGGATGGGTCTTTGAGCAACCTGGTCTAGTGGGAGGTGTCCCTGCCCATGGCAAGGGGGTTAGGACTGGATGATCTTTAAGGTCCTTTCCAACCCAACCCTTTCTGTGATTCTATGATTTTAAATGGTGCTAGCAAAAGAAGTTAGTCTTTACAGTAGGAGTTAGTATTATAAAACCAGAATGTTGATTTATACCTTCTGTTCTTGAGAACATCTGGTCTTGAACACATCTGCTGTTAAGTTAATGTGGTACTTATTTCTCTTATTAGTAGGTTAGACAGTAAGTAATTGTTCTTTATTCACCTGCTTATGTCCACCATCTGCTGTGTCATTTTTTTCCAGGTCCAAGAGTCTTAGTCTATCAAATCACTCCTCAGATGGAAACTGTTAATGTTTTATCAATTTCTGTTGACTTTCTTTTGCCTTTCTCTGTGACCTCTGTGGCTCTGTTTTATTCTTTGAGGAGACCAACACTGCACAAAATACACAAGATGTGGGCACATAATAGAGTATAAAGAATAGCAAATTTGATTTTTTTTTTAACTTGCTGTCTCTTTTCTAATAAATTAAAACATTTGCTTTTTTAGTTTGCTTTTTGACTGCTTCCAAGCATTCAATTTTAAACATTTCATGTTTTGCATATACAATGTTATTTATATACTAAAATTGTAAAAGGGGTACTAAAGGAATGCAGAGGTGATTTTACACTGTGGGTGAGGATGGGCTAATTAGTGTATGTAACCTTTTTTAGGAAAAATACCATACTGATGCCAGCTGTAGAGTTGCTGTTCTGTGAAAGTCTCTTCAGCTTTATTTTCATTTACAGTTAGCTGTCTGTTCATTTAAAATCATATTCTTCCTTAAAATCAGTTCGTGGTATGAGGCCATTTTTCGAAGAGTTGATTTGTTGGTGTATATATAAGCCAGAACACTTTCATGATAGCTGTCTTTTAGCATAAATTTGTAGTATGTTACATGAAACTGCTTAGCTGAAGAATGGGGTTCCTAAGTATCTTGTATTCGTAGTGAAAGCATTAGTATTTCCACATGCTTCAGGCACACGAACATTAACAATGTGGTAGGCTTTTTCACTTGTATCCCATTTTATGTTTCTGCACCACAACACCTCTGTTGTGCTGTGCAGCAAATGCATACTGTTGTTTCCTTCTCATTTGATAATTCTGCATGCTTGAGGCAGGTAGCCAGCCTTATCTGTGATCTAGAGATTGACTAGGACTGTGTCTGACGTGCGGTTACAGAGGAGGAGTGAGGGAGCTCTGCTGAAATGCATGTCCTTTGCCTTTGCTGTGCGTGAGCAACTGCTGCTCCTCTTAATTTTGCAAGGTGGTCTCTCGAGGGCCATAATAAATGCTGTGCTCCTCACCTTGTTTGTGCTACTTAACCTGTGTGGTATTGTCATTCTGCACTGGAATTTCACAGATGTGTTGAGAGAAAAGATAGTTCTCTAATGTTGAATAAGATGTTAAGTGAATGTTTGTTGAAGGTAGTCCAAACTTATGAAAATGCTAATTAAAATATGATCCTCAGCAGGAAAGTAATTTATCATATAAAAAGTATGTCCCAAGTTACACCCAATGCCAAAGACTTCTGTGAAATGACGTAATGTTCTGCTGAAGCTATTAACATGGATTTGTTGCTGAAGTGAAGAATAATGTATTTTATATGCAGTACCCTCAGTTGCACCAGAGTATTGCTGCTGGAGCTGAGGCTGTGTGTCATGTTTGTTGAAGGGATGGAGTGCACCCTTGCTGAGTTCGTGGGCGATGCCAGATAGGGGAACAGTTAATATGCTGGAGGGCAGGGCTGCTCTCTGGCAGGTGCTCAGCAAGCTGAAAGAATGGTCTGAAGGGAACCGCATGAACTTCAACAAGGACAAATGAAAGTCCAAGCCCAAGGAGCACTATAAGCTGTGGATGGACTGGCCAGGAGCAACTCTGCACAAAAGAACCCGTGGGTCCTGGTGAACAGTAAGTTGTACATGGAGCAGCCATGTGCTTCTGCAGCAATGTAGACTGACTCTGTATCCAGCTGTGTTAACCCAGTATGAGAGTGACTGACAAACTGGAGAGACCCCAGCTGCTAAGGTGGTGAGGCACTGGAGTGCATGGCACATGAGGAGAGGCTTCAGAAATATGTTTATGTAGTCTGGGGAAACCTGAAGGGGACTTCTATTGCAGCCTTTCACTATATAAGAGGGTCTAAAAAATGGAGATGAGTTCTTGAGGTACACAGTGAAAGCTTGTGAGACAATGTGCATGAGCTACATCAAGGAAAACACTGACTGCCCATAAGGAAGAAATGCTCACAGTGAGGGGGTGACACCTTTCCTGCCTTCCTCTCAGAACTGGTAGTTCCTGGCAGTTGTGGAATCTTGGTCCTGGCAGAACTTGGTGGGTTGAGTCCAAGGGGAACCTTCTGTAAATGTGGTCCTGCTCTGAAGTCTCTGAGTGCCAGAGGCCGTTCCCAACCTAATCACTATATGATAATGCCTATGTTAAATTTCCTAGCCAATTATTTCCAGCACCTAGAAGTGGAGTTTCAGCTAAAGTCCAAACATAGTAGAACTTTGAATTGTACTAGTTCTAGAAAGACATATAATTTCACAATTTAATCAATACGAAATGCAGGTAGTGCTTTATTGTCTTTAATGTACAAGTTTTCATCTTTTTAGTGTGTTAGTCATCTTGGCAAATAGACTTGGTGTACAAAATCTCTGTCTTAAATTGAGAAAATTAAACTTCATCAGGTGTTTCATCTGCCTCTAAAACATATGACCATTCTGTTTGTGCTAAATGTTTGAATGATTTAGATTTTAGAGCCACGAGATAGTCCTTCTTCCTTGAGAAAATTCAAATGTTTTGTTGAGTGTGCAGTTCTAAAATTGCTTCATCTTTCATTATTTCTCATTTTATTTCCATTGTCTGAAATTATGAAAAGCTTTATGTCCCCTGGTGGGCTTTTTATATTTTCAGATTACATTTTGGACAAAGTATTATGTGGTTTTATATACAAACTCACTTAAAACTTTGAGCTGTTAAATAGGAGATAATGTTACACGCTGGAGGGAAGGGATGCCATCCTGAGGGACCTTAATAGACTTGAGAGGTGGTCCTATGCAAACTGTGTGAAATTCAACAAGGCCAAGTGCCAGGTCCTGCACCTGGGTCAGGACAATCCCAAGCACAAATACAGGCTGGGTGGAGAATGAATTGAGAGCAGCCCTGAGGAGAAGGACTTGGGGGTGTTGGTTGGTGAGAAGCTCAACATGAGCCAGCAGTGTGTGCTTGCAGCCCAGAAAGCCAGTGGTAACCTGTGCTTCATCAAAAGCAGTGTGACCAGCAGGTTGAGGGAGGTGATTCTCCCCCTCTACTCTGCTCTCATGAGACCCCACCTGGAGTACTGTGTCCAGCTCTGGAGTCCCCAAGATAAGAAGGACGTGGAGCTGTTGGTGTGAGTGCAGAGGAGGACCATGAAGATGATGAGGTGGCTGGAGCACCTGTGCTATGAAGACAGGCTGAGGTAGTTGGGGTTGTTCAGCCTGGAGAAGAGAAGGCTCTGAGGAGACCTCATAGCAGCCTTCCAGTACCTGAAGGAGCTACAGGAAAACTGGAGAGGGAGTTTTTGCAAGGCCAAGGAGTGATAGGGCAAGGGAGAACGGTTTCAAACTGAAAGAGGGCAGGTTTATATTGGATATTAGGAGGAGACACTGGCACAGGTTTCCCAGAGAGGCTGTGTCTGCCCCCTCCCTGGCAGTGTTTGAGGCCAGGTTGGATGGGTCTTTGAGCAACCTGGTCTGGTGGGAGGTGTTCCTGCCCATGGCAGGGGGTGTGTGGATCTAGATGACCTTTAAAGTCCCTTCCAACCGAAACCATTCTGTGATTCTATGTTCACAGTCAAGATGGAATAAAATTAATAATAATTTGTATCTGAACCAAACAAATTTTATTTAACTATTAAAGTATGGTGACCTACTACTACATTAAAATAAATTATTTCAAAGTACCATTTAAAGACTGTAAAATTTAAGAGGGTCGAACCACTGAACCTTTGGGATTTGTGGGCTATCCAACACAAAGCCAGCCTTTTCAGACTGAAATGCTAAATTAGCGCTTGATACCTTGCTGTCATGCAAAATATTTTCATGTTTTCAGTTTAGTTTCTTTCAAAGGCTAGGTTATTCAAAGCTGAGACAATTCTTGGGAATTGGAAAGACAGAAAAACTTGTGTTAATTTGTTAATCTGTGAGTAAAAGCAAGGTGTCAATACTATATTAGATCTGCAGTTTTGAAGAGCACTTGAGAACAGAAGAATCTGCCCAGGTCACTTGAGGATGATATTTCATGTGTTTAATAAATTGTTTAATTTAAAATAGAAAGATATGTTCTTCAACTTTATTTTTGAAAGATGTAGATCACTCGATTTATTTTTATTTAACAGTTTATTTACATCCTAAAGAAGTTTGGAAAATAGTAGTAGACTTATCATCTATTAAATAAGAAATATCATTCAGTATTTTCTAACAAAATAAAAAGGGAAAAAATTAACATCCTTGAATCAATGCATGTCAAATTGTATAAATTTATTATGTCAATAAAATTGTATAAATTTATTATGTCAATAAAAAGTAACATGAGGATTATTGTAAAGGTTTTGTATAGTGCAACACCATCATATTTTAGCATCTAAACCATTGAAAAATATAGAAAACAATAGGTAGCAATGCAAAATCCAAACCTAAAATTAGTATCTTACAATGAGATTTCAAGCTGGTTGATTGCACTGAGGGCAGTATATAATTAAAATCTAATGCTGCTCACTGTTCTTCTCTCAGTCATTTCTAGGTGAATCTTTATTTTTAACTAACTGTCTAGCATCTGTGTAGCGAAAAAAATATTTTGTTGTTTTCAGTAATTTTTATTCTTTCTTCACTGCTGAATTTAAGTCTGTTGGGCGAAAAAATCTAGGAAAAAGAGTTTCAGTTACTCTTTTAGTTTGTCTTTTGTAGCCAGATGATTGCAGTGACTGTAAAGAAGATTGTAATCTTTTCCCAAAGTTTGTTTTTTAAAATGCCTTGTTGTCATGAAACTAGATTAATTTTTTGTACTTAGTTTTTGTTATGTTTCTCTTCCAAAATGATTTCTGAATGAAAACAATATTAACCAGCTTCTAGAATGTACTGGAAAGAGGGAGTTGTTATATTGCTGTTATAACTGGGTTTTGTAATGGTGATGGCTACACAAAACTCACGGGATCATCATACTTAATGACACTTGATTTCCCATTCCAGAGTATCTTTGAGGCTTTTATTTTGTATTACTGAATACGAAAAAAGTGTGTTGACATAGAATGAGGATTCTTTTTAACTTCGTACCTCACAGACATTTAGTTCTATTTCAGAAGAGTTTTATGTTTTCTTCTATTTTTTTGATCCCTTTTATCCTTTTCTTCCTCTAATAGATGCATTTCCTATAGTTATTTCATTAAAATGTAAATTTAACTACATATACAAGGATCTTCTTGAAACTTTTACAACCCCACCCATAAATATTTATAAATTATGATTTTTGAATACTAGTTGATACTATATAATAATAAGATATTATATCATAATATACTTTATTATTTGGCACAATTCCTCTATTAGGGAATGAAGAAGAGTAATAAGTGCTATATAATGATTTCCATATTTTTGAGGTGGAAGGAATTTTGTTATCTAAAGCTTGTTTTAGTGTGTTGAGAAGTGTTTGGAGCTCTGTAATGATCATGCATATAGAATAGATGTTTTGTGAAGGTTTGAAACTGTTTTCTGTTTTCATGAGATTGCAGAGAACTGAGTGTGAAAACCTAGGCAGTTCCCTTCAGTTCTGTATTCATATGCATGCAGGCCTTTTTTCAGTGGAAAAACGCCTAGTGGGCATGAGGGTATGGTTAAGATAGAACATAGTTTGGTGTAACTTGGAATTTTAAGGTTTGACTAGGAGGCGTATCATTCCAAAATAAATTAATTTAAAAGAGAGGAGGGTCATAAATACTGTAAATGTAATCAATATAAAGTAATCATAATTAAAAAATCGACTCTTCCATAATTTCTGGATACCATTAATCTCTTCAACAGTTTGTAACTGCCCGTTCCTCCTCCTGCAAGGCTTTGCAATAGCTTCTTTCGCGTCCTGTCCCTGTATCACACTGTCCATTTTCAACATGGTTGACTGGATGTGTCTCCCTCCTTTGTGGGTTCCTTCATTGTCCTCACTAGGTATATTATGTGTTGATGTTTTGTTTACAAGCTGTAATTGTAACATTAAAATGGTTTTTATTAAAATGTAAACTAAAGCTTAACATTTCTAGCATCAATTTTATTATTCTCCTGTAAATGTCTCAAATTATGTACAGCTGTTTTTTTACTTAAGAGAAGCTCATAAGGAGAAAGAGGTAAACCTAGCCTTTAGTAACAGGCTTGCTTTTGGGGTTTTTTTTACCATGGAAGAGAATCATAACATTATTTTGACATTCTTTTATGTTACAAATATTTCTGATATTTGAGAATTTTTCTGTAGATGATAGTTCCCACAGAACAGGAAGTTATATTTCATATTGGGAAATACTAGTGCAGCTTCAGTTAATTTGCTTGTGTTTGTAATTTTATTGGTATGAAGTCTATGTAAAACTCTTCAAGCTGCACCGTCATTGTCAATATTAAGCCAAAGATACATTTATTGTTTTCTCCAAAGGATATCATGTATAAATTGAAAACTTGTTGTATCAATCTTTTATCTTTTTGATAAATGACATGGCTTTACAGCTTTTTCTTTCACACTGTTTGTAAGTCTTATTAATATAAGCCAAGTAAATTTTATTTGTGAGTATTTTCTAATTATTTATTTCCACATAGGTGGAGAACGAACTTGCGGTGTACATGAGCTAATCTGCATTAGGAAAGGTAAGCAATGATTTGTGAAAGTGAACTTCTTAGCTTACAAATAGTACTGGTGAGAAATATGCTACTTAATGTTACAATCTTATGTTTTCTGGATCTTAGTGTTGCATCTTTGTGTTGCAAAATCTTTTGATGCTGACACTGTCAATGAAAAAAAAAAAATGGAATAAAATGTGAAATTCCAAAATAAAATTTGATTTTTCACAAGAAGGAAAAATGTACTCTTCCAATATTCACTGAGTTACATGAAAGTTGTTAATGTTGTTCAGCTGTGATAGCAAACAACAAAAACTTTGATCTGTGCCTCGTCCAGATATACGTAGTATGATTACATTCTTAGTAGTGGTAGAAAGTTGTGAGGATATTTTAAACAACTGATGTAATAATGGACTGGTAATCTCTGCCTGCATTTTCAGTTGATATACTAATGACTCCTTTGAAAACAACTGTATCAATAATGAAACCAGTATTTGATAGAGCATGAAACAGAGCGGTGCTCAAGAGAGGACTTTTATAGGTGTTACAGTGACTGAAGTCGGAGTTAGACAGAACAGCTCAGCTGATACAGTGACTAGGTACAGGTCTGTTTTCTGTCCCCTTTGCCAACCCTGTGCTCCTTTCTGCAGGACTGCTGTTGAACCTCTGTGTTCTGATCTGAAAGCTAATCTTAACAAAAATTCTTTCCTTGTATTGACTCACCATTAGGTGAGAAGAGTCTCAGTGCTTTCAAAAGCAAAGGAATAAGCAAGTGTGGCAGGAAAGGAGGGCTGCAAGACTCTTGACGACTAAGTGTTAGACTGGCTCAATAGTGTTGTCAAACCACATCATACTTGGTAGGAAGGAGTTTTGTTTGGCCTCTGAATAGAGCCTAGTTTCCATTGCATTCACTTAAATGTTTTAGTAAAATAATTATTTTTTTGGAAACATTTACTTAATATCACCTAACCTGAGAATTAAATCTACCACCTAAGGTGAAAAATAGCTTTATGGTCACAAGTCATCTTTTCAGAATATCTGTTAAAAGAAAACTTGAGTGTTGTATGTGGTTTGACAGTATTGTAATTAAAAACAATTTTCTGCCTTTTTAAACCACGAGTCATGTAAATCTTTTTTATTACTACTTTCTCATTTTAGGGGAGAAGTTACTTCTTCCTTTTTTGGTGATTGTTTGGTTGTTTTAAAAACCCTTCTTTTAGCTCTCTCTTTTTTCATTGATAGATGAGTTGGTACACACAGTGCTCTGTATTCCTTCTGTAGCAGACTCTTTTTCTTTCTGAATTATGAAACTCATTGGGAGTTTAGGAAGCCTATTGATAAATTTTCTGTTTAATCTATTAATCTTGCTAATCTCTGTTTATTTCACACTACTGTAATGATTTTAATAAAAACAGTTTCTGTGTTCTTGGAGGCAATGCTGTATGGTTTTTAATGCTATTGCTGGGAAGCTAAATTGGAAAGACATGCATTTTTTAAGGTTCTATGTTATGTTTGAACATTAGATTCTAAGCTCCATTTGTCATCGATACGATATTATAAACTTGTGTTTTTTAAGAACAGTTGCATGGAACCTGTGTTCAAGCATTGGTGGTTATAAATTAGATTAGGGATAAGTGTGGTTAAAAGAGAAATATCCTCTTAGTGCCATTTATACCTGCAATATATGAGGTGCCTTTTTTCTTCAGATGAGTTGCCATGTGCGTTCTAACTTTGTGTGCCCCTACGCCCGGCCATGTTATGGACAAATTTCTCCGTGTAGTGTGTGGAATGGGTGCATTCTCGTCTGTCCTCTCTTTCTACTTCAGGTGTACATATAAAGCAGAAGGTGCTTGCCAACGTACTACAAATCTTCCAGTTGTGTAGTGATTTGGTTACTTCATCTAAGACTTCATGATCATCTGATACACATTCAAGATGCCTTTATTGTCTGACCAGTGACCAGGCTCCTGAGTTTTACTTTATTTGCTATTTGTCCAGGCCTGCTTCTTTGTCAGAATAGGAAGGCTTTTCCAAGCTGAGAATTTCTGGCTGCCAGCAGTCTGGAGCCGGTCAAATCAGACCTTCCAGCTCTGTCCTTAATGCCACTGGGTACTCACTTCAAGCTTCTGCAGGATCCAGTTGAAAAGTTTTATGGCATAGAGGTCTTTCCCTTCACCAGCTCTTGCCTGTGCTGTGAAAGCCAAGCCTGTTTTCGTCCATGAGCAAACTGTGCAAGTTTGGACAAACTAAATATTCACAATGACATAAATATATTAAAATATTCAAACAAATATTCACATAAGTCCCTGTAGTCTTATCTGGTGCTGGGTAAGTTTGCAGTGTCCCCCTTTCCTTTTTCACTGGTGTCTGTGTGATTGTGTGAGAGTACACCCTGGCACTCCTAGCATTCATTCACTCATTTTCATCGAATGCTACGTATAGGGCTTTGAGAGTTGATGCAGTGTTGGACAAAATGGGTCTGCATTTGCTATTTGCCTGAAAGCCTCCTGCGCTTTCTGCCAGGTAACTGTAGTTAGAGTGCCCATGTGGAGCCTCTGAAAGAAAGATGAGTAGTAAATAGCCAGTGTAAGTAAGTATAGTTCTTCAAGACATGCAGTGTATGTTTGTTCCAACCGAATCTGTCCATCTTCTCATAAGAGACTTCTCATAAGTCCTTCCAAGTACATTGTTGTTGAGAAGAACCTAATATGATAAACAACAATGTTCCATCTTATTTGTCTTGTATTGAATAGGGAAAAGGGAAAAGCAAGTAAGCAAGGGAGTGAGCATGTGTCTTCTATGAATAATGCAAAGGAAAGCTTTCTGGTTTCAAGTGGTGGAGTGCAATTAGAATTTATATGGGAGTTATATGACTTGAAGAACACCTGTTGCTGGTGATTAATTTTTCTTTCTCCTTAGCTAAGTAGCACATTCCTAGATTGTCTTTTTCTTGCCCGCCCATTCATTTTTGCTAGGAAAATAGGAACCTTAGGGTATCAGATGGTGAGATGTGGAAAGGGACCGGAAAGGTCTGCAAAGCTAAGTGTGATCAATTGATCATTTAGCTCAAATTATTTCATGAAAACTTCTTATCTGCATATGAAGGCATAACTGTAAAAACAAAACCCAAAGCTTAAAAAGGAAATGTCTGCTTTAAGAATATTCAGCTGTTAAAATGAAAATAACCTCACTTTTAATTTTTTTTTGAAATTTTGCATTTCTCAAATTAGTCAAAACCATGGAGGGTTTTTTTTACATTTGTATTCTTCACATTTCTATGTACTCTAAGCGGCAGTACTGGAACTGCAAAGAGTTGCATTTTCATTTGAAACAGTTGCATTTTCATTTAGAAACATCATTAAAGCATCTTCGATGTTAGCAGTGCTTCCACTGAAATAAATAAAACCATTTTGGTTTATTGATTTATTTTTAGCTTTATACAATTAAAGATTTGCAAGTATCAGTTATACTGCTTATTGAATATCTGAGATTATCTCAATTCTAGTCTAAATATGATACCAATACAGTATCAATACATAACTCAGATTTGCTAACCAAAGGTATAGCAATCATTTGGCACAGGGCCTACTCCTGTGTCACGTACTGTTGTTACAGCTTCATAGTTGCCCAAGATAAGCTGTGGTGGGACACTGTGGAGTGGACCACTTCTAGTCTATACAAGAAGGATTACAGTACATTTATAGTGTTTTGCTTGTTCAATTTTCTTTTAGGAGATTTGTACATTTTTGAGAACAATCTGCAAAGAGTTTATCAGGCGTAAGAAGACTTACAGGTTTTTATGGAAAGCCTTAAAAACTAATTTGGATGTGTTTTTAAATAGAGGCTTCTTCTAAATGTGTAAATATAGAGTCGGGGGGATGTTCTGCAAACCTGCGTATTTTGTGGCTGTTGTGTAACATCTAATAGATGCAAAATACAGATCAAGTCACTTTCCAGCTATAGACAAGAACTTTAAAGCAGTATGATCAGTTATTACAAAAGTTTGGTAATACAGCACTGATATTGTGACTCCTATTTTAACATAGCTAAGTGGTTGAGCTGTTTGTGTGTGGGTTTATATTTACATGTTGCTGAACTCTGGAAATTGGAAAAAATATTTTTGCTTTTATTATAAATGAACTTCTTGTTTACTTCTGTTATTTAATGCGAGTTTGTTTTACGTACACACACACACATTCAAATTCTTACTTTTTGTCTGGCAATAGAAACTGAAGACTTGGCTAAGGAAAGAAGAGTCCTGCTTTGTTTAGTTGGTCACTTAGGGGTCATGACAGCAGAAGAAGGTGACAGGGTTTTCCTGAAATTACTCGGTTAAAGGTTTGCCTTTTTGATGGCTTTTTCCTAACACACAGATGTTTTTGAGAGAGTCATGAGGATTGTGTTAAGTTGTTCCTTCGATTATTTGCTATGGACATATGAAAGAATTCAGGAAACCTAGGATCAAACTTCAGAAAGATGTATCTTTTTTGGCTGTGTAGCGCATGGTAGCTAGGCTGCTAGTCTAATGTTAGGTGTAATAATATTTTAGTTAAGACTGTTTTCAGGTTCTGTTTGTACAGACGAAACAGACTTGTGATGAGTGTTTGCGATATTGAGCTGTAACTGAAGAAAAACCTTCTTTAATATATTCTGATATGTATAATACTCACTGTACAGCGTGGAAATGCCATTAAAGCAGAAAATGTGTGGCCATATTATTTTAGGTCTCTTCACCTTTCATTGTTCATTTGTGTAGTTTTGAAGTAATTAGAAGTGATACTTCCAACTCAGCAATGTATTTTGTATTTAATTCGTGGAAATGTAAATTGAGTGACTAAGGTCTGAGCAGTGCAGATTTTTAAAAAAATATTTTTTAAGTCCTTTTTTCTTTTGCAAGATGTTCTTTTCTTTCTGTTGTTGTGGCAGTCTCCCAAAGGAAATTATTCAGCAAACCATCTTTGTGACTAATAATGGAACAGAAGTGCTCTTTAATATGCAAAAGAAAGTAGTTGCAAAAAGACAATGTCTTTGGCTGACAATGAAAAATGTCACTTTTAATAATAATTTTGAAAAGATAAGAAGGTATGAATTTTTGTTTTGTCAGAAATATATTTTAAGTAGAACTTTGTCCTCTTTACTGTTCTGGTCAACTATCCTTATTCATTTGCATGTGTCTGTTAAGTTACCAACTGCATTTAATTCAAATGGAAAAATATAATGTTTATTCATGAGTTTCATTTTACAAGTAGAAACATTTTATTGAAAGTCAACTGTGCCTGATATTCAAGTTATATTACAGTTTTTGTGATAGTCTGCACTAAGTAAATGCCTCTGAAACAGAAACAAAAACATTTTTCCCCTTTCTGCTGTCATCCAGTTGATAGAACTTCTTTGTGAAGAGAGAGGTGATACCACAGATGGTAGCAAAGTTCTTTAAATTAGGTAACCTCAAATTAATGTAAAACATTATAAATATATGTTGTTTCTATTCATTTAAGGGTTCAGATTTGGACAGTACAAAATAAAGCACATTTTCTCTTTTTACGGAGATAGGAATAAAAACTCTTCATTAAAAAGTGTACACAATTTAAGCTACTTTTATAATATCCACAGAAAATAGTAATTAATCTGTTCATAATTATGCACTAGTTAATATTAAATAGATAAAGACATATTTTTTTTCCAGGCTAGAAGAAATTTTATGTCCTTCATCCCATGAATACTGAACTTAATAGATCTAGGAGATACTGTAGAAGTATGGCTACACAGTAAAAAAAAATGGAAGTAATAATGTTAGAATTAACAACACTGGAATATATGCTAAATTTTGCACTCTGTTGGAAAGATAATCTGTATTTATACTATTTGGACTAGAGAAAATTTAATGTGAAGTAAATATTTTTCTTTGAGATTATTGATGCCCATACAGAAAGCAGTTATGTTTCTGTGTGTTATTCTGTGTTCAGAGTTGTCTGAAAAGCAGCAGCTACAGGGGTCACTTAACTTCAATTATCGCACTACCTTTTCTTCTGTAGCAAGCTTTGTGTGTAAGAATTTTGCTATATCCAAACCCTGGCATTTCTTCACTTAAAAAGTGCGTATAATTTTTATTTCATAATACTTTGCTATGTATCCCTAGTTAATCACTATGCCGTTCAGGAATCTGGATCCTGGTGTGTCTCATACGTTGTTGTTAATTGCAGTGCCTAATAAGAAAGATGTAGTCTTAAAAGATTTTTATTACATAGCTTTTTTTTTCCCAGAGGGCTACTTTGTAGTAGCTATGAACTTTTAAACCAGTCTCTAGACCTCTGCAGGTCTTTACTACTTTTGCACTGGGAGTATTATTTGAGAGTGCCATTAAAAATCTATAATTACTGCTGTTCTCTTACCCACTGTGTGGAGAATACAGTCATGTAATATGTAATTGCAACAGATTATTGGGATTTAGAAGTAATAAAAATGATCCCATGATCTATTTCTATTCCAAGTAGCAATGTGATGTTCCCTTTGCTGTTTCTTTTCAGAGATTTCTGTTATAAGATACTACTTAATAGGAGATGAATTCCATATTGGAGAGAAAAGACATTGAGGGACTGGTGAATCAGCAGGGGTGACGCTTCCTCAGCCTATAAGGATTCAGCAATTTAAAGATTTCTGTCTAAAGTTTAAATCTTCATCTCAGAGTATGGCTTCTGTTATTCCTAAATTCTTTCCTAGATCAATGATATTTTGGAGCTCAGGGTCCTCTTTTTCCTACAATTAAATTTATCTCCAAAAGGCAGTTTCAGCATGGTATTTTGAAAGAAAGGGAAAGGAATCCTATAAATGACAAGCCACAGAGTCTGCACTAGAGTTAATACGAGTACTTTTGTGGAGTTATGTATGTGATTAGTTAACTTGCTGAACAAAGACTTTTTTAACACAAAGTATAATTTATGAAGTATATTGAACTCTGATGTAAATATTTAGTCAAGTAATTTAATTGCTCATAGTATAATTAAGTAAATTGAATTTTTAAATTAAAATACATTCTAGTCTTTCTTCCTGTGTGAAGGAAGTCCTGGAACCTACATGTTAAAACACAGTTTTTCTTGTTAGTCCTCATAATTAGACATTAAAAATAGAGGGGGGGGGGAAGTCCTGATTTATCTCTGTATTACTGCAGATCATCCTTCAGCCAATGTGAAGTGACATAAGCCAAATGATGGACAAAGGTGCTATTATTCCTGATAACTTTCCACTGGAATAAAAGCAACACTGGAGTTAGACCACTGTAGCTGTTGTGATACAGTAATTCCAGTAAATATTTTATTTAAATTTGGTACATTTATTTTTTACTTAGTTAGATGTATAACATTTTCTATAAATTAACCTTTAAGCTGTATCATGTATCACTTCAAATAATGGAATTTTTCTGTATTACTTTGAAAGGTTTGTAAATACCATTTTAAAGGGCATTATTATTCCAAATAGGAAGTTAAATAAGTGCTTTCTTTCAGTCTTTCAAAACTTCTGAAAAGTTTGTTATTAAGACTTTTTAATAGTTTTTTTTTATTTAGGAAATGCTCTTTTCATTTCTGCATTGAAATTGAATTGTCATTTCATGTTTATGTTCATTTAAAATTGCATGTCACTTGGGACAGTAAACTGGATATAGATATTTAAAGTGTTGAAATACAGGTAGCTCATGTTGCACGTGCTTGTAATTTATACACATAGTTGTGTAAACTTGTGGTATAACAAAATGCAAGATGCAGGAGAAACAAATACATAGGGAGGAACATCATAAGACTATCAGTATAATGTATGTAGCCATTAGTAGTGGGTTAAGTTAAGAAGTCTGTGCTGCAGAAGAAAGGCAAAATGCAAGTTTGAATTGAATAGGGCAGCATTGTTATACAGAAAAGTTCAAATTTTAAAGTTACCTAAGTGTAGCTGAAAAATTAAAAACATTAATAGATTAGATTTAATTGCATGCTTTTAAGTTGAGCTAAAATACTTTTCCTGATGCTTGTTTTTGCAAAAAGTAAAAGAAATAGATACATTTGTAGAAAGAAATGACACAGTTCCAATGTTTTATATGAGAGAAAGATGAATAAAAAATAAACCAGGAAGCATAGAAAATACATTTGGAATTTTGTCTTTTGACACGTTTAATAAAATGTTTAGAGAGAATTCAGAGTTCATTGTCTGTCTGATTTTTAGCAGAAACATCAGCTAGCAAAATTTTGTGATAAAGTTGCTTCTGTTTTTCAAGTGGAAACATATTCTAAAAGTAACATCAGCTGTCACATAGTTTATCATGTTTGTAAAGTAGTGCAGATAGTCAAGAACTTAATTTTTTGACACAACAGTGGATAAAATATTGCCCTCTGTAGGTGTAGCATTTTGGCTGGGTAAACTAGGTTCTGTTCACTTGTGGTTGCTGCTTCAACTACTCCAGATAGTAGATAATAATTCTGCTAAATTATTGTGAAACTTTAGGTATTGAGTTTACCTTGTCAAATAAAAGCTGTTTAGAAGGAGCACAAGATCTTTCTTAGGTAGCCTTGAAGTTCAGTTACTTACTTCTAAAGAAGAGACTACCCTACGGAATAAGTCATAAAAGAAAAAATATTTGCATACAGACTGACACATACAAAAGTACAGCACTTATTCCTGTTGAATAGTCAGTCAGACCAAAGTGCTATACTTCCGAGCTGACTCTGAGATATAGTGGGGTTTGTTTGTTTTTTTCCATTATGACATGAGTTGTCTGTGAGAAATAAATACGTGCTGTTTGGAGATAAATAATTCAAGCATGGAGAAAAGCAATCAAGGCATGAATCTTATTTTGTGGTTCAGTAACCTGTTCAGCTTTCTGAACATATGTTAATTTCTTGTGCAAGTCGGAAAGTTGGTATGAAGTGACAGGCAGCAGTGAATAGCATTTGAATGAATGTGGTTTTGAGCTGGACGGCACAGGTTATTTTCATGTAATGTCAAGATGTAATAATGTAAAAGCTAATAACAATAAATAATTCTTCTTCAGGACTAAATACAAAACAACAGTCCTGTTTATTTAAAAGAATTTTAAAGACTGAATTATCTTACATCAAGTTGTAAAAAAGTAAGACAAATAAAACGGGTAATAAATTAAAAGCAAGTTTACATTTTTCATTTCAGGTGTTTTTGTGCTAGGATCTTAACAGTAATTGAGGTTCTTTGGATCATGCCCCTAGTTACTTAATTTGTGCACAGTAGAGATAGTATTGCATTTGTAAATGAATAATTAAAACATCACTAAAATAGCTAGTAAAGTACAAAGCTGTGTAGTTAAGTGAGCAGTATGATGTGGAATGCGAGAGCTCAAAAAATAATTGGCTGGATATTAAATATAATCTGGGGTGCATAGATACATATTAAAAATATTAAATGCTTTTTAATATGTCCAAAGATTTTTTGTTTTGGTGATATTTATTTAAAGATGCCATTATTTTCTGAAGAGTTTGAGACATTGTAAAAGAAAAAATTTTTAATAACAGGGAAATTACTTGAGAAAGATGCTAATTTGATATTTAAGAAGAAGAGATGGTAAGTTTGTGTTCTAATAATTCTAATTCTAGTGATGATAATAATAAAAGTGATGTTAATGTAATGCTTCTGTAATGAATATAACTTTCTATGTCGTTTCCATAGCCAGCAATCCAATTAGGCTTAATAACTTTGTAGTAAGACATTTCTTCTTTTAGTATTTGTAGAACTGTTTTTCTAAACCTAATTATGAATTTAAAACATTCACTGGGGATAATTATGAAGTTTATAAAAGTAGGACATTTGAATTTGAAATATGACTATGAAACAGTGTTGCCTTTCTGCTGGTTTGTGGTTGTCAAAGAAACCACTGGGAATCTCTAAGAGTTTCTAAAATGCTTTTCATGGTACAATTAATGCCCAAACCAATCAGAATTTATGACCATGTGTTTTGAATCAAAATAATTCTGGTGCTGAGTGTGGCACACATATATTTTATATGCGAAAAAGGACTTTTTTTTTTTTAAGCCGTCTATGAAGTGTAACTGTTTGACACTTCAACTGTGAGAAACTAATTGAAGGATTAATGTGATGTATAAATCTTTATTCATGGAAGGGAATCTGTACACATTTATAAGTGGAAAATTGAAGTACAATTTTATTTGGGTTTTTTTTCTACCTTTATAATGGTAATACATTAAAGGATTTTAACTTGATAATATACTTAATCTGTGAACAAGCATTCTAAGATTTTTTACATGGATGTAATTGATATGGAAATATAATTTTCAAGTCCTATGTTCACACTGAATTACATAAATAATTAATTAGTCTTGCTGCAGCTAAAGTTTCATTCTTTTTGTAAGGTATCAGCCAATGTTTTTTTTCACTCCAGAAACATGTAATCAGATACTGTGTTTCCATAGAGAACAATGCGGTTTGCATACAGTGTCTTTTTAAGCTAATCAGTATCCAGGAAGTACTCATGAAAAAAACAAAAGTGTTGTGTTTTCAAATTACTTTTAGGTTGTGATTAACTTCATTAAGTACACATTTTGATGGATCAAAGCAACTTTGTTTGCTGAACGGTATTGGCATAAGAAAAAAAAAATTAAAAATCTATAGTTTTAAAAGCTCAAATGTGAAGCATTTGAAAGTGCACTTTTTTCTGAAGATGTGGTACAGTTAATCTAGCCTATTAAAAGAAAGCATTCACTGTCCTTTATTACAAATCACAGAATGATTGGAATTTGGTTCAATCTCCTGCTCAAAGCATTGTTGACACTGAATTCAGACAAAGTTGCTTTGAACAACCTGCTCCGATAATAAGGCACTTGTCCTCAAAGATAAATTTCTGTGGTCCCATTATCTTTATCTGCCTAGTCTTCCTAATCTATCTTTTCTGCTTCCTCTTCACTTTTTAACTTGTTCTGTGTACCTCATCCCAATATTACACCTTCTTCATACGTCATACTTTCCATTTTCTCGCTGGACATCATTAACTTGTGCCTAATTGCCACCTTCCACTTCACTCTCACTTCTGTTGATCTCTGTGTCCTGATGAAGCACAGTTTCTTCTTCTTGCCTTTTCTCCCACTGCCTCTGTTTAAGGAGTGTTAAAACTGGAAGTTACTGAAGAATGAAGATTTTCTGCTTTTGGCCCAGTCTGTAGTCTCATTTGGGTCAGGGTCAATAATGCAAAGAAAACTGGATGTTGTTCCAATAGCCCCAGAATTTCTTGGTTATGCATATGCAGTCTTGGGAGTAGAGGGAGCATGCCTACTGATGGCAGAACCTTAGGAGAATGTCTGTTGAACTTTGACATGAAAAATGAATATACACAAACTGAGGCTTTTGTCAAATCTCAGAGCTTTCCCATATTTAGGAAGAGTTCATAAAAATGGTAAATGGACACCTGACAAATGATAAATGAACACCTGGCACATGCCAAATTTGCCTTGCTCTAAATCAAGGAAGACTAGGGCTTTTAAAAAAAATAAATTTGTCACAAACAGAATCACAGAATCACAGTGTCACCGCTATAGTGATATTTTTTTTACTTCACCTAATTCTTCAGCTCATTCTTGGTTACAGCTTAACTATTTTATTTTTTTTTAACTTAAAAACAAACAAAAACTCTGCAGTGTGAGACAGAGTTACCATAAACTTCAGCTATAACAAGTGATTTTAATTCAACTATAAGCAACTCCACACAGACTTCTGAAGGGAATATGAGGTAATCTTAGTAGGAGGTGCAATCAAGGTCTTTTGTGAACAAAAGGATTTTTTCCTATTTATTCATGATAATTAAAATATTTTTCAAAAAGTTTCAGCTTCATTTCTGCTCTGATCCAGAATGTAATCTACTTTTCTCACCTTGGTCTACTTGATGCAGCAGGATGTCTCATCCTGACGGACTGATGGGGAACTCTGTAAATCTATAGGTCTTTGTATTTCTGTTGTACTGTCTGAAATTGAAAATACCACATGCCCACTCCTCCCTTTTGCACTGTTTATTTTGTCCTGGCCCTATTATGAAGTTACACTGTGTTCTTAGATTTCTTGTTCTTTCTTGGACTTCAGTGGGTTGGAACGCAAAGGTCAGATTTTGAAGGTTTGCAATTATTTCTAGCTTTGCCTTCAGTTCATCAGGGGACAGTGTTCCCAACTTAATTCAGTTGAGAATTGCTCATTTTTTTCCTAACTTTTCTGGTGTGATCTAATAAAACAAGAAAAAAATTTACTCAGGTTTGATATTGACTAAATAGAGGTTCCAGTCTAACTGGGGTTTCTGTTTCATCCTTTTTGGACTTCTTTGGTTGCCATTCTGTATTTAGTATTTTTGTCAGGGTGGGTGGTTCGCAGTTATTGGCAGGTTCCTGTTCTTGTGAAAATTTTCAGGGTTCTAGGCACAGTGTTACATGATCTCTTTTGGTCAGAGGTAAAAAGTGAAGCAAAAATAATCTTTGAAGTTTCAAATAGGTTTGGATATCCAGCTCAAAATAGAAGTGCAAATGTGACCAATTCCTTTAGATAGGAGGTGCATTTCTTTTGGTCTGTCTTTTCTGATTTTTAAAACACACCTGTGTAATTATTTGAGAACAGCACCACAAATACAAAGGTTCCCTGTCATCCCTCAACACAGACTGAGGAGGCTGTGGAACTGTGTGTGTTTCTGAGTCAGCACATAGATGTATGAGCCCAGATTTGCAAAGGACATGTGTAGACTCAGAGAATAATTTAATTTTGAAAGCTTCTGGGAAAGTAATTCACAGTTCAGCCCCTGCTCAAAGCAGGGCTAACGTTAAATCTGGATTCTATAACTGAGCTAGGCAGTCTGTTCCAGTGATTAATCCCTTAATTAACCCCTCTTATTCTGGATATTTCTTCCTCATCTCCACTGGAAATTTCCTTGTTGCTACTTTGGGCTGTTGCCTGTTGTCATTTTGTATTGCATCTCTGAGAATGCAGAATTCATAAATCTGATAAAACATCATAAATCTTACACGAACAGAAAAAGTTCAACCCCCAAGAGCAGGACTTATGATAGTGAGTAGAGGGACACTTAGAGCCTAGAAAAAACAGCTGGAAGAAAGGGGTGTGTGAAATCCTAGCTTTCATCCAGATGAATGCAGCCATGTTCAGTCCTGAAAGATGCAGCTCTGTGTTGAGGCCACAAAAAACACTTGAGTGTTAAGGTGCCTGTTACCTCAAGGTCTCGCTCTCCCTCTCTGGAATCAGGTTTAAGACATAACTGATATAAGAGGCTGTAATGTTTATTAATTGATAAGCACACTACTAATAAACCAATTAACAGATTAATTGACTAATAAACATACCACTATGTTCTGTAACACTTTATTCCATTGTTTGTTGCATGCAATTGCTGAGTTCTGTCACTTTATTCTTACAAATTTCATGCAAATATTATTGAATTATAGTTCTATAACCCTTCACTTTACCCTCCCACACTACTTATTAACAAATTTGCAATTCTGTCACTCTAACTTCTCACATGAAGTCTTTCAGATGTAGACCCTGTGGAGAGTCCAGTGGGTTGCCCAAGGGGTTTCTTTCTGACATCCTGGCAGCCTTGATTAATGAAGCAGATCAGCTTCATTATAATTTATGGGTATCTGCATTCCTTCTCTCGAAAGATCTGCCCTCTTTTGTTCCTGAACTGCTTTTATAACTTGTTCGTTATTTCTTGTGTTTCTACAACCTCTTTTTGCCACCCTCCTATATCCCATTCTCTGCCCAGTCTCCTTTCAAATAAACAAGCTGCCCCTTGATTACTCTTTCCCAAATGGTCCAATTTTCTACATTCATTCCTATATTTCTTATTTCTAAAACCATGTCCTAGGTAATCTTGGCCTTAGTTTTACTGACATTGTTACTTAAGTACTGATGGACTTGCGAGAGATGGACTGCAAAAGATGCCTGATACTCCCTTTCACTTATCTGCTTAATAACAATTACATGTTCTTTATTTTATACTCTTTTTAAGACATGTCAGTCTACTTCAGCCTTTTTTCCTCTACCTGGTTTTGATCAAGTGTGCTTTACCTCTATTCCACTTAGCTCTTTCTCAGTTTATACACAAGTGGTTTATATGCATGCATACCAGGGCAAGGAACATACTGCTACATGCTTTTTCTCATTCTGTTTTTCGCTCACACAGTATACTACTTTGCCAGAGAGCAGCAAGGGTCAGCTGGTCCCTAAGCAAAGAGGAGCCAGGAGCTGAGCATAACAAGGCTGACAGAGGCAATGGCCTCACCAGCAAGGGTGGTACCCTGTCTTGTTACAGGGTCCAGTACTCCGGCAGAACCTTCTGCTCACAATGTCAGTCCTTCTTTAGATTAGGACTAGATACTTTTCTGTTCTTTGAAAAGATGATTGGAAGAGAAAAAAAGTGATGAAATTTAACAGTATTAGACACTAACTCTAATTTAAATGTTTTTGCAGTTATATCTTGCATAAATATTTGCAACTTTAGGAGTATTTATTAATTATAAATTCTGATGCATTATTATAACTTTTATGAACAAAACTTTTACAAGATTTATTAAAATGTGTTTCTTTCTGTTTCTTTTAGTATCTCCTGAAGCAATTGGATTCCTGTCTGCTGTTGGGGTGTTCATTGTTCTCATGTTGCTACTTTTTCTATATATTAATAAGAAGATGTGCTTTGAAAATGTTAGTGGTTTCCCAGATCTTGATTCAGGATATACTACGAGAAAGAATTCACAAGATAAACTTTGTAAGTATCTGAAATACAGTGTACTAAACTTAATTATAAGAATGCATGTTTGAATGTGTAGAGATACACGAACAGCCACTTGACTCAGGTGATGAAGGCAAACAATATGGACTTTTCCCGTGACTGTGCAGTATGTGGAAACGAAGAAATTTTTGTATTCAGAAGCCACAGAAATTCAACAGCTATATAACCAAAGCATTGGCATGTACTTGTGGGAAGATATTTCTCTTGCACTATGAGAATACTCTTGAACGTATTTTAAATGTTTCATAATTGTGTATAATTAAATCTTCTCAAGTAAATTTGTGAATAGGATTATTGAATTTTCACTCAGCCTGTAAAAATCCTTTACTGACCTTTGGGAGAAGGTTTTGCATTTACTCAACTGGAAAGTAATTTTAAAGAAGTAAAACATTAGAAGCTAAATATATCTTATCTCTGACTAACAAATTATTTCTATACTTTTTTAATAGAACAAGGTCTTTAAGGATAACATTGAATGAAATAAATTAGACCTTGAAAAAGATCTTGAGGGTTGGTAAAGTATTCCCTTTCTACTTTTGGGATGTGGAAATTGAATGGGCTTTGTTAGCTGATTAAGAGAAAGAGACAGGCACCAGAGAACAGAATGAGAAATTTGAGAGGTTTTCTTCACATCTACCTCTTTAAAAGATGCAGCTAAATTTTTATTTTCAGTTTTATTGGAGACAAAAAAGTTCTCCACTCTTGAAATTAAGTCTGTCATCTTAACTTTTTTTTTTTCTAAAAACTAAGTCTTCATGTTCTGAAGTATCTACCTTATGTAGAAGGCAACAAATATTTTGGGGTGAAGAAGTCTCTATGATGTGTGGTTTTGTTCAGCTGTTATGTTAAAAGCTTGTTTTAGTATGACATTGATGAAAGGATGTAACTTAAATGTCTCACAACTTCTTCTTTGCAGGTTAGAATTAAAAAAACTTGTTTCCACTTCACACACTTGTCTTATTTTTGAAAATTATTAATTTTATTAAGGCTAGTTGATGCTACACTTGATGAAAGACTATGGTTTTGCTGGTGGATTGTGGCTTCATTTCAAGATATTTAATTAGCTGTTTTCTTACTATTGTCAATGCATATTGAATGGAAAGAGCAAATCTGCAACTTCATTGGTAAATGTGTTGACTTTGAGATAGCAAAAGCATATAGCTCTGAAATTGAACTTGGAGAAATGGAGTTGATCTGTTTGTGAAACAGAGGACTTTTCTGTATTAAAAGTTGTTGCTGAGTAGGTTGGACAAATGGCATTTTTCAGAAACCTTCATCAAAATCTGGGCCTTCCCTCTGTGTCTTCTTTGGTGGATACGCTTAGCAGTGCTGTGGATGATCTGACCAGTGCTGTTGGAGAAGTTGGCTACAGTGTCGCTGATTCAGTAACTGAACAAGTAACAAGCATGATAAATGGCCTTCGTGCTGAAGATGAAAGCTCCAAAATACAGAATGATAAACCTATGCAAGGGAGAGAGGAGCATGCACCATCATTAACTCATTCTCAGGAAATTAATATGAAAGCAAAGAGAGGTATTGCAGGACATGAAGAGACTCATTATTCTAATTCATTAGATTTTGTAAAAAAAGATACAAGTCAAGACAGAGTATCTGACCATGTTGTGGACAAAAAACAGTGCCAGTTAAAAGGCAGAGATAGTAATAATCATTTAAGTGATACAGAAGTACCTCAGGATTTGAAGAATGTAGGAAAACCTTTTAAAAGTGAAGCAGTAGGAGGAAGTGAATGTTTTATAAACGATAAATTCTTGAAGAATAGTAACCTGAAAAGTAATAAATTTACAATGGAGCAATCTACTGAGGAACAAGATAATCACCTACATGCAGTATCAGATAATTCTAAGAATCACTTACATAGAAAAATCAAACCACGGTCACCTGGAATTGATTTTAAGGATTCTGAAGAAGTGCAGAGTATGAAGGGTCCCCAAGATTTAGAAACAAAACTTGATGAAGTACAAAAGCAAAGATTATCAGACTCCAGCTTGAAGAAGACATACAATGACCGCTGCAATTGCATTAATGAAGTCAAAGAAAAGAAATCTGAAGCCTTTTTTGACAAAAAAGGAAAACCTGTATCAAAGGATGAAGGCAGTGTGTCAACTACAATTGCGAAAGTGGGTAAAAAGAAAAACTCAAAGAAATCAGAAAAGAATTCAAGTGAACTATGTAATAAGAAGACAGCAGGAAAAGGTGAGAAGTCTGTCAGCAAACTGCACTCTTCAACCTTTCCTGAAACTTCTGATACTTCTGACTTTTTTTACTTAATTTACACATTTAATAATAGTGTTTCCTGTGGATGAAAGTAGGTCTGTGTTGTCAGTGCTTCGTTCTCTTGTTATGTTGATATTTCTTGGAAGTTAATTACCTTTTAAAGTATTACTTAAAGGAACTGATTAATAAATGACTTTCCTATGTTCTAACTTTTCTTTTTCTATATACAGTTTTTCTCACCTCTGCAGTGCCTTGTGTGGCTTCTGTTGAAATATATGGATTAATTAATACTGGAAATTAGCACTTGTTCTGTGAAAGTGATTTTTATTTTGTAGATTTTAAAAGCATTGCATAAAATGTGATAAGATGATAAAGAAAAAAACCACTTCTGTTACATTTGCATTATAGTAGATCTTCAGAATGTATTTCTGGCATATATAAGAAAGCAATTTCAAGATACAAAACTCAAGTACAAGTGGCAATTAAGTGATCTGAAGTATAGAGAGAACTGAATGAGGTTTGACTTAAAGGAAGTTGTAGTCTTACAAAGAAGATGTATGTATTGTTGATATGGATGTTGTGTGTGCCATCTTCAACATCTGATCTTAAACAATATCACAATGGGATTGCAATAGTAGTTTGTGAGTAAGAAGTAAACCTTTGCATTTTTTACACAATTATTTTGTAGACTGTGTAGTGAATTTTTAAAAAGCAGCACAGAGGTTTCTGGAGATCCTGTTTCTGTAGAGAAATGAATTATTTCATAATAGAAATTAGTTGTGTGGGTTTTTTTCTTTGGTGTGTGTTTTCCGTTGTCTGAAAATTTCAGTAATTAATTTTGTTGACGTTTGTGTGTGTTTGTTTTAATTTTTTTGTTATTTTTTTTAACTTTATTTAGGAGGTGGTTTCCATGTTTGTATGATAAACTATGATCTTATCTGTTATTTCTTCATGTAATACAATATTTGTTAAGTGTATTCTCTATCAAAAATGGCTCATTACTTCTTCTACGCAAGTTTCCAACTAACTTAAAAATCAGAAGAGAAGAGGCAAGAAGAGGCATAAAACCCTGAGAATTTTTTTTTTTCTGTTGTGCGGGAGGCTGTTTTTTCTCAAGGAACTGAAATGGATTTGTATTGTTAATTTAAAAAACGTTTGCATGGATAGCTTGTAGTTTAACTTTAATGAGGTTTTCTTAAGTCCTCTGAAAAAGTCTTGTTTCATGACTTGTAGTAATAGTATACATCCTTATTCTTTTTCTTCTTTGCTAGCAACTGGAGAAAAAATAACTGATATAAATGATAACTTCTGAATGCTTATAAACATCAGTGTATTATTAGAGGCATAACTTTTAGCACTTATTTCAAACGTGTTGCTACTATGTTTTATACTATTTTATTTATTCTGTATGCAGACTGATTAAAGAACCTAATTTCATATTTGTGAATACATTTCTTGTAATGATAAGTGATGCATCTAATACTGAAGTCTGACACTATATGTTAGTCCTGGTATGCCCTGCTTTAATTGTAGTGGTGGAAATCTGCAGAAATTTCCTATGTGGTAGGTTTCAACCTGTTGAAGGCCAATGTCAAATACAAAATTTTACTCTATGTACCAGCAAAGAAGGCTCCTTTTTCTGGGCAGCTTCTTGCAGTGAATCTTCTAGCCAGAATATATCTTGCTTGGTGTGTTATTCTCAGTAAATGATCAGTGAAATTGAACTTGCTTTATAGCAAACCATACAACGGGAAGAACTGTATCTGTCAGACTTGAATTAAAATTGATAGCCTAGGGTTGAAAGATCTAGTTGCTCCAGTTTTCCTGTAAATACTGCATTAAGATTAGTACACAGTGTGTAGAGCTGGTAGCACCATCTGCAGTTAAGGTTTCCTGGCATTTTCCATTTCAATATCTTATTTTCCGTTGCTTATAACTGTGTGCCAAATTTGAAGTATTTGGCATAAAATTTGGCATGCTTTCTGTCTGAGATACTTTTTTTTAAGCTGTAGTTTAAAATCTTTAGCTGTTTCACATCTGCTTCACTAAGATGCTTTGTCACCTTTGTATATTGGAGTATGGGAGAGCACTTTCCCCATGTCTGAGATGCCCATGTTGATTGCTTGGAGAAGCTGTGGCTGTCCCTTCCCTGGCAGTGTTCAAGGCCAGGTTGGATGGGGCTTTGGGCAACCTGGTCTGGTGGGAGGTGTCCCTGCCCATGGCAGGGGGGTTGGAACTGGGTGATCTTTAGGGTCCCTCCCAACCCAAACTATGCTTCTATGATTCTATGTTCCTCTATGAAAAAACACGTAAGTCTGAACGAATTGCAAATGTTTGCAAACTTTGCCTTTGGAAAAGGCATAGCAACACTTCTGATAATTTGCCTGTTAAATTCGCCGACTGTCCCATTTGCACTCATATACTTCAGTGTAGGGGTGGAAGAACAGGGCAGGTCTTATCCTGCTTTCAATACTTATAGTCACTGAAGGAGACTGAAAGTTTGAAAAGGAGGGTTGAGAATAAAGGTTACGTATGTGAGGACAGATACTTCCTGAACAAATGTGTCATGGTGCAAGTGGTAGACTGGGATTTGAAGTAGGATGGGGGACAGCTACAGAGAGAACTGGTAATATTATATAAATGCGAAGAGTCTAAGGGTGAAAGACTAAGGTTGCATGAGTAGTTGATTAGGTGCAAGTAAAGAGAATTTGGGATTGAATAGGCAAAAAGAATAAAGAGGAAATCCTCAAAAGAGACCAAAACTGGGTGCTTGGGGCAGGAACCTGGGGTATGAGGCCAGCAGACAGGGACTTTGAATAAGATTCTGCTTGTATAAATGTAACTTTGCAAAAGATGTCTCATCTAAACTTGCAGCATAGGCTTTTCTGTATGAGTACCAGGGAGAAATAGACCTCAAGGGGAAGAGATTTTACTCATCTACTCTAGAGGCTCACATAAAAGTGGGAAGGAAGGACCTCTGAAGTAGGAAGTGGCAAACACTTAACTGTAAAAGAGGCCTGTATGGCTGGCATGCATTTAGTTACTTTAATTTTAAATGACTAAATTTTGAGCAAGCTGAATCGCCGTCCTTTAGTCAGAATACCCAGATAGAGGAGTGAGACTGCCTGGGCATGCAGATAGAGACTAGTGGGAGTGGAAATGCAGAACTAGAGCTAGGGCAGGGACTGGGAGGAGGGCATAAAAGGAGGGAGGGGAGTAGTGGTTGAGTGTGGCTGTATAGCATATTAGACAATATTTCCTGCAGAATCAGAATCTGGAAAATGGTATTGTGGGCATCTCGGCACTCTGCTGGTATTGAAAATCCATTGGCAAATGCTACACCATAGGCTTGCTCACAGAGTAGTGGTAATATTGACATTTACTGAGTTTATGTGAACGCTTTTTAATGCCTGTTAGAGTTTGAGATCTACAGAACCTCTGTGTGGCATGTTAAGTTTGGACAGAATCCATTTGAGATTTGGAAAAAGGAGGAGGAAGCTTTCCTTTTACAGAAATGAAAATGCAGCTGAATCTTTGGCTTTTGAGAGGAAGCCATGCTTGAGATGTAGTGAGAAAAGTTTGCCACAGGAGTGGATGTCATAGAGGAACTTGTATGAAAAAATTAACTAGATAAGCCCTTCCATGCAATTTTTTGCTGTTGCCAGATGTCTGCAGTGAGAATCCGCATTAATTTCAGTTACTGAACGAGGGGCTATTTATTGTAAGTTAAATAAAATTGTGCATGCAAGCATCTTGTATTAGCATTTTGCCATTTGTCGTTGTGAGTTTCAGCACTACTGACATAAATATCCTAAGTTGATTTTGTTGTAGGCTTCTCTTTGTAAATCAGTTTCATTTCTATGTTATACTGCACATGAACAGCAAAAGTCAGCTGGGAATGGCAGATCAGGAGCTGCCTTTTTGGTGTGTTAGATACCCAAATGTAATATTGCAGCAGTGTTGGATCTACTTTACATAAATTATTTTGTGCATTTTCTAACTTAATGAAGGGTTTAAAGAACTTCAGTGTGTGCTGCCTTGCATAATGAGATCCATTTTCTGTTGAATAAGTTTTTAGTAGGTTTTGGGGGGTTTAATGATATTTCATTTTTTCTAGGAAATCAAAATAGTTCTCATCAGTTGCAAAATCACATAATACTTATAATTACAACAAAATTATATTTTTAAAATATTGCAGATATTTTAGTTGAAATAGCTTAAATATCTTGAATTATAACCTCTTACGGTTATTTTCTTGTATTCTGTTTTGAGCTGTAGTCGATTTGCTTTATTTTATTCAAACAGACAACTCTTATATGAGTAAAGACCAGCATGGTTCATCATCTGAGAGTGAAGATGAAGCACTGGGTAAATATCATGAGGCCTTGTCTAGAACCCAGAGTTCCAGGCTGCCAGTGGTGGATGGCAGACAGCAAAAAAACTATATATGGGAAACCAGACAAAAATATAGCCCCCTGTCTGCAGAATATGATGGATACAGTAGTGAAGCCTCAATAGATGAAGGTAAGAGTGATTTAAAAGCATTCCTTTTATTCCAGATTTTGGAATTATGTTCTGGATAAATAAGTCCTAGAGGAGGACAGCTTGTAAATTGTCAATGTCTGTAAGAAATATCCAGGTGTCTTTTATATTTGTGCATGCTCAAAAAAAAAGGCACAGACGTGCACATTCTTATGGAAATACTGCAAGTTATAGATCTTGTTATATTAAGTTTAATACAATTTTATCATTAGTAATTTTATTTAGGGGGGAATTAAAACTGTTTGGATTTAGGAAGGAAACATGACATTCTTCATGAATTCTAATAGTATTATAAATACAAAGAAGACATCATATCCCTCTATTGATAAACTGTCATAACAGCAAAGTAAATAGAATTGGTTATTGGTTATGGTGCATATGATCATTGCAGTGCGCATTACTAGAATGTTCTGTATCTTTTCTTGTCTTGAAATCACAGAAAGAAATTAGTAAAAAGATTAGATTAATACAATTTTTCTGTGACATTAAAAGTAGGATGTGAACAATGGATGTTTTCTTTTGTGGTATGTATTTCTTGATTTGAAGTTAGAGTGACAACCTGACATAGAGGCTGAGAATTCTGCTGTCAATATTTTGTGAATACGCTTTTTGTACTTGAAAGTAGCTGTATATGAGAACTGTGTCTATAGCTATTTTCTAGCATGAAAAGTGAGCTTTAACTGAAGTTACATAAAAGTCAAATTCTAATAGAGACACTGTGCTATAGTAAGATATTTGTTGGTCCCCTTTTGATAGGTTAAAGTGTAAAAGTTTTTTAGAGATTGGTATTTTCTCATAAAAAGTGGATACATGTAATTAAAAGGTACCTGTCCTTCAAGTACCTGTCTACAGTTCAGAAGTGCTTGAAAATTCTTAAAATTTTTACTATGTGATGTAAATAAATTATATAAAAGTCTGCTTTGCGCTGAAACTTGAAATTAGTGCATGCTCATTCATGATTCCAGGTTAAGGCACAAAGGACATGAAAGCCATAATTGAAGTAAGTTGCAGAGTGAGAGAATTCTTTTCTGATAATAGAAATTTTGGTTCTTTCCTCTGCTGTTAAACTGTAGGAATGTTGGGAGTCTGAATTTCATCAAATATGGAAGGAGATGCAGGGGTGATGTCAGGTGATAAGAACTGATCCTTGGACACTGTGATGGAGAAGGATAACAAGGAAGAAGGATAGTGAAAGTATCATGTTTGGTTTTTATATCTGCTGAGGTCTGTCAGCAGCGTTGGTGGGGGAATATGAAAGATACTAATCTTTTGTATGGCTTGTGTCACTGTTGGGAAAGAATGGTGATGTATATTAACAGGAGATGGAAAATTCAATTGCATTTGTTAGCAAATAATACCAGATACAAATTATGCAAGAAGACTACTTTCAGATACCAGAAAAATATATTTGTCTTTTTTCAAACTATTGAGGCTGGTTGTTGAAATAGTCATAGAATTATTCATGTTGGAAGGAACATGTGACATTTCTCTTTCTATTTCACAGTTGTTCAAATTTTTTTATCCTAAATAGTTCATCTTCTCAGTGAAAAGTTCCTGGTTCATCTGGCTTTTTCCCTTTGGCCTTATAAGTCCAAAGGCATTATACTAGCCTATATCCAGTTTTGTTTGTTTGTTTAATAATTGTTTTCCTTGTCATCTTCTCAGATCATCAAAATTCATAGTCACTAACTTTTATCCTCTTCTGGGGAATGAGAACTCCAGTCTGGAAATCTACATCATGGTTAGAATCTAAGACAAAAGAACCCTGTTGGCAAGTCCAAATATTGCATCAGGAAAGTTACGATTGTTTCCCCCCTCCTAATTTTTTGCTTTTAGTTCTATTGCTAAAGATGTCTGTCACCAGCTGCTACCCCTTGTCAATGCTCTTTCCATTCGGGAAGCTGGCTGGATGTAAAATCCATTTATATATATGTGCACACACATTCACTCTAAAATTAGTATGCAAATTGATTTTATTATAATGAAAGAACATTCAGGGTTTGGAAAAAAAATTTAAAGCAAGAAGTATCAAAACATCCTAACTTAGAAAATTGTAAATTTTTAACCACATACTTCTACTTCCAAAAAAGCTTTAATACTGTCAGTATTTTGCTTTTGCTGCTGCTTGTGAGAGCATTCTCTTCTCATTCTCTTCCCACAGGAGTGGAGAATCAGTAATGTTAACAAATGATAGCCTGCAGTCATTCTACAGTTTCCTGCAAAATGCTTGCAAATTAGAGTGATTTTGTCTCGTTTTTGTAATCCATTAATCTCAATAAAATTAGCTTCAATAGTATTAAAAAGAGTTTTGTGGTATTGGACATGTCAACAGATTAGCAACCTAGTATTTTTCACTTTTCAGTGACCTGAAGGTGGCACACTAGAATAATTAGTGTTAGTACTTTTTATGTTCTTCCTAAATTATTTCAAACATAAGTGAATGAATCTTTGTGCAATGACAAAAATGTGTCAGAATAGAGGAAAAGACAGAGAACACCTCTTATGTTATGATCATTACAGAGGGAAAGCTGCCCAACGTAGAACTTTGATGAGAAGGTGGAAACCTCATGAAGAAAGCCTGCAGTCAAAAATAAATGAGAGACTGGCTATTGCTACCAAGCAGTTCATATATGTTCAGAGAAAGAGTTCACAGAAAAATGAGGTTAAAAATCTCTGATTTCAAGTGGAGAGCACCAACATTCTAGATGTTTCAGTGTAATTTTTAAATGTTCAAAGCTTTACTGCTCCTTAAACTTGCAAAAAATATTGGAGAATATGTGATGCCATAGGAATCCTAAAATTTTTTATGAAATAGTTGTTTTTCATGAGTGTTGAATTGCTTTTGTAAGAAGTGGAAAGACAAATGATGGAACCATTCCTTGATTCTTTATAGTGGAGAGGGAGCAAGCAGTGTGTTCCTATATACTTTATTTAATATGAGAAACAATTGTCAATATACTTTACTTTGTGTGCTTTTATTTCCTCAGATGTACTTTATCATTTCTACTTCTAAGATTTAAACATTTCAGCTGTACTTCCAGCTTAAAGCACCAATCACTCCACGTGTTGATCAGGGCTTGGTAGTGTTACAGTGAAGTGATGAAAGGAGAGAATTAATTTTTGTCTCATCTATGTTTCCCTCCTGCTCGTTGCTAGTAAATCAGATTCTGATGGTATCATTAAAAATTCCATCAGAGGTGAAGTAATATGAGCAATGAAAATGATATTTCATTTTCAGAAAATTCTGTATTAGTTTCTCTTCAGCAGTAGATGTCTATCATGTTGTATCTTGCAACTGTGTGCTGTGTGTTTTCAAAGGAGTCAGTAAACACTTTTACTAATAACTGTTTACTCTGCACTTTAATCTTCACTTTTAAAATTTGTTTGTTTAGATGTGTCTCCACTTAACAGTGCACACACAATTTCACAATGAGACAAAAATGTCTTTGTTAATACACCTTGTAAGCTTTGCTTGCATTGCTAAAGACATTTATGATATTAATGTTTGCATTACTAAGACAAATCAAATCGTCTGATCATAGTATTTTAAGATTCACTTATTATCAATTATGTAAGTTTATTTCATTGATTTTCTGGTTGCGTGCCTCTAAAAATGTTCTATTCTGAAGCCTGAAAATGTGCGTGGCATGTTTTCATATCATTCTTTTCTCCTCTAGATGGCCATATTAATCTTTCTTTTCAACATATTTATATAGAACTGACATGGCATTTTATATAATGCTTTTAATAGTTGAATGAAGAAAGCAAGATATTTTGTGGGTTTTATTGGTGTGTTTTAGTGATGGAATGTTCCAGTAGCTCTTTAGTTCATTCTGTGATATTTAGATTTTTAAATTTTGATTCCCAAATGCCTGCTTACTACCACTGTCTGATCCACTTTATTTATTCATATAGCACATTTGATGCACTTGGATTTTGATGAGTTTTAATATATATTTTAAATGAAAAAAAATAATATTGTGCTTAGTTACAAGTATTTCTACAGACTCCAAGCTATTGTAAATATATAACTTTTTCAGTGAGTTCTGTCTGGACAGGCTTCATTTCAGAGTATCTCTAAATGAAAATATAGTTCATTAGACAGTGAAGATGATGACGAATGTCTGTTAATCACAGAAAAGAGAAAGCTATATAGCTACAGTATATCTTGGTATGTATGTGCAGACTTTGCCCAGTCTCTGTGCTTAGGCCCAGACTTGTATGGTCAGCTCAAAGTTTGAAATCTTATTTTTGCCAATAATGTTGTGTTCTTTCTCATGTTATCGAATAAAGTATGGTTTCTCACTGAAGTCACCTTTTTTCCTTTTCCCTGACACATGTTCTGATATAACTTTTTATAATGTACATCCTACTTCTTGTATTATTTCCTACCATTTCAAATGCTCTTATTATTCCGTTGAGTATGTAATATTGCCTTTGTGTGCTCCAATTATTTGTAATATTTTGAAAGAGAGGATTAACATAGACTGTAATGTTACAAATCTGTTTCATAGAATAAAGAACAAAAATAAGGGAAAAAAAACAACCCAAAAAGGACAAAAATAACACTAAGATATTTCTACTAGCAAGGAGATCACGAATTGAAATAGTGATCTAAATAAGGAAGTGTATTTGTTTACAAAATTTAAATTAAATTGGCATGATTCTTTATGCTTTGGTTATTGGAAATATTTTTTAGTATCTATATTGGTTGTAACTTTAAATGGACCATACTTTCTTAATAACCTCGATTTCAAAAAAATGTACAATATACTATTAAAGTAGCCTCTTTGTCTCCAGTAGTGGCTACTTCTTGAACTATAAAAACTCAATCGTACAGGCAAGTTGTTATGTCTTTGTTATCTCTAAAAGCTTCATAGGCAAGCACAATATATTTTCTTTAAGGAAGCAGTCCCTTAAATTCCTAAAAATTGAAGTTTTTAAACTTAGAAATGTTAGGGTAAATATGTTAAAATCAGAGTTTTGCAGGAAAATGTCAAAAGCTGTAAGTGGTTCTTTGCTTTTGAAATTAAGATTCTCTGAATTCTTGAAATGGAAAAGGTGGAAAAGGGGAAGAAAACAATCTTTTCTTTTATAGTTAACTTGTGATATTCTTAAAACATGCCTTGCCCAAATCACCTCTATAAGAGCTGTGCAAGATTCCAGATTAGCAAGTAAGCAAGGGGGATTGATCCCGATTCTGAGACAAAGTTAGTGACATCATGATGAAAAAAGTAGTAAGCTCGCTTGCTTACTTAGCATACTTAGATATACTTTATTTAGCTGAAGTTTACCAGCTCAGTACAGCCATAGGTTCCAAACCCAGCCTATTTTGAAGTCTTAGCTAACTTCTCAGTTGATAAAGCCTCACGGCTGAAGACATGTTTGTTCAGGGGCTCTATTTCTGAGATTGGCCCAAGTGCCTTACATTTCACAAGGTTTTTTGAAAACATATGGAAGCACTAAAAGACTGCAGTGAGAAAACATAAGTTCTCTTAAATGAGAATCTGCTGCTCTTGCAGGCATATGCTACTGGATTTTATCCATCTTTTCCATATTGTGAAGGTAGAGTATGATGTTATTTTTGTAGTTTATCTTCTCTACTTTTATTCTTCTCTAGGCTTTCAGCACTTTATGTTGATGTGTCTGTTGGACATATGTTTGCCTTGCTCCTGAGTGTCAATCTTTGCACGTGAAGGCGACTGTTCTTCTAGAATCTCTTGGATCTGATTCTTTATGCAGCTTTTTGCCTTTTCTTTCTTGTTAGTTTTCATGTCTTGGGAAAAGACTCTTCACTGATCTATTTGGAGTATATATAGAGATTTTCTTTCATTATCTTCCCAATGTATACAGCAAAAGCTCTTCCATAAGCACCTCCAAACTGGTATACAGGTGAATCTTCCCAGTTTGTTAAAGCAACCTGGGGGAGCTTTCCTCAGTAAATACCTTCTGTAAAGCAAAGTCCTTCAAACTTGTCAAGCTAAGATGAAAGCTACTGCGCAGACTGAGAGAGGAAGAATGGATCCCTCAGTGAATACCTTGATAATCATATCTTTTCCAGTTTAGTTTCTATCATTATTCCTTGCATATAAGCAGATCTGTCTTCAAGCCAGCTGTGAGTGAAGGCTTCCTCAGAATTATGGGATGAGGGCTTCGGTACGGTTGTATCATGTTCAGCAAAATAAGGCCACAAGATTCTCTCAAAATTGATCTGTGCATTGCTGAGAATTGCAGACAAAGATGACTTATGTGGAATAAGAACTATGAACTGTTATTCAGACTGGGAGACTGAAAACTCAGTTGAATCCCAATTCGAGTATAACTTAACTATAAGTTATATAATAATAATATATAATAATATATAGTATAAAATTTAAAGAAATTAATTAGAAACACAACGGAAAGAGTATTTAGGAAGAAGATGGCCATCCGTTTTTCTCTGATGTGTCTTTATCAGATTACCGGTGAGATTTCTCTAGTATAATACCTATTGGAAGAAAATACTCTTTTTTGCCTGCAGCTTTGGATAGACCTAGTTCTTCAAATATTACATTCATCAAGGTACTTTCAAAGGGTCTGCAGTAAAGACACTTAAAACAAGTCTTAAGTAATCTTCAGAGCAGGATTTCCCAAATGTTTCCGAGTGTATTTTTGAAGGATGAATCATGTTACAGATGTGAGATCTTGCAGCTATTCCTACATATATGTCAGCTGATAGTACGTGTGTACTATCAATTGCTATAATTCTTGATGTGCTTTTCAGAGATTTTTGGGAGAGAAAAGGGGATTTTTAAATTACAGTATTTCTTCAGCTGATCTATCTTCCTTATGCTTGTTTTCTAATATGTGGACATCTACACTTGACACTTTTTAAGAGTAATTTAAAATCTTCATTTAGTGCAGGAGAAAGAGCAACAATGCTATAATAATCATACAAAGTTCTGATCCTTGATTATGTATGCGTGCCTCCTATCTACTCATAAATTGGAGTGAGTCTTTACTATCTCCAAGCCCTTAAAAACTGGAGAAAGAGCACTTCAGGTTTTGAAGCCCCTGGGGAGTGTTCAGTCTGTATCTATATCAAGAGAAAGTTCTAGGGAGTGTTTTATGTAGTACAAAAGATACTTTAGTAGTTCAAAGATCTGCAGTGTACTGTCCAAAACTAAGTTGCTTTGACTTTTTTTTATATTTAATTGCTCTGATGCTGTGTTTTGGGTTTTTAAAAAGAGTTTTAAATTATCTTCCTAATGCGTTGTGTTAGTCCTCTATTACTCTTCTATATTAGTAAATTATGTTAAGTATTTGAAATTCTGATGCATGTTTCCCAAAAATATAAAAGCGTTTCAGAGACTTAGGTGATTTCAAAGTTAACTTTTGCTCTGTCTTTTATTAAGTTTTACAAAATTCAGATCTTTTTTGTTTCCCAAGAAAGTTGTGGTGGGTTGACTCCAGCTGGATGCCAGGTGCCCACTAAAGCTGCTCTATCACTCCCCCTCCTCAGCTGGACAGGGGAGAGAAAAAATATTGAAAGGCTCGTGGGTCAAGATAAAGATGAGAGAGATCACTCAGCAGTTATCGTGGACAAAACAGACTTGACTTGGGGAAATTAGTTTAATTTATTACCAGTCAAATCAGAGTAAGGTAATGAGAAATAAAACCAAATCTTAAAACATCTTCACTCTGCCGCTCCCTTTTTCCCGGGCTCAAATTGCTTTGCTCCCAAATTCTCTACCTCTTCCCACCCTGTGGCACAGGGGAATGGGCGTTGGGGTCAGTTCATTGCACATTGCCTAGGTCACTTCTTCCTCCTCAGTGGGAGAACTACTCACACTCTTCCCCTACTCCAGCAGGAGACAGTCCTCCATGAACTTCTCCAATGTGAGTCCTTACACAGGCTAAAGTTCTTCACAAACTGCTCCAGCATGGGTTCCTCCCACAGGCTGCAGACCTTCAGGAACAGACTGCATCAATGAGGGTCCCCCATGAGGTCACAAGTGCTGCCAGCAAACCTGTTCCAGTGTGGGCTCTCTCTCCACGAGTCCACAGGACCTGCTAGGAGCCTGCTCCAGTGTGGGCTTCTCACAGGGTCACAGCCTCCTTCAGGCATCCACCTGCTCCAGCATAGGGTCCTCCATGGAATGCAGGTGGTTATCTGCTCCACCATGTACCTCCATGGGCTGCAGTGGGACAGCCTGCCTCTGCATGGTCTTCACCACAGGCTGCGGGGGATTCTTTGCTCTGGCACCTGAAGCACCTCCTTCCTTCTTCACTGACCTTGGTGTCTGCGGAGTTATTTCTCTCACATATTCTTACTCCTGTCTCCGACTGCAATTGCACAGTTTTTCACTTTCCCCTGTTCTTAAGTATGTTATCCCAGAGGCACTGCTACCATTGCTAATGGGCTCGGCCTTGACCAGTGATGGGTTCATCTTGGAGCTGGCTGGCATTGGTTCTGACACACAGGAGGGAAGCTTCTAGCAGCTTCTCATAGAAGCCATCCCTATAGCTCCCCCCAAAAAACCCCCTTGCCTTGCAAACCCAGTAAAAAGTGTTACCCTTTGTCTTTTGAAAGGTTCCTTGTAGGAAGGAACCTTTCATGTAAGTAATTCGCATATTAGGCTATGCTCATCTTGCGGCTATGGTTCTTTACCAGCGTGAACAGCAGACAAGCAGAGCATTTACAGTCTGAAGATCTGGAATGGACGGAATTCACAGATGGGTAGAAAGTACATGTCATTCAATATTATTCTTGTAGTTTTCTTGAGAAATATTACAGAGGTGGCAAGACATAAATGTGGGATTTAAATGCAAAGGAGATTTGTGTCCGAGTTTAAACACAGTTTGGAAGAGTATGGAGTTACATTGAGAACTTTTGAGTTGAAAGGCCAGATAGACGATATCAGAGTTGTGCATGATAAGTATCTTGTCAACCAAAGGAAACATACGACAGTGCTTGATAAAATGAATTTGATTAATTCTGAAATAATGTATTTACCCCATGATTAACAGCAGAGATGCTGGAAAAAGATACTGTTGCATGTCATCTACTGCTGAGAGAAGAAAACTAGTGACAAAACTCAATGGTGATAAGATTTTCAACAGGAAAATTCCTTTTCCAGCTTGACCACCTCCAAAGAGGAGGAAAAACTGTCCTTCAGTGTCCTTCAGACTTTTTTTTCCTGATGTACACCAGTGAGTAAAGCAATCTCACAAATTAGGTTTCTTCTGCCAGTGTTCTGAAGTCTTTGACAAAATACCCTTTTCATTGATGTGAAGACTTTGAAGAAAGTCACCCTTAGCAATGTGAAGTCTGAAGTGATGTAAATCATACATTAATAATTACAGGAAATTTTCCACTTTATTGTAAACTTACTATTTTCATAAGTCACATCTATTTGAATCTGGAATTTATGAAAGTATCGAGATCTATCATTAACTGGGAAAAGTTAAGATACTTATTTGTGCCTGAAATAGTTCCTTGTGACATTGTATTTGATATGGATCTTCTACATTAATTGGTGATATAAACACAAGAGGTACTACAGATCAGAGCAGAAAAGATAATTTACTTGATGAACCTAGTGGTTTTGCTGATTCTGAGAGTTCACATTGAAAACTGGGTATTTCTTCTACTAATATAATCTAAAAGCTATTGGGTATGGGCGTTCTTTTTTCTTGATGTTACGGTAATATCTGGTGATATAGGGGAGCAATTCCTTTGATCTTTATGCATGTATACCATGAGACACCTTTTGTTCTGAAGTACTTCCTCAGAACAGACAAAAGAAGTACAGTTTTCATTAATCTTAACCCTAATTGCAGAGATCCCATGGCTCTTTCATGGAATGAGTAAGAGGCAGGATTGAACAGTAGACTGGAAATCTCTGTGTGGATGTTTATTAGGTGCACTGGAAAAATAAATTTTACCCAGTATTCATCTTTTGTGAATAGTCTTGCTACTTCATCAGCAGAATGGAGCAGTACTTGTTACATTAATACAAGAACTAAAAATGTTATTGCAACTTTACATAAGAATACTGCAAAAGAGCAGTTTGTCAGTTTTTCCTCCATAGAGCGTGTGGATAAATGGATCATTCTTCTTACCTTTAAAGGTTAAAATCAAAAGATTTTAAACTCTAGTCCGAAACAAATGTTTGCCTCCCAGTTGTCCTTTTTTCCTCTAGGTTAAAGGCCAGTTACCATTAGGTCTGTTGTTCATATTCTGATCACATTACATTTTAATCATCTCTTTGGTAAAAGAACAACGGGTTATTTTAGTAACTGAACTCTTTTTGTTTTGTTCCCTAGTCAGTGTAGATTTTTTTCCATATGCATAAATATCAGTTTCATAGACATGTCATAACTATCATAAGTGTTCTCTTGAAATTCTTTAATGACTATTCTGTCCTTGTACAAGGTGAACAATGTTGCCATTTTAATCTAATAACATGTATTTTATTGTTAGGATGACTATTTTCATAGCTACTTTAATTGTGTATGTTATTTATTTGGACTGTATTGTATCTGAGTAAACAATGTGAAATGGTGTCTGTAGCTTCTCTGGAAGCAAAGATCTGCCTTTACTTTTTCTATTCTTGTTAAAATAAGCTATTGCATGCAACTTACAACACTTTTGTGTTATGAAGTCATCCTAAATTTTAGGAATTATTGGAATATTTTCCTTGGGGGGAAAGGAAAAGCATGATATGTTCTATTGTACAACTTGTAGTCCTTTTTTTGTTTGGTTGGTTTTTGTTTGTTTGTTTTCTTTTTTGTTTGTTTTGTGTTCTTTTGGTTTGGGGGGCAAGTTTTTTGGGGGGCAAGTTTTTTGTTGGCAGTTACTTTTCCCCCACTCTATGTACAAGTAAGATGAAAATAGATTCTTGGCTAGTGTAATTGCCATGCTTCTGGTCATTTCAGTGAGGCTGAAGGTTATCTGCAGTGATGGAATCCTGATCTCGTGAAAGCACACATGAAAACTGAAAGGGAAAATTATTTTATTATGGAAATACTGATTTTTTCCTTTGAGATAAGCTAGCAGACATGCTTAACCTGGGTATAAGATTTTCTGTGTGGAGTCACCTATGCCCAATTCAATTGACGCTTGATCTTTAAATTATAAAGAGGAAATCCTGCTACATTCACCTTCCAACCACTTAATATTTTGCCAGCATCTATTTTTATGTATATATTTGTACATTTTGCTTAAAAACAAAATAAAAAATGACACAGCTCTCTATTTGAAACCTTTGTGCTCAGTCTTGTTGAACCATTCTAAATTTTGTCCTCTGTTTTTAAAAACATTTTCAGTTATTGTTATTTTTCTATTTGCTTTACTTTTTAAAGACTTGTGATATTCCTTTGCAAATATATCAATTTGTCAAATAAAGGTTAAAAATTAGATAAGTTTTATTCATGTTGAAACCACACCCAGCTTATTTAAAGGCAGCTTTGACTTAGAGTTGCAAGCCTGAGGATATTGATTTGAATTATGCATGACTGTCTGGTATGCAGTTCCATTAGCCTGCTGGATGGATAATGTAAACATGTTCAGAATTTTAAGTATCCTATGTGAGCGGCAGGTTAAAAATAGAGCTGATAAGAGCATGTGTATCTGAAAAATCCAAATCTTAGAGAATAAAACTACAAAAGGTTCATCTTTTTCAAGAGGCTGACTTCAGGTGTGATTTTCTTTTCTTTGAAAATGCTCAGCCCAAACAAATACAGCTTATGTATATGACTTGAGCATGTGACATGATTGCTGTTGTTTACTGCAAAGAGTTGACATCTGTACCAGAAAACACACTCGTAACTGAAAGGTCAGGGCTAACTCTGCATATTTTGGCAAAAAAGGAGGCAGTCTCTGTTCTTTTAAATTGGTCAAGATCAACACTAGTGATTTAACTAATTGTTTCACATCTTCAAGGAATCTTCTTATTTAGAATGTTACTTGATTTGGCTCAAACTTTCTATGGCTTCCAGTATCTCATAGTTCCTGTTTTTGTTATATCTGATCTGTTTGGTTATCCCTGTATTTTAGCAATCTGTAGTTTGATAGTACCTGTATTAACTTCTGAAACTTTGTTTTTAAACCCTCAGCACTAAAAACACTGCATCAGTAAGATTTAAAACAGGTAGTATCTTTTTAGAATTTTGTCCAAGTTCCTGTGAATTTTAATGGAAAAAAGACAACTCTGAAATGCAAAGTACAATGCCATCTTCTTTTCTTAAGATTTATTATACTTCTTCTTAAGATTTATTATACTTATTTTCTTAAGATTTATTATACTTGGAAGTGTTTCTGTTGCATATGTAGAATTTGTGACAATTTGATGAGTTGAGCAAAAATAATAATTAAAAAATCTATTGCACTTATTTTTATGATCTGATGGATAAAAACCTGAAAGCTAGTCTTAATTTTATATTAATTTGTGACTGTCTTCTCAAAATTATTTTGCTTGGAGTACTTCATATTTGACTATGTTAATTCTGCACGTAATGCCAGAATGGAACTATTTTTATATTATGACAATACCGAGAAAAAATAATGATGTATTTTCCCCTGAACTTTACAGTGTTTGTTTGCTTATGTCTTAGTATAGAAATTATCAAAAGTTTGAAAGTATAAGTATGACTTTTAAGTTCTTCTTGAAGATGAAGTTGATTATAGTGCTCTGATGTCTTTTTTTTCTTTTCCTGTCAAATCTTGAATAATGAGTGTTATGTCATCATATGCCACTCAAAATTTGGCCAATAGATAACTCTTGAGTAGGTCTGGTAAAATTTGAAAAGATATTTTGAGTTGATGGTCATTCTCCCTTATATCTGAGGAGTAGTTTCTCTATTTAGAGACTAGTGTCTAATGCTCTTCTTTAGAGAAACTCATCATCCTGTTTGATAATGGCTGTTACCTTTGATTATTTTCAGAGCAAAATTCCTGTCCCTAGCAATGAGAACCACTGCTTTGAATCATCTGCTTTTCCTGGTGCTATTTCCTTCCTGTTAACAAGAAGGGGCTTTAAAAGAAGAAAATCTGTGGAAATAAAAACACTAGTTGTCATTAGTGTGAAAAGCAGTCTATTGGCCGCAGCGGTAGAGGCAGCATCAATGGCCATTTGAAATTCTGTGAAGGAAGAAGTTCAGAATCCTTTTTGTGAAGGGTGATAAAAACTGTAGTTATTTCTTAAAAAATACTAGTTTGCATTTTATTTCGACTTAGAGAGGAATGAGAGCTCTCTTGTGTGCTTTTGTGCACAGTGCAGATAATTCAGGAGAGTATTATACAGAGGAGGGATATATATAACATATGTAAAGGTGAATGTGATGGCAGGAATACACAGCCATTGTGTCAATATCTCCACTGTTCCAGATGCTAATATTTTTGTGAGTGGTTTCAACATTAAAATACATAACTAGTTTACCATAAATACCACAATGTAGCAATAAATTTTGAATTCCTTTTCATTGTCCTCTAGCTTTCAATTACTTCTAAATTTTTTTTTTTTTTGGGGGGGGGGGGCTGGAGAGGAAGAGTGAGTTATAATAATTATAGTTAAATGTTCACACTAAATGCATTATGTGGATGTATTTTGGCTCCAAAAGAGAGTATCATAACCAAAGACGGTTGAAAGTTACATTTAAAAGTTAAAAGGAACGCATCTTATGAAATCCGTGCAAATGTAAGTCTAACCTACACTATTAGACTATTAACTATTAGAAAAATTAAAACATTTAGTATGTCTTTACTTCATAAGTGCTTGTGGAAAACTTACCAGAATGATAGAGTTATTTCATAATATTAATACAAGCAAGGGTAAAAGTATGTTTTTTATGCTTCAGTGTCTCTGGCTCAGTTACTGTGCTTCAAAATATCTGTATTTTAAAGCAAGACTGAGCTTGTGGATACGACAAGTCAGTTAAGTTTTTTGTCAAGTGTTTTGCTGTAATAGTCTGAGAAGTTTAGATAACTAGGTAAAGGCAGCAAGGAGAGCATTTGCCTACCCATTCTTCTCTGTCTCTCTAGTTATTAGTTGCCTTTGCGGCACTCATTTGTGTAGCTGATCTCTTTCCATAGATTTAATGGAGTGAAAGTTGGGAGATGGTTCCAAATGAATCTATATCAAGTTCATATGACAATAATTTATTTTTCCTTCTAGTTATTTCCCTTTACTTCTCATACATTAATTCAGGTTATGTAGGTATCAGCACTTGGTTTTTGAATCTGGTGTGAATTTTGCTGTCTGAGCAGGAGAGCCTTTTGTTTTTAAGAAGAGGTCAGAATACAGAAACATAATGGAAATTCAATTTACTAACTGCCCTCTTCTTCACTGATTACTACAAATTATTCCTAGCTTGCTGGAATGCAATTTGCATTTGAAAATGCCCATAATAAATTTGTATAAAGAGGCCTAACAATTTCTGTTTAAGGGAGTTCTGTTTACTCTGGTTTATGCATAATCTCAGAGTGGCATACAATGTTCCTGCAACTGCTTTCTGAAATGCTTGCTGAAATTTGCTGCGTTTTACATCTTCATTGATCTAGAAACAAAGTCTTGTCAACTCAAAATAAACAGCAAAATCAGAATGATTCTGTGTGCTCCTGTTTTTGTTTTAACACTGTGTCAGGGTTGGCCAGATTAAATTGTTTCATGTCTGCACCTTTTAACATTGTTTTCCTTGAGAAAAAGTACTTGATTTTAGATGGAAAAGAACCTGTTTATTTCACTACAAATGATAGTGTATGGCATACCTCAATTATTATTTTTTTTTGGGGGGGGATAAAGAGAAACACTTCCAACAGGTTAGATATTCATCCTGTACGCTCAGATTCCTATGGTGTCAGTTTTCTGGTGTTTGATAAGGCACACAAAGCAGTTGTGGGAGAAAGCATATCACTTGTATCCATGGTAACTCGAAAGATACTTTGGAACTCAAAGGGATAGAATAAGCCAGACTAATAGGTCTCATTATAAGGGCAAAATACATAAAAGGTTCAGGCATATGCTTTTAATTAGTTGCCAAAAATAGCTAGAATCAGAAATGATGCAATGAAACAATTCTTAGTGTTAGAAATGGGCGACATTTGAAATCTAAAGATGCGCTCAACTGAAAGGCTTTTATCTTACCATCTTATGGTCCATGAATACTAATAGATCTGCTATGGTTTCTTAATCATGCTTAGGACATGAGAGCGCACACTGATAAAAGCTGGTGGAAGTCTCATTTGACTACAAGTTTCAGAAGTTTCATAGTGATGTTAATTCTCATGGCTGTGATGCAGCTACTTATGAATAGTGTGTGCAAAGCATTCTCTTATGTTTTGCAACTGCATTGCTGGAAAAATAAATGTAATGAGTGCTTCTATTTAGGGATAATAAAAGAAATTATTGAAAATGCAGATTACTTTGAGATCAAAGATACCATAATATTCAGAATAAGTCACTTCAATTTTAAAATAGGAAGGTAAACAATCCGGGAAAGTGTGAAAACGTAATATGAAACTTGAATGAATGGACAAGAATTGAATCCTGGAGAATGAAAACAGAACAATGTATAAAGTACAAGGTGTAGGATATTTGAATAACAATTTTAATAGAAATATTCTAATACAGTGAATAATTGCAAAGTTTTCTATTTGAACAGCAGTGTTTATAAGGAATCCATCTTGTATTGCAGTGCAATTCTCCACATTATTTCCTCTGTTGCTATAGAAACTAATTCTAGTGCAGCTGTGTTCGCTTATCAAAACTCTAATGTTTCAATAGCCGTTTCTTATTTTGAGTTATTTAAATAGCCTTGTCTTACTTTAAATCAAACTGCACATTTCATCACTGCTGAATTGTTGACTGGTCAAAATTTTAATGCAAAGTGATAGCAAATGCTGGTTGGTTGTTTTGTGTTTGGTTTTTTTTTCTTTCTGCCATCTAAGCTATCATACTTATTGTTAAAGTTTGAATAACAAGCAAATTAAGGCCTTTTCACTTAATAAATTATAAATATCAATATTTGCTGTCTAACATCAGCATTTTGTAATGGATATTGGTTCCTAAATGTAATCTTAATTATATTTAATTTTTCATAAACCTTAAATTGTTCGTGTTACTGATACATGGCCATGGGTTGTGTGTAGGTATATACGTGTGTTTACAGACACGTCTATGTGTGTGTGTAAACTACTGTTAAGATGGTTTTAACTAAAAAGTGTGTATCTTGACATGTTCATTTTATCAAACTAGAAATTTCAGTGATACTGCATTCTCTAAAACTAGTCAGCCACAGGGTATACTGCAGCAGAATGTCACCAGTTAAAAAATATTATGAATCTCTTTTGCTCCTGGTATTATTTGTTTCTTTGGGATTGAGTTTGGGGTTAGTTTTTCTGTTGTGATGATGGCAGGGTTTGGGGATTTTTTTGGTTGGGTTTTGGAAGTTTTTTGAACAATGAAGGTATGATGCTAATAGATAAATGTATTTAATGCAGGATGCAGCAATGTAACTAGCATATACAGAGGAGCTATACTTGCCTGTGAATTGATGAAATTACTTGTTATAGAAGGAACTTTATAGATATTTGAGATACCTGTATTTGAGATGATCCCCATCCTTGATTATTATAGTATTGAACTGAGTTTTTCTATATGTATTGTTGAAGCAGTGAATAACAGGTTGAAGAGGGCCAGTGGAGGTCATCCTATCTGATCTCCCAATTGATAGACAGCTAACTTCAAAGTTACACGATGTTGCTCAGGGCCCTAGCCAAGAGAGCTTTTAAAACTTTCAAGGCTGAGCCTCTCTGAGTAACCTCTTCCAGTCCAGTTTTTTCCTTACATTTAATCAGAATTTCATTTGCAGCAACATGCATGTATATCAGTTACACATAGCTTTTAAATGTCGCTCAGTGAAGTAGTTTCTTAATGAAGTAGTTTAAACTCTTAATGCTGAGATTTGAAAAAAATAGCATTCTGGTTATGAACCTAGTCAAATATCATTCTGCTGAGTATGTTGTCAATTGTAACATTAAGATATAAAAACTGTGCTGACAGCAAATTATGAGTAAGGGTGGGATAGTAATAGGTCTGGAAACATACGTTGTATACTTTCTGATGTTTTAGCAAAGCTACTGAAATGTTCCAGTAGTACTTTTTAAGATAATCACTGACTTTCTAATGAGTGTACACTAATTTCATGTAGAGTGAAATAAATAATTTTCAATTTTGAAATTATCATACAAATATTTTGCAGCTGTAGCTGCCAGACTTTGATTACTAATTAACTGCTGTGCACCACCTTTAAGTCTCTTATTCAAAAAGCAGCATCAAACAGTAAACATTTTTGCTAGTATAAGAAAGGTCCATGAGAAACAAAATCCAATGGCTATGCATGTTTTTACTGTGTCACAACAACTAGGAAGTTTAATATTATAGGTATAACACGATGTTCGTGACAGCACAATTTTCCAGTTAGTGTTTTGGGAAGTTAAATGATTTGAGAATGATATCCTGCACTCTGTTCAGTGCTGTTATTTCTTTGGGTGGATGGCATGGAAGACCAGATCCTCCGCTACTCTTTGTTGAGGGCTGAAGCATCATTCTGTAGACCTTATGAGCCCTCTGGATGCGATATGCAACTTGGCCGTGGTTCTCTTATTTTCATAAGCTCTTGCATAGCTCTTATGACTGGTGCTATGGCTAAATGAAAATATCTTCACCTGCGAGACTCATATTCATCTAGTCTTGTCAAAATGCAGAAAATTGCCTGTTTTGTGAATTATATGACAATTATGGAAACATAGCAACAACTACATCATATATTACATATAAGCCTGGTAAAGCAGCTCATCTGTGACAGTGGGAGATCTCAGAAACACTGCAAAGTGCAAGAAATTTAGTTTTGAGTAATTGTGTAAGGCGTGCAGAGGCCTTATTGGAGTGAGTGGAACAGACTGACATGCTCCTTGCTGCTTAATCCATGCCTTTTTTGTGAATTCATAGCCCTCTTACTGAGTGTGTGAAGGAAAGATACCTTGGTTTCAAAGCACATCCACTTTCTGTGATTTCAGAGTGTCTATTTTGCCTTTCTTTTAGTGGATGGTTGGCCCCAAAAATGGTACTAATGCCATTATTCCTAAGCATGCTTTCTACAGGCACTAATATCTAAAAAGTTTTAGAGGAGTTCTTGACCGTATTTAGACAATTTTCTTCTGTTGTTGACCTGTTAGGTACTCCTGCAAACTGAGATTGGCCTTGACTTTTCTGGGTTCTAGCTGCTTTTTATTTGATAAAGTTATGAGGTCTGTTTCAAAAGTGAAAAAAATCTGAATTTTCTAGAATCCTTTTCCGCACTCAAAAGAAAAAATAATAATAAGAAATCTAAAATATACATATAAAAATAAGTGCTAATTCTGGGAAAGTTCTTGCCTTTCCTGGAATGCAACTAGCTGTATTCTCCAGGTTGTGCAGATTTTCACCTACAAATATGGATATTCCCACCCATCAGACATCACTGACTTCTCTTTTATCTCTTTGCTCTGTTGACATTGCTTTTTTCTCAGATCTGAACCACTTTTTTACGTTGTGTTATTTTCCACATTCCTTCACCTTTCTTCCTCTGTCATTTTTACTTTGTTATTTTAGCTGTTTGTAATTCTTCATTCCTGTTTGCATCTTGTCTGTTCTTTATTCCTCTCTCTGCTCTTTTTCTCATTTTCTATACAGATCTATGAAATTTCTCTTCCTTTATTTCTTTCCTTTGTTCATTTACCAACAATGTATCACTTTTTTTTCTGAATCATTGCACCTACTTTCTCCTTTTGACTTTTTTTTTCTTCTTCTGTTTGCTTTTTTCACCATCCTAATATTGTATTTTTTGTTTTCTCTTCCTTCTTTTCCACTACAGAGCTGATGATAATGGAAAATTCTGTGGGGGTATATCTCTTAAGAAGCTAGTGGCTTGGAGGTTTCCATGGTGGTGGTGGTACACAATTCAGGTGAATTTTAGATTAATAATAGATTACAAAATAATAATAATATATAAAATTATAAAATTATAAATAATGATACCAACCCAGAAGAAACAGTTAGGGTACTAGTTTTAAAAGACTTGGTTTCAGTTCCAGACTTGATTGGAAGCTTTCTGTGAATATGAGCACTTCTGAGCTAGATTCGCAGCAGTCTTTATGACATCTTATTTAAACCTGTACCTTAGTTCTCTATCTGTAAATGCCAAACATGTTAACTTCTGCTATTACAGTAGTAGTATTATTCAGCATAATATGTACAAGTTATATGATACCCAAATTGGGATCATATAGGTTATCTTAAGTAGATGGGCAGAAAATTTAACTCACGCACTACTGAAATGGCTCATGCGGAATCCTTGTAGTGCTGTTCTGTGTTAATGACTCACTCCAACAGAGCATCCTTTGCGCTTGAAATTGCTATGAAAATAAGTCAAAGGAATCAAAGTAAGCTTTGTGTTCCTATTCTGGAAGTGGTTCCTGATGGAAAATATCTTTCCTTGTTCATTTTCACCAGTTGGAGTAGTAATAAATAGCTAAAATGCTAGGGAACTTTACACAATTTTTTAAAAAAGATTACAGAATGCAGCTACCAAAGTGAAACTGTTTTTAAGAAACCATGAAGTTACTGCATTTTAAATTGCAGAAACAGTTCTCAGTAAAGGAAGTAGTTGTATCTTATTTAAAATAAAAGTATGGGAAAAAGAATGATGGGATTCTGATAATAATAGTTGTATCTTATTTAAAATAAAAGTATGGGAAAAAGAATGATGTGATTCTGATAATAAAGGAACACATTTAAGTGCACTATATCCTGCTGAATGAATCTTGTTTATACCAGCAAATGAATAATTACTGAGATCTTAGAGGGGTCTTCTGTATTGCTTAGAAAACTTTGTGGAGTTTTTTTTGTCAAATAAAAAATGAACATGCCTGAAATGAGCTTCAAAAACATTTAAATGTTCAAGAAAATTATACACATAACACATTAATCTTGCTTTCTAATCATGCTTTCTTTCCTCATTTGAGATCAAATAAAATGAGAGCAGGAACTTTACAAGAATATTTAGCTGTGTGTTACAATACTCTACAAAGAATTGATGTTATACCTCTGTGGGTTCTTTTTTCACCTTTTCAGCACTTTATCCTGCTGCTTGACTTCTGTGCTTAATACTGCAGCTGTAGTAGTTTTAAACTGGACTGGAATTTGAACTACAGTTTAAAGTGAAAATTTTACTGAAATGAAGTATATCAGTGACAGGAGAATATTTTCAAAGCCTGCTTCCAACTGCTATGGTCCAGAGGTATGAGGGGATGCTGGTATGCTCATGTTGGTCAGAAATGGGGATTCTCAGGGGCCTGAGATGGTTTATAGTGGGTGGAGTTTTCAAAGCTTTGAGTGGTTAAGCTCTGAATTTCTGCTAAGCATCCATAAATGCTGGTGGTGTTTCACAGAGATTATAAAAGGCATTTCCTTGTCACTAAGGCACTCTTAAGATTTCAAAGCCGGTTGTCAATCACCTTCATCAAGCAGGACTTCTAGTGTATTTTAAAAGAGAGGAAAAAAAAGGTAAGAGTCTATGAATTTATTTAACTTATTATCTTTTTGGAGGTGGTATTTTTCTAACAATTTTGATAACTTGGAAAAATGAACAGTGAACAGATGTGCAAAGCAATACCTGTTCAGTTTTGAAGTTAGCCAACATAGTGGTCTGAAAGGTAGTATAAAGGAAAGTTGGCTGCTTATAAAAATAAAAGTGAAACCAACATCTTCTTTCTACCTAAGAAGCTGAATGAACATACTTGGTACAAAAGCTTTACCTAAGGAAGTATAATTATGGAAAGGAAGGCAAACAATTTTACAATTTCATTTCCCAAAGATCACTGCTTCCAAAAAGCTTTAGAGCTTTAGAGCTCGGAAGAGTTTTTGAAGTCTCCTTTTAAAAGTAAAAAAACCCCAAACCAACCAAAATCTTCTGGAAAGCTTAATTTATTAATATTTGCAGTATTTAGAGGTATTTTGTACAGCTGGAAAGTACAGTAAATACAGAACCAGGTAGCAGAACTCCTTCCTATTCAAATTAATAGAAATCCTGTATAAGGAATCAGAGAATGATATTTAAATTGAAAGAAAATGAATTCAAAATTAATTCAAGAGATGCAAATATATAATTTTCATTGAAAGACGACCAAAATATTTGGGAAAGAAACAAAAGAATGTCTTTGACAGTTAACTGTAATGTTTTAATAATGTATTTGTAGTTTAAATGTTCTAATTTGGGCTAATTTTGGAAAGAGGAAGCTTGGAATTTTTCAGCAGTGCAGTACTTTTCTGTCTGGCTCTGTAAAACAGAATAATAAATTGTTACAAATCAGAAGTGCTCCAATAAGTGCAGAAAAGAGCAAATTTATTTTGTCAGCAAACAAAACCAAGCTGTAGTTCTGCAAGCTCATGATGTAAACAGACAAATAAAAAAATCACCATGCGAGTATCAATAACTTCAATAGGTTTTAGACCTTTCCCAAGGAAGAAAGTTGAAGTTTTACAGACTGGACTTAAAAAAAATTCAATAATTTTGGATGAGTTTTATTAAAAAAAAAAACAAAGAGAAACTTTTTATTATATGAGTGACCAGTAGAATGAGCCTTAGAAGGTGAAGAAAACACAGTGCTAGGAACCTCATGTGACATCAGATGTAAACGGCAGCAGCGCTGTTTTGATTTCTACAGGTATGGGATAAGGCTCGTAGTGTATGGAATTTTCTTAATATTAGGAAACAAAGGAGAACTATTTTTTTTACTGAAACACATACACACCACCACCACCATCCCCCAATATATGATTACTTTTCTTGTTTGCTGGTGAATTGCATAATATAGTAGATAGTTCAGTTGTGAATAAAAGCCAAAAATGTGGCAAATGCAAGATAAAAGATTTTTTTTTCTGTTGTCCATAATGACCCCATACCACTCATACCACAACTCTTGGAAAATAAATAGAATAATGCCAATATAATTTGTTTTATTGTGAAATAATATAATTTTTTCCTCACAAAATGCATGTAAGCTTTTAATTTTAAAGGAAGGAGAGCCCCGAGGTTTCATTCAATATTTAATGTTTATATTTTATACTACTCATAATGTGGGTTAATTCCGTCAACATAATACTTTTGGATTGTAGTAAAGTTCAAACATGGAAATTCCATTTGGACTGTCTGTGCTGCATATCAGAAATCTCTGAGGGTATTTAATCATTCAGAATAAGAAAGGTTTCTTTAATTTTTAAACAAGTATTTCATTTTATGTTTTATTTAAATTGTCTTAACTTTTACATAGAACCCCTTGAAGTCTTGAAAACTTGAAATTTACGTTAGATTAAAAAAATAAATAATTATGAAGTGTAGTGTGTTTGGAGATATAGTCGAGGAAGCAAAAGTACTGTTTGAAGATACTCTGATAATTACAAAATATGACTTGCAAAAATTATTGATTTCTGTAGTGATTATTTGTTTTAAAAGAGCTGGAAACCAGATTCCCAAAGAAGTTTTGCGGTAATGCTGCCTCCCACAATAGTATGAATATTTAAATAAGTAATATATATGAGAAAAGTGTAGTTAATTACTGCTTATAAGACAGGGGAATTAAAACCACAAGGATAGTTTCTTTTCCCATATGTTAAGAGATGGATGTTCTTGGAAATACTCAGGAAATATAGGCTAAGAAAGCTAGGTTTCTGCTGTTGCTGACAACCTTTGGGAAAATTGATTAAAATAGCAAGTCTGAACATTTTAAACATGGAAATGAACATCACCAGCTTCATGGTGAAATGTTGCACAGCCTAGCGTGATCCACTAAGGACTAGGTCAGAGAGGAGAAATGAGGAGCACTGGGAGTAGAAAGTTCAAATAGTAACTGAAAACCTAAATAAAAAGCATTTCTTGTAGTAAGTTTGTGTATCTTTAAACAGTGTTTCCACATGGAAGAATGACTGCAAAGGTTTGTGTATTTTCTCACCATTACCAATGGCATGTTCCAGGAATACTCATTTTGGCCATGGTTGCTGGGTCAGGTTTCACTGACAGTCCCTTGAGGTCGATGGCAAGAATATGTAGCATCGCCCCTTGGCTTTCAATCAGTCCCCGGTACAGGGACTTATGAAAACAGATTAACCTTCTTTGTTTCACAGACAGTACTAAAAAGTAGGTATTTATTTACCTACCTCTGACTTAAATGTGCTAATGACACTTCGTATGCTGCAATTTCTGTGTGTACCAGTAAAATGCTGCTCTGCTTGTGTTTGTCAGATATTTAATTTATAGCTCTGGTTTCTTCAACTGTTGAGCAAGGACTTTACTGTTACCACTGTACGAGTGTTTTCCCAGTCCACTAAAGAAGGGTGAAAATGTTAATTAAAGCAATTAAATCTTAAAAGATTGATTATTCAAATCTGCCTATTGACAGCAATATACTGTATTCTCAGTGTAGAGTTTGCTAAATATTTGTTACTGAACAACTTGATTTTGCTTATGTTCTGAGAATGCATAGTTATTTCACATATTTTGCCTGGAAAACCAGATATGGGATCTTCATCCTGTTAACTTTCTTTTTGTCTTTCCTCATTTGTGGCATTTTGTGGCTGGTAGGATCCTCAGGCTAAACCAAATTTGGTTTCTCTGTGATTATTCCTTTCTTCAGGTTTGGGATATATGTTGGCTTGGTTTTCACCCTGTCTAGTCCAAAATGGTATGGCAATTTAATATGATTAATTTCACTGGGGGAATTGGCAAAAATTATTTTCTATCTGGTTTGGGAGCAGAAGGTTTCTTGGGAAGCTTAGAAACAATGCAAACAATGTTTCATAGAAACGATGCAATAATTAATTTTAGATTTGCACTGTAACTCTTGAGTAGATGTTATTAGCCACATTTAGTGGTCTTTGGAAGGTATTCTTTGGCTTCGCCCCAGTATACAAGTATGCATAAATGTAACTGGGGAAGTTTACACCTTAAATGAAAGGTACAAGGTATGTTATAGACAGTGGTTCTATATGCAAATATGCAACGTTTCAGATAGTGCTTTCCTTTCAGCTCCAAATGTTTTTCTATAATACAATCAGTGCTAGACCAGCATGCCTTACAGTGGTTTTTCATTTTAAACTAATACATATGCAAAATACTGTTGACGAATTGACTGTTTAATTTGGTTGTTACCTCTGTGTAATTTTAAGGAAGACACCCAGTATCAGTATTCACTTCTGTCTGTAATATCATTTGTCTTTGATATTGTCAGTCATTGGAATGTCTTCATGTAATTAAAATTTGCAGTATTTTCAGAGAGCTGTAACATGAAATGATCATTTTATTGCATCATTTACTGTGGGGATGGGGAAATTAATTTAAAATTAGGCATTTTCACTTTAAAAATTAATTTGAAAACTTTTTGATGTCTGTATTTAGAGATACCTTTTGTTCAAAAACAGTTTATGCCTGTTTAGATGGAGAAGTCCTTAGATTTCTAAACCTGGATATTTGTTTTAAGAATTCACATGCTATTTCTGTTTGATAGACTAAACTTTCAGAAATAAAGAAATAAATAGTTTAAACCAGCCCCAGTGTTTCAGCTTTTTCTGAGGTTTTTTTGAATCACAGCTGGTTAATAAGAATTTTATTTTCTTCACTTCTTCCCCGCCTACATTAAAAGTACCTTTTGTGTCACACAGCCTGTGCAGTTTTCCCATAGGGACATATAATGGAGTTGATCAAAGTGAAAAAAGTGAGTCACACAGCCATTTATTTACTCATGTAAGACAATAATGGTGTTGATAGTTACCCAGACACTCTCATTTCTTTAGATTGTGGAAAAGCTGGGAGTTAAAAAGTCCTTGCAGACTAGACTACAAGTGAAAAGAAAGAAATTAACTTGTAGTTACGTGGTGGTTACTGTCTCATTTAAGGCTTCTTGTTGCCTTTTAGTAACAATGAGCAGAAATGTTGTTGCTTTAAATTTGCTAGTATATTCAGTTACATAAACGATGCAAAGGAAGTCCTGTTTTCATGATATGGAGAGTCAAAGGATATTTGCTATTATTTTATTATGATTAAAATATCAGTTTAGATTCTAAAATTATGTCTATCTAGTTTCATAGGCACAAGCTCTATTATCTAATATAAGAAAAAAACCCCAACACGTACCTTCCCAGATCTTTCCACGTTTTGCAAATAAAGCTTTCTCACTGTTCCTGCATGGCAATTTCAAGATCCTGACTGTCCCACTTAATTCCATTTTGTGTGTAAGGTTTTATGTGTATCTGCTAGACTGATGATTATGTTTCAAGTACAGGATTTCCCAACTGCTGTTTTCCTTTCTAGCCCTACTTGGAGTTGCAGGAGTTAGTGGCACTGGGCTAACTAAGAAGACTTTTTCTGTAAGTGCTGTAAGAGTGACTTGGAATCACTCTGAATGGTAGGCTAGCTCTGATGGGTTTATCAGAGTAGAGAGGATTCCTGACAGTGACATCTGGTAGGAATGCTTGGCGTTGTTTTAATTACTCGTTTGCCTTAGCTAAAGCTAAGAGGAGTTCATTAGGAGCCCAGTGAAAGAGAAGATCCCTGCATTCCCCAAATTATCTTTGAGGCCTATATTTATCTGTGCAGGTGGCATGTTTCATGATGAGCTGTCCTGACCCTGTTGTTCAGTTACCCAGCTTTAGGGATCTGCAATGCACATTGGCTCCCTTCTAGCTAACATGTCTGGGTTTTCTTCCCATCGATGGTGTGCACCAAAACCATGGTGGTTTGGGCTTACATCGAGTCCCAGAAGCTGTGAAAAGTTCCTGCATGCCACAGTCAAATACAGCCCAGACTTCCAAAGGAAAGGAGAACAAAAAGGAGCCTGTCGTGAAGACTGTTTGTTTCCCAAGAGAGCCACATTACTGTGTTTTCAGCCTTGTTCCATAAAGGGTAACTCTTACTCTGTTTATGTGATATGTTGAACAACTGGTATTTACTTCTGAAGCAGTTAGAAGATCAGTGTACTTGGTGAGAATTTAAGACAGGGCAATCCTGTGTACAAAAATTTGATGATGAAACTAAAATGTACCATTTTTGTCACGTGGGAAAGATTAGTTTCTTTCTTAGATGAATCTGAAATCAAAGCTTATATTGTTCTAATGTTAATACTTTTGTTAACTTCCTTGTTTGCTAGATTTTTATTCTGTGAGTGGAAGTGGTATGTCTGACACCAGAAAACATTGTAGCTTTGAAACTTTTGTGTATAAGTTAGTTCTATGTGTGAGGGGCATAGAAATCTTCATTAAAACCTCTACAGAAAATGTAAATAAAATGGGATACAGGTTTCACCTGTCCTTGGTATTCCTTTCATTTCAACTGCTGCACACCTTGCTGTCTTTTCGCAACTTGATTCAACTGTGTAATGCTGCATAGTAAAACATGAGATCAAAAATTGAAATGTAATTATTTTGAATTAGCTTTCTGTATCCATAGCCACACATCCTGGATTTATTTTCTGAGATATATAACCACATTTCTTTTTATCTAACTAGTGTAAGTGAGAAGCAGAGATGGTCAGCATCAAGTATTCATCCCAAGCACAAGATTGCTCATGGTCCTTGTTCCACTGTCTTTAGTGACTGGACCTAATGTCTAACTTCTACACACTGGATATGTACTGTTTAGCTGTCCTTAACAAGTAATAAAGAATCTGAGACACTGCTTCCCTTGTTAAATTCACTGGTGATCAGAGTTCACTTGTGTGAAAAGTCTTGTGTCTGCAATTATTAGTGCCTTATTTGTCTTCAGAGTTTAATTTAATAGCTCCCTGGGTGAGCAACAGCATGGGAGGTAGTCAGTTTGATATCATGGCTTTAGGGAGTGCATTTGGGTTCTTTAATTGGTCTACATTCCTCCTGCACAGAATCTGACTTGAGATATCCAAAGGTTTTTGCAAGGTAAGCATCCCTGAAATTCAAGCCTAGAATTTTTGTCATGTCATATTTGTGCTATATTTATTTATATGTGGTTTACACAGTCCATTGTGACTATATATTTAATACTTTGAAAAATATTTGTTACCTAATTTAAAATGTAAAGTAGAAAAAAAAGATATGTATAGATTTTGAATACTCTGTCCAGGTACTTGGACTTACCGTTTTCCACAGAACTGTTCAACAGTAAATAATCAGAAAGTAAGTAAAGAATTTTTACTTATTCTCAGCGAACTGCATTCAGAGAATGAGAAGAACACCTCCGCTAGATGAACTGCAGCCGCCTCCATACCAGGATGATAGTGGTTCTCCTCATCTTTCATGTACGCCTTCTGAAGTCGGAGACAGCAAATGTGAATTTTCCCAGTGTAGCAACAGTCCAAGATGTTCCTATAAGTGCCCAAGTGAGGGAAGCACGGGACATGAAATAGAAAGCTTTCATAACAAAGGATACGAAGAGGATGTACCAAGTGATAGCACAGCTGTCCTTAGTCCAGAGGTAAATGAAAACATTTGAGTGTTCTGAAGCGTCATGCAGTGCAACCTTTTGAAAGATTTTTTTTTTCCCTAAAGATCAATATACAGATACATGAACACATTGGAGCTTTTTCCATTAAAAAAAGAGGTAGTTTGTCAGAAGATACTACAATAGGATTTCAGATTGTTCTTTATGGCACCTTAACTTTCAAACAAGCTCCCAGAGCAAATTTTTTTTTTAAACAACTCAGAAAACTTGTCACACTATAAGGGCTGTAGTCAAAATTGGTTTTCTTCCACGTAATATTTCAAACAAATAAAATAAAATAATCTGTTAATACTTCTCAAACTGAACACCCCATAATGTAAAATGTCTTTTATGAAAAAAAAATTACAAAAAATTATTTTTTTCTTTCTTGATGTAATATATTTATTCCATTTAATTTTCCTTTTTTTTTTTTCTGCTATAAACTGTAATGATATCTATTTATTTTTACTATGGAGAAGTAATATTTTCTGACATGTATTTCCTTGAAATGTCTTTAACAAACAATTACTGCACTGGTATCTATGAATAAGTCTACATTAGTGATGTCATGTGCAGAATAGGCTCTTTTGGTATTGATTTGTCTTTTGTCTTTAGCTGAAGTTTTGAAGTGCATATTAGGGCTCAGTGCTGATGTGCCTACAGCTGTTTCTGTCTTAGTAGACCTCTTAGTAAATTAACGTTGCGTACCTGGGGTGATGGTGCAGCATCTGGAAGCCCCACCTGCTATGTGAATTCAAGGTCCTCCAGTAGCTAACTGTCTACACATACCTGATGATCAGCTAGGACCACAACATGCATGAACTTCATTGATGGTAAAGACATAGTGTGTACATATGGTTCCTGAACCCTAACAGGTGGCGACAAATCTAATCCTAATTCTTTTGCTTTGTGCCACACCAGTCATTAATGTAAGCATACACAATAAGAAGTGAGAATACTGCCAACCTTTTTTACAGCCGCTCAGCAACTTGAAGCATGAAGCTTTCAGAGAAATGAATTCCCATGGCTATATAGCAACCAGTTCAAAATAAGAACATAACATTTTTTAATCCCAGAGGCTTTATTGTGGCATCTATTCATTTACATGAACAAGTGTATCTTTGATAATATGAAATTACAGAAGAAATACATTTGTTTTACCTACTTGGAATAAACTACTATATGATCAGTAGGTTGACCTGTGCTTGTAAATATTTTGTGTTTCAATATCACTTATCAAACTAGCTGTTCTAAAAATACAGAGGATCAATATTTTGTTCAAAATTTGAAGTGACAATAAACAATTTAAAAATTAAGTTTAAAATGCAGTTTTAGAACTGATACCATTTACGGAAAGTTCAGAAAGTGTGTTCAAAATGGACAGGTCTTACAACGTTCCAGTAAAATTACATTAATAAAACCATGATAATTTTTGGCACATCTATAGAACCATGCAAGAGCTGCATATACAAGCAGGTGTTGTAATTCCTGTATTATTTGCTGGCGTCTCACTGTGCTCTCTATCACTAGCCACCTCTTAAAGCACTATAATATGTTAACTTAAAAGTGTGTGCGTGCTCACACTGAAATGAGGTAGTTCTGTGTTGTAACAAATGCGTGTGTATTTTAACATGTGGGGCACAGAAACAGAGATCATAAATACAGCCTAATTTAATCTGAGCTCTATGTGATTGGTTCCTGGCTTTAGGCAGTATTGGCCAGGTAAAGTCTTTTGATTTCTCCTTGGCTGCTAGTCAGCCATCTCCTCAGGCTTTCAGTGTTTAATTACCTTGTTTATGGAATGAACAAAAAGATCATAGTTACTTCATGTTGCTTAGAGAAAGCCATATATTTCCACACTAGATTTAATAATAGAATACAATAAATAAATAAATTAATTAAAGCTGATTTTTCTTCTTCTTCAGGATATGTCAGCTCGAGGATCATCTTCACAGCTTCCTAAACCTTTTGATCCTGAGCCAGTAGCTAAATATGGCACACTGGATGTGACTTTTGACTATGACTCACAGGAACAGAAGCTTTTGGTGACAGTGACAGCTGTCACAGACATTCCCACATACAGCAGGACAGGTGGAAGCTCGTGGCAAGTACACCTAGTTCTTCTCCCTATAAAGAAGCAGAAAGCAAAAACCAGCATCCAGCGGGGACCGTGCCCTGTCTTCACAGAGACATTCAAATTTAATCACGTTGAGTCTGAGATGATTGGGAATTATGCAGTTCGCTTTAGACTGTACAGTGTACGTCGCATGAAAAAAGAGAGGATTGTGGGAGAAAAGATTTTTTACTTAACAAAATTGAATCTTCAAGGGAAGATGTCAGTGCCAGTGATACTGGAACCTTCTTACAGTCTGTCTGTGAGTATTAAATGAGGCAAAATAAGAATACAGTGATATACAGTGTCCTGAATTTTGTAAGGATAGTGTGTATATTTATAGATTCATCACATCCACTGGATCTTTTTCAACAGTCATAGCACCGTATTAGTGCAATGATAATTTCCTTATAGCTTCTGTAAGTACATTCACTTTCCACCTGCAGAAGCTGCCCATATTTTTCCTTTTAATTATTTAGGAATTTCAAGTCTGTAAGTGGGGATATAGGGCTGAGAATACGTATATATGTATACATGCAAATACATGAAAGATAGGAAAGAGGAATTTTGAGAACACAAAGCCATTTTTAATAACTTCAGATCAGAACTTTGTAAATAATTGATTTCTGGTTTGGTCTGAAGTGAAAAATAGTGTGAAAAGCAGTTCGAACTGAAAAGGATTTTCGTTTGCTAAAAAAAAAACCCTACCTATCTGACGAACAAAATTTAATATTTTTAATAAAGCAAAGCAACAGTAATTAAGGGTAAACTTAGGTATCACTATCAAAAACCACAGGAGATCACTATATGGGCAGTGATCAGCATCTCCTTTCTCTTTTTTACAAGTATTCTAGTATGCATTTGTCCAGAAAGAGAATGTTTGTGATGGTGTGGTCATAGCTTCCTAGACTAGGAGTGCTTGAATGCTAGTTGCTTAAGAGCTGCACATGTGCTAAACAATGGACTTCCCCAGAAGGACATTTTTATTCGAATGTATGTGTTTAGTGGGGTATTTTTAAACAATAAAAAAAAAAAAGGAAGAGGAGAAAGGAAAGCAAAAGATTTTTTTCAGGTGAAACAATGCAGTTAATTTGTTCTGCCTTTTCAAAAAAAGTTTAGGTCGATTGCAATTGCATTTCTGTTGAATGTGAGTATTACAAAATACACTCAAAATAAAATGCCATGTACTTAATTACTAAAAATATATTAATTAGAATTAGTAAAAGCTGAGACTAAAACCTGGATCTGGACGGAGGATCAACTGGCAATAGAACATCTTTTTTTATCATTCTTTCAGAAGTACAATTCAGTCTATTCTACAGATGAAGTGGTTCACTTACCAAGTATGAAGTTTCCTAATGCAGAGTTTGCTAGTTTCACAGTTAGTAAATAAAGCACCCCATGAAAAAAAACATTGAATATTTTAAATGTACTTGCTAAATTTGTGTGTGTTGTTCTAGTCAAAAATTTACTAAAGTTGCTGAAAGAGGCCAATGAATGTGTCAGGCTTTTGAGTGAGTGGTATATCCCACGTGTGCACTGGTTATTCTTCTGTATTATTTTCTTGAGATTGATATTTATTTTCTGTGATTGTAAGGGATATCCTCATTTTTTAGGGGAAGGAACAAGAATAAGAAATATTGGTAGGGAGTGGAAGTATCTTCCAAAGTTTGTTGCTGTAATGGGGTTTAGGCAGATCTGTCCTAGCCCCACCTGTTGCTGGAAAGGGACCTTCATAGTCTCTGTAGCTTGAATGAGGATCCATGTTTTTTGGAACTATTCAAATCAGTTTTTAAACCTTTGGAAATTCATTCACATCTGAGTTTATAGGTATTTTTCTATTATCATTTATAGCCTATATTTTTTCAGTGAGCAGATCTATTACAGGATTTAACATATGCCTATTTTGCAGGAGTGTTAAAATTGATTTTGTTTTCAGGATGTATGACTGGAAGTATGACTGGGTCGCTTGAGTTTAAGCCCTTTTTATTGCAAACAGCCAGATCATGCTGATCACAAATTTGTCAATTTTCATCTGAAAACACCAGGTTGTTTCATTTCCAACCCAAATTTCTTCATGGACAATTTATAACCATTTGTTCTTATTCCAGTATGGTCCTTGAGCTTAATTAGTTCTCACCCACCTCAGGTGTTTGCCTCTGGTTCTGTTTATGCACCTTGGTCATATTCCTTTTCAGTTGTCCTTTTGCTAGAATAAACCAACAACAATCTTTTTGTCCAACTAAGCATAAATGCCAGGCAGGAGTTATTTAACAGGAGAAGGTAAGTGTTATTTAAATTTGGAGAGGTCCAGCTGTTCTGGGATATTTGTAATTATAAAATCCATGATGAGGTACATGGTAAATTCTGAATTAAGTTTGCTTTGTTCTGTTGCAGAGTGTTTTGTTGCTGTGAAGTGTTTATATTTGACAGCGTTTTTACAAAGATGTTTCCTGGACACATGACAGTTGACCTGTTTTTTCCCACTGCTTCTTGTTATATGGATTTTATACATTAAATATACCTTCTGCCACTGAAGCTTCCTAATCCATTGAAATATCTATGCTAGTGTCTTCTGCAGAAACATATTTTAATTGTTTCTCTCTGTGCCTAATATTATATTTATGCATTTTATTAGCTAATCATCTGCCTTTTGATTGTATAAGAACGGTTTGTATCCTGTGAAGTTTAGTATTTTTTCAGGCATACCTTAAATTTGTTCACAAGGGAATCTGATTAAAGGTAGACCAGCAAGTTTGGTGCCTTTGAAATGTAGTGGCATGCTCACATGAGTAGGCCTGCGACACTGTTATCCCTAAAATGTGGATTAGTACGTGTCATAGTGAGTACATGATACTAGTATGTTCCTTAAATAGGTTTCAAAGCTACACGGGACATCAAATTTACAAATATATTCACAAACGACCTTCCTCACCCAAAATTTCACCTTGCTTCTCACCATCCTGCATTGCATATAACATCTTGCATTATCAGCTATTATCCACAATTCTGTTGCCATTTGTCTTTTAACAGTCCTGCGTCGCTGCAGTTCTCCCACATAACAGGGAATTCTTCCTCATGCAGTATCCTCAGCCCTCTTATTTATCACACCTTTCCTTCCAAGTTCAGTGTGTGTTTGAGTGAGGAAGAAGCAACAGAACCAACATGGGCTAGCCAGAGTGTGGTTGCCAGCGTGATCTGAGACTGTCCCTTGTGGATTTGATAGAAAGTGACCATTGCATCAGAAGTTAACAGCAGGGCTGTAATTGTGGTTTTGGCTGAGTGTAGTTTGTTTATGAAGACCTTTGTTGATCCTTTTAGAGAAACTTTCCTTTTAGTCTACAATGGTAGACAAATTTTTGTTCACCCGCCTTGGAGTTCAGAATCCATTGTGGTGGTGTTTATTTTTCTTCAAGAAATCCCCATGGATGTGTTAGTTTCTCTTCGTTCTTCTCAAGCAAAGAAATTTTCCTGACAGTAAACAACAGCCTCCAGTATGATGTGATTATAAAAACATATAAGCAGTTTATTGAGTGAAATCTATTTGGAAAATATAAAAAAACAACAAGTGTAATTCTCTTCACCATCCCACAGGTTGCTTTTTGGTGTAGATTAACAGCAAAAAATCATGTTTTAGATTTTCTTAATTGATTTTTGGAAGTACAGTTTCGATGACCAAAAGAGATCTCTTACTGCTAAGCAAATCTAGTAATCATTCATTATGTATTGTCAATAACAAGATGTTTGCTGCGGAGAATTAATTTTTTTTCTTTCTATAACATTCTTCTTTTCAAACATATTGAACTCCCAAATGTGATCCCCATAACAAAGACTGCATGGCGTAGATAGTCATACGTGCTTAAAGGATTATTTTGTGTATTTTTACTATAAATATTCAGAGTGTTTGAGAATTATTTATCTTTTTGTTTTTTTGTAAATGCAGTGTATAAAAAAAGCTCATTCTTGTGCATACACATGCATGTCTCCACTTAAAGGATGATAGCCATCTAGTATGTGTCGGTTTATGCGTTGTGATTAAGGCATTTGTTCCATGTTGCCCTTTGTGTGGCATATCTTCAGTATTCTTTCTAATGGGTGTTTATCAGTTTATAAACTCAGAAAAGAAGCTTTCAGAGTGGCATTTTTTTCTTGTGAATTCTTGTCCATTATAGAGTTGAGTTCTCAGGTTTTGTGCCAGTCCTAATATTTTAGGCCTATTGGTGACTTTACTACTGTGTTCTTATGGTGTGTTCTGTTCAGGTTTGTATTTGGAAGGCTAAACTAAAATTCATGCTTATAAACATAACTTTACTAAATAGTAGCTACCACTACGATACTTTAAAACAGCTAATGAAAAAATGATTTTTTAGAGGTGAAAAAAAAAGACTCAAAAGATTTTGCTCATAGTATTTTATTTAACTAGAATTCTACCTTAAAGGATCAATTCCTATGTGATGGTGCATAAATGCTTGCAGTTAGCTTGTAAAAATTATGTCCATCAAAGTAAGGGGTAATTATCTTTAAACACCGAGCACGTTCTTATCTTGGGAATAGCTTGCTGAATTCATTTGAGTTAGCGGTGTAAAACATGGAAGATCATAATTAGTCCTTTGACACAATAAGAAAGATGAGTCTTGTGATTTCTTTGAAGAAGATTATTAGGTGATTGGAAAATGGTGATCGTGTTACTGAGGCTGCAGGAGAACTTGACAGTACTTGGCAAACAAAGTGGACTCCCTGTGTTTGGCTGGTTGTGCAGGCTTCCACGGCAGTATCGGCAAGCAGCAGCTGTTGTCTTGTCATGCCTCAATTTGTGTGCCTTTGTGTGGTGTTCCCTGATCACTGCTCCTGGCAGCTGAGAAGATACATGCTAACCCGTGGCTCTCTCAGCTCAGGTCTTCATCAGGATATGGGGGGCAGAGAACCCAAAGACAACTACAGCTACTGTGCTCTAAAGCCAATGTTGTGTCTGTACTGATCTGGCAGATGCAAGTTTCAAGAACTCAGCTAGAATCTGGCCAGACAATAAGGATCTCCCACGAGGTAAGTTCAGTCGTCACAGTTAAAAATTACTTGTCTTTCCAAATCAGTGCTATTTCCTCCTGATTTTTTCTTACGTAAATATATCTAATCATTCATGTCAAATTTTGGCATATAATTAGTCTGTTCATCGAAGAAGCACTGAACTAGGCATTGAGACTGTGAGACTGTTTCAGTCCCATATAGAATAGTCTTGATACTTTGTAGAACACTTAGTTATCAAGACCTTTCTTTTTTTTACAATCACAACTTGTCTCAGGTGACTGAACCCATTCTGTCATCTTGAGAGCAAAATGGTTGACCAGTTTCAACAGATGCCACTTGTTTTTGATAATTGTTTACTGTCGTGGATGGTGATACAGTTATTTCTGTCACAGACTGAACAAGCCTCTCGAGAGAGCTATCCAGAAGTGCTAGAATGTTTCTCCAACCTGTAGAGAAATTTATATCCAGTTATTTGAATGAATCCAGAGTAAGAGGCAACAGTCCTTGCAAGTTGCTTTAAACTCTGTAACCAAATTCAGTACTTCAGTGCTTTCATGGGTTATTCGCTATCCCCACTATGATCAAGAGAAGGATCTTTGTCCTCTGAATGCTCTGCCTTATATCATCTTGGGTGTGAGCCATATCACTGCTATTTATTCATTGAAAATCAAGTCCAAGATCAGTTCAGGAAGCTTTCCACAAAGCAACAATTCAAGGGTTGTCATTCTGCCATGTCTGGGCTAGCTAGGGTTGTGATTCTTGTTCTATCGGTAATTTAAAGAGAATAAAGCTTTTCCAAACAAAAAATCCTATTTCTCTGGAAACAAGCTTATGACTTACAAGGTTCTGAGAGTCCTTAGTTGAATCTTGTACATCCACTACATTTCCCAATTAATTTTCACTTCTAGCCTTTATTGCTGAACTTTTTTGTGAGATACAAGAAGAATAATTTGATTCCAGTTATTGCTGACAGTCATGGATAATAGGACTAATAAAAATGCTGTCAAAGCGGTACTTATGTACCATTTCTGGGATATGCTGACCAATGTGGACAGTCAAAGCATTCTGGATGTAGATGCTGCTGCCATGGCAGAGTTAACAAAGTCCACCTGGTCTTCAGGTTTTCAAAGGTTTTTTTAAAAAAATGAATTTAACATTGAATTGAATTCAACATTAATTTTCAACTACCTTACTGATAACCAGATGGGAGGCAAGTTCCTATTTTGGTAATGATCTATTTCCATGACCCTGACTGTATGATACTGGGAGAATTCTTTGAAGTCAGCAATGTAAAAATTTCATCTATTTGTCAAAATCATCAGTTAGTCACATAGCCAGAACAAAGATTGATTGTTGTCTATCTTACTGTCTATGCACTGAGTAAAATAACAGTTAAAAACTGGTATCTTTTGCCTTTAATCAGTGAGTTGCTTGGAAAAAGATATTTACTCAGTTTCATCTCCACAATCTTTGATGTTTGGGTCAGCAAATAATGGAAACTGTGTTTCAAACATTATATTACTGGTTTGAGTGTATGATGCTGCTTTTCAGTCTCTATAAAGCCTACAGTCAAATGACAGGCTATGAATGACTGTTCTAGATTAAATCAAAGTAATCCTCTCGAGCAATACTCTTATTTCCTCAGGAAGCCAGTCCATCAGTGACAAACGTGTTGTCTAGAATTGTATGTCTAATTTTTGTCATCATTAAAAAAAAAAATGGAAAAAGCTCATCAATACATAAAGCTAGAAAAATGAGAATTTCATCAAGTATCTGTGAGCTTCTCAGACTGTTGTTCTTTGTGGCATAAGTATGATCTCCCAGCCTGACTGCACTTTCAAAGAGCAATAAGGAAAATAATCATACTGTTAAAACATAATGTAAATTTCCCAGAAGTGGCTTTGTGGGAATTACAAATAAAGATTATCAAAAGTGAAATTTTCACTTTTGAAGACTAGAAGCTGCTGCTTCAATCTTCCTCAAGTAACTCTTCTTCAACTTATGAATCCAAGTGAAATTTCTGTTTCCCTTAGAGATAGCAAATTTCTCAACTATTTTATTTTCTTATGATTTGAATTCTTTCTTGTTTGCATGTATATGTACACACAAACATCATCTCACTTTTGTCTTTCAAGGAAATGAGAAAAAAGAAAAACAAAGAAACACTTTTGTTTGCAGGTTTTGTCACCCTTCAGGAAAAATATGTGCACTGTTTTCCTCCAGTTTATTTCCATTGGAGGAAATCCTAATCAGAGACGTTCCACGAACAGGTGAAGTTACCTAGACTGCAAATTTATAACTTACACATTTGTGGAACTTTAGATTTTTGTTTCTGATACACTTACTGGATGATTCTTCTTCTCCTGGGCTTTGCAGTAAATGTTCTTCATTAGTGTTCTCATTTCAGACTTGAGGTTCTCCTGGTAATGACTTCTTTTGTATATCCAAGCAGTCTATCTTTGGTATCAGACAAACATTTCTGTTTGTAGGGTGCCTTTAGCAAGGGATCCTTTTAGTCTTGGCATGTTAGCTTCTTGTCAGACTTGGTCCTCATGTTGCGTGACCTCGAACTGCATCTTTCACAGCTCCTGTTTTTCTGTTGGGCTTAATCAGCTGTCAGCTGTCCCCAGGAGAATCCAGCGTATCTCCACCTGTTGCCCTTCTTTGTGGTGTATATGATAGCTCTAAGAACTGAAGCAGATCCCTTCTGACTGCAAACACCTGGTGATCCTCCGATCATGAGATTAAACATGACCTGAGCAAATCAAAAGGGGTACCACTAGCAGTTTAAATTAGAGCTGGGTGAACTGTTAATCACAAATAGTTTAATCACCAAATATGTTACAAACATAACTTTAATTGTATGGAATTGTTCATTGTGAAAAATATTTGCATGAATGTTTATGCAATCAAATAGTAGTCTATAGATTGACTACTCATAAATTATGCTTACTGTTAGATCACTAAATCCTTTTTTTTTTTCCCAGTTTGAAAGAGTGTAATCAAGACAGGAAAGAGGAAATGAAATTATTTGCCATTGATCTTTCCAATGCACCTGAAAAGGGGAGAGGGATAATACTTGGCTTCCCTGTGACAAGGTATGGGATGTGGGGTGGTATGCCAAGGTTAGAGGGACAGGGTGCTAACAAGGGCCCTCAACCTGTTGATCAGAGGTGTGCTGGACACACTGCAGCATACTTGAAGTCTTATGGAGGTGAGCTGCGGGCTCTTGGGGTAGTAGGAGCCAATAGGTAAGCACTGGAGAAATATCTCGAAGGAATTCCAGCCACTCCAGCCAGTAAGTCAGCTTCATCGGGGGCTGAACTTACATGCCTCTATGCAAACACGCACAGTGTGGGGAATAAACAGGAGTTAGAGATGTGCGTGTGCCTGCAGGCCTGTGATCTTATTGGCATCAAAGAGACCTGATGGGGTAACTCCTGTGACTGGAGTGTTGGAATGGAAGGTTACAGGCACTTCAGGAAGGATAAGCAGGGGAGAAGAGGAGGGGGCATTGCCCTCTATGTCAATGACCAGCTGTGGTGCGTGGAGCTCCACCTGGGGATGGACAAGGAGCTGACTGAGAGCTTATGGGTCAGGATTAAAGGGAGGACAGGGGACATTATAGTGGGTGTATGCTACAGGCCACCTGACCAGAAAGACAGAGCAGATGAGGCCCTTTGTAGACAGATGGAAGCAGCCTCACATTGACAGGTCCTGGTCCTAATGCGGGACTTCGACCGCCCCAATATCTGTTGGAGGAAGAACAAAGCAGGGCATAAGCAATCCAGGAGGCTCCTAGAATGTGTTGATGATAACTTCCTTCTCCAAGGAGCCCATGAGAAGAGGTGCTGTGCTGCACCTTGTTATCACCAACAAGGAGAGACTGGTGCAGAATGTGAAATGCGAGGGCAATGGCTTCATTAAGGGCAAATCATGCCTGATGAATTTGGTGGCCTTCTATGACAAGGCTGCAGTGTTGGTGGATAAGGGAAGAGCACCTGATGACATCTACCTGGGCCTGTGCAAAACATGTGACACTGTCCTGCACAGCATCCTTGTCTCTAAATTAGAAAAGCATGGACTTGATGGATGGGTAAAGAATTGCGTGGATGGTTGCACTGAAAGAGTTGTGGTCAACAGCTCAATGTCCAAGTGGAGATCAGTGATGAGTGGTGTTCCTCAGAGATCGGTATTGGGACCAGCGCTGTTTAACACCTTTGTCAGCGACATGGACAGTGGCATTGGGTGCACCCTCAGCAAGTTTGCCAATGACACCAAGCTTTGTGGTGCTGTTGACACGCTGGAGGGAAAGGATGCCATCCAGAGTGATCTTGACAGGCTTGAGAGGTGGGCCCATGCAAAGCCTATGAAGCTCAGCAAGGCCCAGTGCAAGGTCCTGCACCTGGGCCAGAGCAATTCCAAGCACAAATACAGGCTGGGTGGAGAATGGATTGAGAGCAGCCCTGAGGAGAAGGACTTGGGGGTGTTGGTTGATGAGAAGCTCAACATGAGCCAACAGTGTGTGCTTGCAGCCCAGAAAGCCACCAGTATCCCATGCTTCATCGAAAGAAGCATGACCAGCAGGTTGAGGGAGGTGATTTTCCCCTTCTACTCTGCTCTCATGAGACCCCACCTGGAATACTGTGTCCAGCTCTGGAGTCCCCCAACATAAGAAGGTTATGGAGCTGTTGGAGCAAGTCCAGAGGAGGGCCATGAAGATGATCAGGGGGCTGGAGCACCTCTGCCTTGAAGGCAGATTGAGAGAGTTGAGGCTGTTCAGCCTGGAGAAGAGAGGGCTCCGAGGAGACCTTAGAGCAGCATTCCAGTGCCTGAAGGGTCCTACAGGAAAGCTGGAGAGGGACCTTTTATGAAGGCATGTAGTGATAGGACAGGGGGGAACGGTTTCAAACTGAAAGAGGCAGATTTATATTGGATATTAGGAAGAAATTCTTTCCTGTGGGGATGGTGAGACACTGGCACAGGTTGCCCAGAGAAGTTGTGGCTGCCCCCTCCCTGGCAGTGTTCAAGGCCAGGTTGGATAGGGCTTTGAGCAACCTGGTTGGTGGGAGGTGTCTGGAACTAGGCTGGAACTAGATGAACTTTAAGGTCCCTTCCAACCCAAACCATTCTATGATTTAAAGAAGTCTGTGGTCTTGGAAGCTGTCCCACAGTAACATCTCCATGGTCTTACAAGTCTGACAGGGAGTAAAGAGAGGGGGAGGTGTGAGTGAGTCTGAGTAGGAGCTGTTTGTGTAGCTTCATCAGGAGTGCAGGTAAAATGTCTGTGTTTTTTGTCAGATGTTCTTAACTAAATTGCTAGCACAAACATCGAACAGCTTTTAGTACTTGAATGTTGCTTTATGCTACGTGTCTTATCTCAGAAAACAGAATTCAAGAACAAAAGGCCTCTTGCCTCTTTTCCTCCCCTTGCCTGTGGCTGTATAAAAAGCTGGTAATGTGAAAACAGAGCACTTTTGTAAATGCTGTAAGTTCCATTGTACATTCATTTCCAGTTGCCTCCTCTGCTGCTCGGGTTTGCTGTGCAAATTTCAGGCCCTTTTAGTCTACAGGTGACCTTTTGCAATGTTGCAAGGAAGCCAAAGCTGTCATTTAAATGTAGACAAATACAAGTTATAGAAAACTTTAAATGTTTCCCTTTCTGTAGAGAATTAATGTTTTGTTCTGCAGAGATGATGATTTTAACAGCTTTCAGACAGAAAGTTCTAATAGCAAATTCTCATGAAATATGAAGATCAACACAGAAATCTCATTGTGAACTTGTTCAAAATCTTTCAGAATAGTGGAATGTCGTTTTGCCATTATTAAGAATATATACATTTTATTTTGTCATTTTCATTTTATCACTAAATTATGGTATCCTAAATTTGGAAAACAAACCGTATGTTAATAATGCTGTATTCTTCTTATTAGAAAACCCGCAAAGGTTTTAATTTTTATTAAAATTAATTTGAAATTAAAATTGAAATTTGTGTAGTACCATCATGTATCTAAGGAGATTTTTAGGGCTCTGTACATTATAATACCTATGATAAATTAAATTTGTGCATAGAATTCTTATTCTTAAGGTTTTATTCCCGTGACTGTAGTGAAATTTTTACTTGATCTTCATTTTCCAGTGTTTCATCTCTGAGAAAATGATGTGTTTTGTAAAATTTGCATCGAGAAGTTTTTTTCTCTTGAGATTAAAAAACAAGGTAAAGCAGAAGCTTTTAATGAGAAATGTGAGTTTTATCACTTCGGATAATCTGATTTTCAACTACGTTAATAGTAGTTTAATAACTAAAGCAATTCCATTTGATGTGAATGTCATCAATGCTGATTGTGTTTATTTGCCAAAGATTTTTAAATCGGAAGTTGTGAGTAGGAAATCCTGGTAGTTTTTAAAGTATGCCATTCTACCCGAGATAAATACGTTTTGTTTCCTAAAATCATGTTGCATAATGGTAATAATATTAAAATATTTACTTTCATGTTTGTTGTTTAAGTTAACTTGAATATTAACACTTAAAGTGTTAAGTACATGAATAAAAATGCACATGATACGTAATTAGAACATGCTTCAAGGAAGCTATTAAGCAAAAAACCCAAATAATTACCTGTCATAAATAGCAATGCTTTCCTAAACTTGAATCTTAGAGATGCCTAAAACTATGTTTCAATGTTTGCAAGTTCAGATTATTAGGTTAAAGCTTATACTGATATATGATATACTGACAACAGTATGTTCTCTTCATTTTACTATACAGGACAACCAAGCTACAGTAAGAATTAGAATTTCCTCCCTAACATGTTGCGGATAGGTAGCTTTGTACGATTTTGAAACGATCGTGTTCCTTTCAAAAACAAAGAAACAACCAGGAAAACTCTAGAACCAGATTGACACCCTTTAAAATCAGGTATTTTTTAAAATTGTCAGTGCCTCGAAGTGGCAATGGTATACAGTAGAGGAAGAAACCTTTTTTGTCACTCACTCGTCATTTAATTCTTATTTTGCAACTTCTTTGCTAAATGTTATTGTTATTAATTGTAGTAATAAGAGTCTTATTATTTCAAACATTTAAGATTGTTTTGAACAGTGTAACACTTGAGTTCTACCTTCAGAAACAAAAAGTTGATACCTTCTGCAGGTATTAGTATACAAAAGGGGTATCAATTGTTTATTTTAAGGAACTGTTTCGTTATGAGTATCATGTTTTTGAGGACTTCCTTTTTTCAAGTATATCAGTCCTCACAGTTCTTCCATGAGTTAGGGGAAACAGAAGCCAAAATGATGAGGAACTGAGGCAAACATCTCTGCAAAAGCATCAGAGTATCCAGCATAGCACATAAGTGAGATTTAGATCATAGAATCGTAGAATCGTTTTGATTGGAAAAGACCTTTAAAATAATCAGTTCCAACCGTTAACCCAGCACACTGCCAAGCCCACCATGTCCCTAAGCACCACATCTAAGTGTCTGTTAATTATCTCCAGGGATGGTGTCTCCACCACTTCCCTGGGCAGCCCGTTTCAGTGCCTCACAACCTTTTCAGTGAAGAAATATTTCCTAATATCCAAAGTAAACCTCCCCTGGCACAACTTGAGGCCATTTCCTTGTGTTCTGTTGCCTGTTACTTGAGAGAAGAGACTGACACCCACCTTGCTAGATGCCAGAATTCAAAATTATAAAGCTCTGTTCTTTGACATTTCTAATTATTTTAGATTCCTCTGTTTTCAGGGCTGAATTCTTCAGGTGGTGTAAGTTCTCGTTGCCAGCAATGATCTTGATATTTTTTCAACAGTATTTTAGCTTTGAAGCATGTTTTTATGAAGTATCTAGTGCTTAAGCCACTAATGAGGAATGTGGAGCCTCTAGGTTCAGTTTTCTCCTCCTCTCTGGCTCTCAGAGCAGAAGTAGGGGATGGGCTCCAGGCTAAGAGTTGGTCTGGTGCCTGTTTGATGCCTGGTTGCTCTTCTCACCTCAGCAAGTTTTTGCCTCAAAAGTGGAACAGTAGCTTCAGGGTTCATCACTGGGCTGCCGATAAAGAAAGATTAATACTTTCATCTAAAATATAGGAGACCTGGATTCAGTTCCCTCTTTTGCCTAGTACGATTCAAATTTCTTTCCCTAACCTCTCAGTTGTATTGATATAGAAGTAGGGGAAAGTAATGTGCAAAAAAGTTCTTTAAGAGATTAGTTGTATAACATTAACATTTAAAATTTGAGAGAGACATTTTGACAAGTAACATGCTGTGAATCAGATTTTTGTTGCTGAAGGATTGTCAGCAAGGTTTCATCTTTCCTGTGTATATTTTGAAAAGCCAAGAGAATCAGATGTTCTTGTTTCATAAGCCTGTGGAGCCATGATTTTAACCTGTGCAATGAGGAAAATGAACTTTTAACTGCCCTCAAAGCATGGCCACTTTATTCCCTGTTATTAATTCCAGATGGCTTAAGAGCAGAATTTATAAGCAGAACTTCAGGGTATAGAAAAATAACAGTAGGAGATGAATATGTAAGTAACAAATACCCTGTTTCCATGGAATTATGGTGAAGGAAGACAAATAAATACATTTTACATATACTATCATTGTTGCCAATAAAGGATTCTATATGTTGTCAGAAAGCAGAGAAAAAGATTATTGAAAGTACTTCTTAGGGGTTCTAATCTGACATCTTGCACTGTGTGTGTTCAGTTCCACTGATAGTGGGGAAAAAAGCATTCTTTTATTGATTGCAAACTTTTGTGCAATAGGAACATGTGAAATACAAATACCACTTAATGGGAATGTTTTAATTATATATTTATTTTAAAATTATGTTTCTTCCTTAGATATTATATGCAAATAAGTCATCAAGGGCAATAGTTTGGAGAATTAGTAATTAAGTTTGTGTAAAATATGAATCCAGTGAAAAGCAGTGATTATTGTAAGTGCTGATGAAATAAAATCCACGTGACTTTATTATAAAGTACTGTCCTGTGATTTATATGAGAAAGGTTTAAATCCTTTGCACAAAGCTCTGTGTTACAAAATTGAAAAGCTGAAAAATTGTAATTTACTGTAGTAAGACGTTTGAACCAAATGTTTTGAATAGACTTTACCTATTTTATTTTTTTTGCTTGTGTTTACTGTTAATAATATATTTTTGTTATGGCTAAATTAACAAAAATAGGTTAGAGGTTTAGCATTAATATCCTGGAGACAGGTGCTTGCACTGTGGCCAGATCATCAATACCTTGACAGTTCATCTAAGTTCTTAAAAGTCTGTAGTTCAGATTTTGTGACACTACTTTTTAGGCTATTCTGGTGCTTCGCTGACCTTTTTTCCCCTACTTACTAAAATACACACAGTGTTTATAGAGGAAGACAGGGAAGAGTTATAAAAATAAGCTTATGTAGACAGATTATGTGAAACAAATAGTAACTTTTGGTCTAAATATTACATTTCCCACACTGAAGCTACAGTATCAAAGTGGCCTACAGATAGATTTACAGATAGATTGAATGCAGATGTGTGTGGAGATGAAAAGCATCTGGTAGCACTGTAATGTTGTCATGAGATGAAAGCTTCATTGTAGCTAAGTTTGTATTCATGTTGTACCAATTAGCAGTTTCAGTGTTAATATTTTACAATTCGGCATGTGATCATGAAGCTTACATTTTGAGGTGGTAAAAATGTAACTTCTTGTCTTGCTTTTTTCGTGAAGAGTTTGTTTGCACTTTTCTTGATTTTTGACTATGTAAGCAGAAAAAAACCTCTAAACAGAGACTTGAAAAACTGTTTTCAATTCTAGTGCATCTTACAGACTTAACACCGAGTGTTAATGGAATACCTCACTTAAAACAAAGAATGGATTTCCACAATGTGGACAATAAACTCTGTGCTGGAGAAAATACTTTTGAGAATACATCTAATAATACTCAGTATCCCTGATTTTAACTTTGTCATGCAATGAAAATTCTTCAGTTGTTAATCTCAGCCCTGTTGATCTCTGCTGTCTCTTTACCTTCCCTGGTTCCTGTTGCTTCTCCTCTTCCTTGTAAAATCTTTCCATTTTCTTTCAAAAGAAAACTGACAAAATACAACCTCACCTTCCCCTTTTTCTCATGTCTTTTACCTACTTGCTCTCAAATTTGCTGTTTTCTTCCTTATCATAGACACAGAAACTATACTGTGGTTTATGTTGTTTAACTGTCTTTTTACCCAGTAACATCATTCAGTCTTCTAGTCTGCTTCACATCTCACTGCTTCATTTTTCTTCTTAACGTCTCACTTTCTTTTATATTAGGATTTTCTAGTTCATAACTGAAAATCAGAGTATTTTTTAAAATATAGTTGATGAGCAGGAAGCAAAATATTGTTTAGATTATTTCTTCAGTGAATTTGGTTGCTTTATTTTAATTTCTTTAAATTTCTGTCACCACAACATTTTGTAGGTAGGAGATTCGTAAGTTTATTATACAGTAAGTATTAAACAACATGCTTTGTTTGTTTCAAACCTGCCACCTGTCTCTAAACTGAAGGCAGAATATTTTGTTTTAGAAAATATTGTAGCAAAACATTTAATTTAGACCCTCTCTCCAGATTTTCATCAAGGCTACATCTACCAGTTCTTTCTGTGCAACAGTTCTAAGGTACAGCCACTTAGTTGCATTTCCATCCACTTAAAGATCTGAAGCATCACCTAGGTGTTCTCATCCTACCATTCAGCTAGTGAGATCCTTTTTGCTGGCCTTCACAAATGCAGTCTTGTCCTTTTCACATCCACTCAGGATTCTGCTGTAAAGGAATTATATTTCTAGCCCATCCTTATGTAACTGTAATATCATACTTGTTTCATTTTTCAGTTGTTTTCCCCCTTCTCTATCAGATCATACAGAAGCTACTTGTCTTCCCTTTCAGGTACCTCAGGACTCATTCCCTCTCAGTCATCACTCATTTACTATTTAGTATTTCTAGCATTCTAAACCTTATTCTGATACCCCACTGTAATCAGTTTAGTTCTGTCATAAACTGATTTAGACTGAGTCCTTATTAGAACATCAGTAAACTGTACAAATAAGTCACAACTGGGAAAAAGTGCTATCGTGACCTTCTCTCAGCACAGATGTCAAAGCCCTTTGATGGTTTGCAATGGAGTGTTACCCAGCTGCTCACTTTCTTATGTCTTTTACGTGAACTTGCAGCATGGTCACAATCAAATTTGAGACCTAAGCTTTGAACACTATCAGGTTGACTGTGGTTAGATTTCTGGTCCAACAAAATAGTAAGATGAATAAGCACCATAGGGGTAACGTGTTACAATTTTAATAGACCAGAAAACTTAAGTAATAACTGCAGTTGTGACAGGCTGAGGCTTTCAAGTGTGCAGTATGTACTGTGACTGCTGAATCAAGTTATCTTTCTTTTAAACTTTCCATTTTGTTTTCTACTGTTGAAGTTAGGGATCAAAAGTTTCCTGTTTTGTGAGTGCCAAGAACCAGAGAATGAAAGTATATGTGTAAATGTAATTCATTTTCAGCAGTTTACAATTTGCAACACATTTGAAATTTATTCTTGGAATTGAATAAAGAACTTTTGGAGAAATAACCAAAGATTTAAAATTCAGAATTTGCAGCTTGGGGGATAGAAGTCAGAGTTTTATTGAGATCCTTCTTTAGTAGTAAGAATACGTTTGCTAACAACAGTGAATATTTATTAATGAGAAAGTGGATTGCCTCTTGAAACTTCTGCCAGAGCTCTTGGAGATGTTCTATTGAGAAGAACTTGTTAAAATGTCGATACGAAGGATATTATTGCAGGTTCATAATTTATTCTTGCAGATATTATGCCTTCGATAACTTGAGATTCTGTAATGCACTTGGGGTTTATATGTCAGATTAAGTTACTTGCTTTTAAAGTTAACTTTTATCTTGATGAGGATTTGTGCTATTTAGGTTTCAGGACTGATCTTGCGCCCATGTCAGCTGTTGCTGGAAGTGATAGAGACATTTGGAATCTGGAAGAATCAGCTTCACAAAATCATCATGACTCCTTGAAAGAGTGCTGTCAGATTCCCAAATGAGTCAAGCCATATTTGAAAAGTCTGTGGATCCAATTTATGTTTTTTCTGAGAGAATCATAAAGGGATGTACTGATAAATCACAAGTCTCTTCCTGGCTACCAAGCAAATTGCCTGGCCATTGACTATATTCCATACAGTTTCTTGTTTTCAGTGGTAAAAATCTATGTGCTGGTGCATGAAATCAAGAAATTAAAGTAGAAACAACTGTGGTATGATTAGCATTAGTCTATTTTTTTTCTTTTTTTAAGGCCAATAATGAGGGGCTAAAATTATAAAAATTTATATTGGAAGCTCCCGTCAAAGATGTGACATGGTGAGAATGCATGAGAGATCTGAATTTTTCGGAAGCTTGCACGGTGGAAATTAAAGCATCACTTGCTGAGCCTTAGGATGGCATTCTGATTTTCCCATCCAAGAAAAAGGGTCTATTGCAATTCTGTATCCCTGGATCAATTAAATTCCTTGTAAGCTAATTTATTCTAGACAGAGTGCATTTTTCTATTTGCATGTGTTCTGTTATTTTGCTGCTCATAAATTCTCAGTCTAGAGAATAACCTTTACAAAGGATGAATAAGAATTTCCTGCATTTTATTATCTTCAAAGTTCCACTAGTGTTTTCCATTTTTGGAAAGTAAAAGATCCAAGGTTTAATGTTCTCCAGGATGCTGACAAATTACGTTACACATCTTATTTTAGCAATTGAAGTAAAGAGGAACCATAAAGGCTACTCTTCATCTTCTGCTATTATTTCTCCTGAATCATGAAGCAACAGAAACACAAAATTAAGAACTATTTTAATTCCAGACAACTCTAGTCTTTCTTACCTTTAACATGTGCAAACTGAGTATATATTAAGGATGTATATTTCTTATTGGGTGATTGAATGGAACTTTTGTTATTGTCAGTAAGTTGCTTTCCTGATTTTTCTATGCAATATTCTAAAAATTGACTTCCCAGTACCATTGTTCCATAAAATACATAGAATTTTTATCTGTTTTATAGGGTTGTGACTCTCAAATGAGCATGTCAGAAGTGTCCTGCAGTGAAAGCACCTCCTCTTGTCAGTCTCTGGTACATGGCTCAGCTCCAGAAATCCTTCTTGGCCTCCTCTATAATGCTACAACTGGAAGATTATCAGCAGAAGTGATAAAAGGCAGCCACTTCAAAAACTTGGCAGCGAACAGACCACCCAGTGAGTGAAAATCTTTTTTCATCCTAATGCTTCTGTACTGGTGAGGCTCTTGGTAGCAAGGACTTCAATCCTATCATTTAGTCTTACCCAATCAAAATGAAATAGAACAATCATCAACTAATCTGTTTCATGTTTTATATTTCTAGTCAGTTGGGAAATAGCAAAAATCTAAAATTCAAAATATTAATTGTAAGTTGACAAGAATGTTTTAATTTTTCATGATGACTGACTAATAAATTACCTTTATCATAATGATTAATTGCTAAATTACTAATGCTTCACATCATAGGCCAAGAATAAAAAGTTAGTGTTTAAAGAGAAAGTACATGCCAGCTAATATTAATATAAACACTCTGAACAGTTATTTCTGTTCCTAGAGGGGCTGATATTGAAGTCTTTAATTGCTCATGTGCCTGTGTATATGTGGTAGTAGTATATGTAACTTGGGACTGTCAGTGAAGACAATGGAGAAACAAATTGAGGCCTTTGGCATATTTACTGTGCAGAAGGAATGTTCACTGTTGGAAAGGACTTGAACTATGTGTTCAAGCATTTGTTCAAAAATACATTTGTCTGAAATATCTGTGAACTTTATATACTTTTAAATTGGAGCCAGATGGAATGTCACACATACAGAATGTTTTTACTGTCTCTAATTCTTTGATATAGCTTGAGAAAGTTCAGTAATGAACTTTTAAAAATGTTTTTTATTGTTTTTTAGATGATGAGTCTGATTTACATAAGTTGTAGCCAGACATACCTACCTGTTCCTCTTGATTTTTGTCTGGAGTCTCAGGTTTTAGTCTCTCTTTCTTTTTCTTAATCCCCAGATTTGTATGGCACTAGCAGATTATCTGGCACTACTAGATTATATAGCAGGCTGCCAGCATTTATAAGTGGTTTGCACATGTCACTTTGTCTTCTGAGTTTAGGAAATAAGCCAAACAATTTGAGACTAATGCTTTCCTCTTTCTTACTTGACCCATGTTTTATTCCATTCGTTAATTACATTTGGCTCAGCCTTACTCTGCTTTGCTTTCTCTATACTTTTCACACTGATGGAGCCAGACTTTGTTAACATGGTCAGAGAAGGAAGACGAAAGAAAAATCTCTAATACTTTTATATAATTAGGTAGCTGCTCTAGAGTCACTTATTTGGAGAAGTGTAGAAATAGATGGTGAAAGCCAGGAAGGCCCAAGGACATTGGGGTGGGGGAGGGAATGCATGAGAGAGAAGACCTGGAGAGAAGGGACTGTGTGTTCCCAGAAAGCCAAAAAAAGTAGGTGGCTTATGCTTATCTTTCTGGAATCTTTAGAGAAAGCCAAGTTCTTCTTAATGTTTAGATTATGCAAGTTAGATGGGGGTTCAGTACTTGTTTTGAAGACAGAATGTGTTCATTCCCTGGTATGTTAATTCCCAAAATGTGCTCTGTGGTCTCATGCTGTTTAGCTAATGGTTGTGTGTGTTGCTGGGGTTAAAAATCTCTTTCAGATTGCAAGAAAGTGGCATAGAACATGGCATGTAGCCCTGTAATACCATCTTCTAACCTTTTTGGAGGAAGATTTTGTGTGTTACCTTTTGTCATCCCCTGCGAAGGACGGGGAAGTTTTAACATTCATAGTAATAGTAGTCCAGTTCTGTTTAGGCAAATGTCCGTATGGAGTTCTGTTGTTTCTAGAAAGCTGGAAACAGATGCACTTTCTGGGTCTGGTAAAACTGTGCACAGAATTTGCGGAATCCAAATTTCTCCTGTGGGCTGTCTTGTGCCGTGCCACTCCACTCCCCCCAGCAGTGGTAGCACATTCTTGTGAAATCCAGGACCCAGGTGCATACCACTGCCATTTCCTAACTCCCTGTCAAGTACATTGTGGACAAATAGCAGCCTCTCTCTGTGCCATCATTTCCACAAGATGAAAACTAAGGCATATAGGGTTGATGATGAAATGCTCTGATCAGATTTGTGTTTGGACCATCAGTGGTCCAAAATGCTGAGAAGTGCTGCAAAGTACATGCACAGGTCTTGAGAAACTATGATAGAAAGGGAAGCGATTGTTCTTTCCCATCTGCAATCCTTTCTGTAGTCTAGGGGTTGTGAACCTATGCAAGTTTTGTGAAATGCTTCTGCAGCGTATATGGATTGAGTCCTACATTTCTGCTTCTTTGTAATATATACTCCTCTGCTGCATATTTATATGTTATATGGTAACTCATTTAGCAACTGAGTACAGGCAAATAGGCCAAATCCTTCAGGCAGTAGCAGTTGATGTTAGAATGTGTGTTCATTTCTCTGTGTGAGATTTAATACTTTGTCTGAGAAAAAGATGCTGCTTAATATCCTTTAAAATTTTGTTGAAATGGAGTATGAGCTTTTGCACATTAAATGCATGTGTGTGTATGCATGCACATACACATTAAATCCATAAATACATGGATTTTAACAAGTGAGATCTTTACATTTTAAATAGAGACCCATAGCTAAATCTCAGATATAAGCATCCCTCAGCTATTTTTAGAGAACAGATCAGAGTCATTCTCATGCCCAAATCCATCACTACTGGAGAACTCAAGTATTATAATCAAATATCTGTAACTACAAAAGCTAAGGGCAAAACCAGCTTAGTTTTCAGTTCAATGATTTTTCATCTTACTGCTTGTAATATATGAAGTATAATTACTGTGTGCAGTTTTTCTTAATATGCTGGAGTTTGCATGAAAAAGCATAAGGTTTGATAAGAAGGATGTTACTTGAGAGACCCAGTCTTCTATAACCTAATTGTTTGCATGATTCTTTCTATGTTGAGTGTCCTTTAGAACCCCGTAGCTATTAGTGCTAAGATAACCCATTATGTAAGCGGTGTAAAAGATTACACAAAAACTGCACAAAATCTTAATTTCATTAAATTTTACCCAACAATCCTTTTGTTCAATCCTTTTTCTGATCTTTGCTACTAAGGTTTTGTGTTCTACCACTCCCGTGAATAGTGTCTCCTCTTAAACTTTAACCTTTTATCCTCTCTCACCCAACTATTGACATCTGGTCATTATTTCTTTTACTGCTTTCCACCCCCTGTTGTCAGACGGACTGTTCTGTTGTCTAAAACACTTGATAGGTGGACAGGTTTATATAATCCGAGGTGAGTTCCTGTAGAAACTAATTGGATGTTGTCTTTTTCATGCAAAAGAAAACTTGCCAGCAGTAAAGCTATCCACAGCTGCCTACCATATTGGTGTATGAAAGTATATGTTTATTATTTGTGGCACTCTCTAATGCAAAAGTTGCATTTATCTCTGATTATGGATGTTGGAATTCCAGTGTACCTGCAAAGTGAAATATTCTATGTGTTTCTTTTTACACAAACTCCAATCTTTTAATAATATTATTAATTAATGTGACTATGACAGGAATGAAGAATGAAACACCAGATTGTTTTATACAGTTTTATATTTCTTAAAATCAGTTGACTTCAGGAAATGAGCATCCTTCTGAAGGAGCATGGCTTGGTGTTTCTGGTCAAATGAAAACAGAGCTTTAAAAATAAGGGTTTATACCCAAATACTGACACCCAGTATGTGCTAACCATATTTACTTTCATCAGCTTCTTAAACGTACTTCCTAAGAGCACTGTACAAGCTATGTTTTTTTAAAAAAATCTTGAATTATGCAAAAAACTAACTTCTCTTTAAAGGTGTATTAAATGTATTCCTTTCAAGAATCCAGGAATTAAGAAGTTTTTTGTATTGTGTAAACTTCCAGTGTTGGATGCCCTTTGCTACATTTTAGTCTTTTAGACAAATAAAATTGAAAACCCCAAAGTGAGAACCACATCCATGCAGAGATTATTGTTAAGCAATTCATTCTGGCTGTTTTGATATCATCACTGCATATAAATGTTATTTTTTTTTCTCTTCATTAGTTGCCTTCATTCCATTTTGTTTATTCTTACTCTCTGAAAATTCAGTGGTATGCTTTACAGTCTTGTGGCTAGTTGGGGCTTGCTAAGTGTTAATGCAATTTAAGTTTGTTTAGAACAAATAAGGGGGATCAACGGGAAGAGGATTATGAGGTATACCTTTAACTTAACCCATTTATGTAGTACTGAAGCTAGTTAATTTGTTAGTGTGTTTGTAAAATTTTGCTTACTTGTCATCTTTCCATATGTCTAAACTAAGCTGTGTTCAGTCAGCCTGGTATACACCATATCCTTGTATGTTGTAAATATCTCATTCTCAAAGACTTTTGCTCTAAGATATCTGACATTCCAAAATATGATTTATTTTGTAGATACATATGTTAAGTTAACCCTGCTGAACTCGATGGGGCAAGAGATGTCCAAATGCAAAACTTCAGTCCGCCGAGGACAGCCAAATCCAGTATACAAAGAAACCTTCGTTTTCCAAGTGGCGCTGTTTCAGCTTTCAGATGTGACGCTCATACTGTCTGTATATAATAAGCGCAGCATGAAACGAAAAGAGATGATAGGGTGGATTTCCTTAGGTCTCAACAGCTCAGGAGAAGATGAACTCAATCACTGGACTGAAATGAAAGAATCTAAGGGACAGCAAGTATGTAGATGGCATACTTTACTAGAATCATAATGGACAGTACAAAAGGTAGTCGTGGTTTTAAGGGAGTTTGGTCTCTCAAGAAGATGATCATCCCCAGTCACAATCAACAGATTTGTTGTGGAAGTAAAAAAATGAAAATTGAGGTCAACATTCCATCGTAAAGAATGCACAACATGCAAAATGGTGGGATTTAATGAAAAACCTTGACCTAGTGTCAGACACTTCTTGGGTGTCAGAGAAGCCTTGCTGTACACAGATATGTTAGTGGTCCTTCCCCCCTCCACCTGATGCTGTATTTGTTTGGATTTGTTTTGTGGTTTTCAATTCAGAAACATTTTATGTAAGGTTCTCCAAATTAATGTAAAATCCTCCTTGTGTACTTTTTGTATTGCTCTAATACTGTAGCTTCTGACCTGCCTGCATTCAGATTAAAGGTCAATAATTTGCACTTTGAGAACAAGTTAATGATCTGTAGAGTGAAAGGAAAAAAAATCCGCCAGCGGAGAACGCTTAGTAATATAGCAAATATGACTATACTATTGTTTTACAGTGTTTCTTTCCAGGAGCTTAGTACAAGTAAGTTTTCATTTTTTGATATGCAGTCGGTTTGAAAAATATTAGCATTTGGGCATCAGGTGAACTTTGACATCAAACTAATGTTTCTTCAATCTGTGACAGGAACAAGCTCTATATATGGCATAAATCGGGGTTTTCCCTCTTGCCTGTACTTCTGCCTAATCCAAAGAGACCAGATCATTAGTTTGGTCCTTCCAAATCTCCTTAGACAGGTTGTACTGTAAAACTATGTAACTTTCTGTTGAAAGCACTTCCTGTATTCATGTATTCCAATGTAGGAAGCTCTTAGAGCACGACTTTACTAAAATATATTTTCATTAAACAGATTGATACAGGTTCATTTAAAATGTCAGCAGTTAAAAGTTAGGTTGAAAGACTGTGAAGGAAGTGGCAGCAGTTGAACTACTCTGAACGAATGTGAAATACTGTGACTTTGGTTGAAATAGGTATCCATTTGAGTTTCTTCTGAGCTGTTTTAGGGTAATCCATGTGCCGTTTGTTGGAACTAGAGAGCAGACCAGGAGTTTTTACCTTTCTTCTGGGAGAAGAGAACATCAGTAAGTTATTTTTCTAGTGATTTTCCAGCAATTGAATGAATGTTCATACCCAGAAGTTTGCTTTGCTTATGTTCAAGTTGGAAAACACAGCTTTCTAATGACACAATTGAGAAGCCACAGTATCACAAGAAAGTTTGCCATCAGATGAACACTCATGGCTTCCACTGGAATTAGGGAAATATCAGTGCTTCTGAGATTCCTATTTGTCCCAAATACTCTAACTGGAATCACATTAATTTACTGACTGCTGAATCTAATTTGTAATACTAAAATTGTGTATTGTTTAGTAAATGTATTATTTTAAAAAGCTTCCCAATTCAAATATTCTTTTTGCCTGTAATTATAAGTTTCATTTACTTTTAATTGTTGCTATATGGAAAGCAAGCACTTTTCTTATAAATGATAGTGGCGTCTTACAAATATGAGACCTCAGTGACTGTTGTAGCACCTAGTGGGTAGAAGAGTGAAGTTCTGAATTTTGCTGAGGGAATTAGTGGTAACCTAGAGTGTTCTCATTAGGACAAATGTTTTTCTCTTGAATTTCTTTATAATACCTTTGAACAATCCTGGCTCTAGGGTATACAAACAGTCAAGTGCAGTGAGATTGGAGACAGTGAATATGCTATAATAAAGATATTTCACATGGTTCTCAAATTCTCACACTACTTAACAATTTAATGAAGTACTTTTTAAAGGATATTGTAATTCCACTTCTTGGTTTATTTGGTGCCTTTTGAGGGGTTTATTTGCAGAGCCAGGCTTTCAGTTTTCATTGATTTAAAGATTTAAAACATTATTACAGGCCTTTGTTTTTTTTCTGGTATTGCGCTGCTGCTTCATTTACAGAAGCTTTATTTACTAAATACAAATAATGCAAAAACTTTCTTTAAATAGGAATGGTCTTGCAGTAATACACTACAAGTTGTCTCAGTCTTTTTTGTTGCTCGGTTTGTGAAATGTATGTTGAGTGTAGAATTTAATAAAAAAATCAACATTAATTTGATATGCATGAGGAAAATGCTCAGATTTTCCCAATCCTTTCAGCTTTTCGTATAATAGAAACACTGCCTTAGGAGCTGATCAAAAGCAGTCTTTCAGTGTATATGGAAGTGTTTTTATTCATTCTGTTTGTGGATACTTGGATGCTCTTTCCTAAAGCTGAAAGTTGTCTCTTGATGGTTGTCTCTTCGTACAGGTTTTGCTTTATAAAATAATGTACAGTATTTAACAGCAAAAACTGAGGAAATTAATTTCAGTGGAGAATATACTTAACATCACCACTGAACAAATGAAGAAGTCAGTTTGGAAGGTGAAGCAAATAACCTCTTACAGAGCCAAACTAAAACTAAACTGTGTCATGACTTGGGTTTCTGTTTGTAGGTTGCATTGCTTCAGTTTTACGACTAAACATTCAGATTTCTAAGGCAATGAAATCTTAATTTTAACACAGCAGAGTTTTATAGTAGTCTGTGTTGGGCACATTTGGGAAGAGGAATCTCTCTCTAGATTATGTGACTTTTCCCAGGGTATCCAGGTCTAGTCTGTGCTTTGCAAAAGGAGGTTTAGCTTACTTGGATTTATACTGTACAGAGGCTGGGAACTGAATGTATAAAGAATGGAAATGAATGCTTAATTTTGAAGCAGTAGAACATGGATTTGCCAGGCAAAACCAGTCACACCAATAATTGGATTCACCCTGGGATTTTTACAAATTAGTTCTAGTATCAATAGCTGTCATGTTGTTTTTTCTTCCTAGATTGCATTCTTATGATTTGTTTGTAATTTTGTGTTTCTTATTGCTTTATGCAAACCTATACTTTTGTATTTGAAATCTGCCTTTAGATACTGGGTTTTTTTAAACCCTGCATAAGGGCTTATACATACTGTGTGCTTTCGTGCATTCAGTTAAGTCTTAAGCATGGAACAGAATTTCTAAAGAACAAAGTATTGGAAACAAATTAGAAAGGGACATTTGTGTTTTCCTCAGTTATCTGATTTTTTTTCCATAGCTTTTTATTATTTACCTTTGTTCAAAAATGCAGAGTTTATCAAATTATTTGCTTACTTTTCTGTGTGCCATGTGGAGATTACAATTCTTGAACTGAATCTGTTTCCTGACAGTGTAGCCTTAAATAATTATAGAACCGTGACGTTCTTACAGATTCTATTCTTGAAAACACTGCATCCTTTCTGCATATGATCTGTTTGGTTTAATATTTAGAACATTTCACACAGGTCTTCCTAAAGTATTTTAATATGAGAAAAGTTGGTTATTTTCTTTCTTTGATTACAGCAAGATTGTGGAGGGCAGTACACACAAGCATGAGACCACTGCGCAGAAGGATGAGAGGTTGTACAGCACCTGCCGAACGTAGCTATCTCCCACGTACACAGAGGCAAGAGTCAGCAGAGCCATGCTTCTGTTCCTAGTTCAGTCAGGTGGCACAGGGAAGAAGGATAGTGCTGGTAAGGTTCAAAGCTTAGTCCCTGTGGTGCTGTCTTGTGCTCAGGACTTGAGACAGCCACGTTGTAACCACACTGTGAGGTCTGACTGCAAAGGCAGAAGTTAGGCAAGGTGTAAATTCTGATACTGGAGAAATAAGACATAATTTCTAAATCCAATTAAAATCCTCTAACCTCATTAATAATTAGAGTTCAAAATATGGTGAGCCCTTGGAATAAATATATGTTCTTTTACTGGAGCTGACTGTTGTTTATCAATTAAGAGAATACTTGAGCTGAAAACAGATTTTATGGTATTTGCTGTAGGAGAAATTTTCACCTCTAAATTTTTGTAGCTATTCCTGATGGCAAATGCAGTGCCAGCCATCAGTACGTTCCCATTTTTCACACCTTTGAAGCATTTTTTTTGTGTCTAAGATTTATGTTTGTGTTACTGATTTATTCTCTTTTCTCCCTAATGTCTTGCTCCTGCAAACTCCCCAGCACCCTGAGAAGCTGTCTGTGGCAGTCACTGGGCCTTAGAAGTCAAGTGCACTCTGCACCTCTTACAACAAGGTACTGATGCAAAATTTCTGTGACCTGTCCAATTCCTCCCTAAGATTTCTGAAATGCAAGCAGTTTTAATATGCTGAGGCAGAAGACAACTTTTTTCTTTGAAGGAGACATTTTAATGTAGGAATTGAGTACAGAGTGCTCTTACACATACAAGTTCTAACAAAAAGTCTGTGGTAAAAGAGAATGTGGTTTGAGGGGAAGCCGTTTGGCATGAGCTGTTCCAACTTGAACCTAACAGCAGAATGCCCTTTCATGTAACTGAGAGTTGTATTGAGCCCTTTACTTATTCATCACACTTTTCTGGAGGAAAAAAAGCTGTCCTGTTTAAAGCAGTCTTTAAAATGATGGCTTGTCACTTATAAGGCAGAGTGACTTCCTCCTGAAGCTGAATTCTCAGTAGCAGCTAAACATTCATTTAGTTCTCCCACTGATGTGCATGCCTACTTGCTATTAATGTTAATGAGAGGAGCCCACAGGCTTCAACAGGAGAGTAGACATGACCCTGAAAGTGTGAAGTGCAATAGGATCAGTAGGTTAGAGCAGTGATACAGCGTGGCACCTGCAACACAATCAAATGTGATTTCAATTATGAATGAAAGTAAAAAAAGCAAATACCTGAATACTGTCACAAACTTGTTATTTAATCATTATCTTTTTTGTTTGTTTGTTTCTTCTTTTCCTCAGCTTCTGAAATATTTTTAAAACTTAACATTAAAAATGTTAAAGCAATCCCCAAACATCTTGATCATTTTAACTGGAACATTCAGCAAAGTTTATTGTTAGAACAAGCCATCAAGTATGTTCTGTATTTTGGTCTATTTAACTCAACTGCCAGATTTTGTAGTGCATCACAGCTGGATTTCAGGCTATTTTGTTCTGATGGTAGTTTGGGGAAAGTCACAGGAGCATTTGCTTGTCAGTGAATCAACGCCTGATGAAGAGATGTCATCTGAGAGTGAGGGCATTAAAATAAGACACGGCTTCATACAGCGGCAGCTACAGTGACTCAAATTCCACTCTCGGAGCCTCGTGGCCCTTAGAGAGCCGTACTCAGAGAAACTGTGTCACGTGAACTGTGGGAGTTTATACATTCAAAGCAGCACAGGTCTGTGTGGGCGCTTCATGGCTTCAAACCTAGTGTATTTTACAAAAATAAGCAGGGTAGATGATGTTTATTTGCCTAGGGTGAGTGTGGTGAGTACCAACTGCCCTACAGTGACATGGACTAGTTTAGCCTTAAGAACTTACCACTGCCCCTCCTTAAGCTCAAGCAGGGTTTCTTCCTTTCTGCAGACCATGCAGAAATCTTATGCACCCAGTGTACCTGCTTGTATTATGCCTACCTGAATACGGCACCGTTGTATTACTGCTAGCAAACTTAGTTCGTATGTAACATGGTGTGACTGAATTAAGAAATTGGTCTGATACGTGCTGGATCAGGTTTTGCTGTGCAGGCTTATGCTGGTGCAATATAGAAATAAGATCCTTATGCAGAGGAATGTTCCAGGAGTCGGGAAAGCGGGTAGTATTGCTCCTGTAAGAATGAAGACCAGGAAACAGCTATGCCCAGAAAATAGGTAAGGCTAGTAGCCTAATAGGAAGGAGAATTCATTCACTTCCTTGGAAGCACCTACAGGTAGAGCTGGTGTAAAGCCTCCAAAAGCTTCCTGTCTCTGAGGGCCCTACTCAGGAGAGCAGAAGCAGTAATACCATACCACTGAAGGAATACCTCATGGACATTCAGGGATTTAATTAATGTCATCCTTTTTTCTCTTATATCTGAGGACAGGAGTCTTGCCCATTGTATCAAGTTAATTTTTTTGGTAGTGTTTTGCAAATCCTGTGGACATTCACTGCATGCCGAGGGTCTAAAGTGGATTGCTTTATAACTTTTGTTTCATTTCCAAAGCATGAGTTTGAATGAATTTACAGAATTAACTAATGGCATTATCATAGCTTTGAGGTGTAATCTTTAGGCCATAGCACAAGCAAGGAGCAGGGCGTTGAACAAGTTTGATAGTAATTTTTGCAAATGGCTTATTATGACATTTTAAGAAAAATTCTAAGCAGTTGAATGTATTAGGGAATATTTACGAAGAAGGAGGTAGAGCAATGATCTTTTCTTACTATACAGCTAGTTTGCTGTCCTTTCCAGTAAACCACAAGGTTCGTTAGTGCTCAGTACTGTTTCATTTACAATAACTTTTTAATGTGATTTTCATGACAAAGTGTAATTAGTGAAACCTTTTATTCAATTTTTCCCTTTATTTGCTTATTTTAAGGAGAGATTTCTCCTTATATAGTATATATACTTTCTTACAGAGCTTTCTTACCTATTTTTATATAAGATGATTTAACAATATAAAATTAAATGCTCTATGAGCAAGCTATATCACTGTTACACAATCTAAAGTGCTAATATAATGACTAAGGGCCTGAACCTACTGCCTTTTACTCAGGTCCTGGTTTACCCACACCTCTTTCATGTTGTGTAGTACCTTCCTACAAGCAGTTCCATCTGTTTCTCCAGGACGACTCGAAGAAAGGCACTATCAACATGAATATCAGTGGTAAAACTGAGCCTCCTCTCCATTCTTAACATCTGTCATGAGTAAAGGCTGCTGGCTCTGTCGCAAAAGCGTAGTTATAGATTATAGTTCCCTTGATCCTCAGTAATTTTGAACTTGTTTTCTGGTGACTATAAGCTAATAACTGATCTTAGTGAATACAAATATTGAATCGTGCTGTTATCAGCAAAATTATTAAAATGTGTTTCACATTTTAATTCATTCTTTCATTGGGTTATAAGGGATTGGATTTGTGAAGCATCATATTGCATAGAGATAGCACACATTTGCTGCATTTTTAAGAAGTGTATGAAATATACAGTATGTAGCATTTTCTTGCATACTTTTGTACTGCCTGTATGCCACCGATGCACTCGGTGCCTTCTTTCTTTTGTATAAAACTAGTATGTAGAGAAACTGAAGTTATGGTGTGTAAGCAATGTCACTGCAACTGAAGAGATGTCTTAACCTGATTATTCCTAGTGCAGGAGGTCTCAAATGGCAGTTCAGTTTAACACAATGCATTTCTTTGAATTTGAAGTTTTCTCCTTCCCTTCCTCACCCCCCTTCTCAAGAAACCTCTTCATATGACTGTTTATTCTTAATTGTTTCCTGTGTCTGATGTAAGTCACGTGGTGTTAACCAAAGAACCAAGTTTGTTTCTAATTCTTTGGACAAATAATGTTTGGACTTGCTATTACTTAAAGACAGAAAAGATATATTGGATGTCTTGGAACAAATAGAAAATAGGCTTCTGTAAATGTGACTCACAGCCGAGAATTCAAGATACCTCTTTTCTGACTGGTTATGCATTATTGTACCAGTAGCAAAGTGTTTGAGTTGTATTTCTTTGTGTATTTTAATCAAAATCCTATCACAAGCAAAAATATAAGTAAGTCAGTGCTATCAAATTAGCTTGTTTTACTCCTTTTATACATATATCTGAAGTGTGCAATTTTGAGAACAGGTTCTTTTCCTGTGTCTGAAGTCCTGTTATTATACAATAACTGCCTAGTGTATGCTGGTCTTACAGAAACAGACTCATGCTGCATTGTAGGTACATTTCCTCTCAGTATCCTTTCATTGTATAATTTATGTAATATAACAGTTTTCAACTACTGTTTCAACTTGAAATTCCTTAAATTCCAGTGCATGTATAGCCTTAAACATTTAAGACACCAAGCACAGTTTTAAAGGGAATAGGTTATATTTGCAAGTCCTGTTTGACACAGAAGTCAGAGAATTATTTTTATATATCAGTCTAAGATTGTAGAAAATGGATATACTGCAGTCATGTTATCAACCATGCTCTTAATTATATGCATTTTTATAAAAGCATTTTTGCTGGAGTTTTTAGAGGTGAAATATCAGTGCTCATTTTCTTTCTTAAATTTGCTTATTTTGTTTGCATTCTTTCATTTCTGTACAGAACCTTGGAGCCCTTAACTAATGTCTGTGACTGAAATCACCCCTATTTTCAGAATTCCTTGAGCTTCTTTTCTATTCTGTTACATTTTTAAGTAGAATAAGCTGTAATTAAAATTATTTAAATTTTTTTTTTACATTTTGACAGTAACATAATTAGAGCAAATGACTGTTTGCAACTGTTTATGCAGCTTATTTAAGTCTGAGGACTTTGTTTGAAACTATCGTTGCAATGCAGATGAAGACATACGTTTCATGGCATTTCGGCCCACAGCAGGTGAAAACGGGAGTTCTGGTGATGAACGTACAGATCTGCATATTGGGTGTCAGATTGTAAATCCCCAGAGGGATTTATAATTAAGTGTCACATTGTATCTACAGTATTTCCAGTTGTGTGTTGTCAGATACTTGTTGTTTTGTTTTCTTTATTATTACCTAGCAAAAAACCTACTTTTATCATTTTTGTGCTACTGTATATTGATCTTGATGGTTTCCAGTGTGCAAGATTAGTTTAATGTTGTCAGTTCTCTTTTTGTAAAAAAACCCTGGACTTTCAGCATATGCATCCGGTTACTGTTCTGATTTTGGGGAGAGGCAGAATGCCATCAGCTGTTTTTAGTTATATTTACCTGTACAGCACGGGTAACTTTAATCTCATGTTAGTTTGATTAAAACGTGCTATAGTATATTTTCAAACCATGGATCTGTCACAACATTAGTGACGTATTAGTCATTTTGCATACCTGAAGCTTGGCAACTGTGGTTTTGTATTTTGTTTGCTCTCTCTATTTGTATTGATTACTCTGTGAAATGTATTTTTGTCAATTTGAGGACTGGAATGGGTATCCTTTGGTTAATTCAAAGTATTTTCTGTACGTGGAATTAGCTTTTTGCATGTCAACTTAATTGCTGGAAAGTATTTGAAAAAAAGGACAAATCACTTTTAAAACCAGTGTTGTCATTTTCCTTTGGAATTCATTAGATCGTAAACAAATGTAATAGACTTCACTGTTCAGAAGATAGTAATGCTTTGTCAACCATTTGAACTGCTGCCTGCATTAAAGAGAAGAAAAACTTTTTTTAATTTTGGCAAGCTAACTAAACCTAGCCCTTACACACTTTTTGGCTCCGTTTCCAAATTTCCTGTTTCCCCAATTCCCTTTCTGTTCCACACAGTCTTTGTTGATGTCATGAATCTTCTACTTAGAGAATTTTAAATTAACCAGTGTGATAACATTCTGACAAATATGTTGTGTATACTGGCAAATAAAGACACACTCAGGTGATCATTCTGATTGACTTGATACAGTTTTCTTCTGGGGTCATCTGCAATTCCCTCTGCTTCTTTGTCCCACATATATTTCTCAGAAAAGAACTCACCTAACATATTTATGCCTAACTTCCACTTTCTAAGGAATAAGTAGGCTGAAATAATTGAGGTTTGATTTAAACATGCAAGACCAGTCTCCTTAAGTAGCAATTACCATTTTACTATGACCCAGCTTAGATCTTCTATACTATCCTTTAATGTTTTTTGTGGTACATATTAGAAAAAAGCTTTGTGGGCTCTCATGGCAGCTCTGTTTAGGATGTGCCTGAATATATGTATGTTTTAATACATATTAGCATACATGAAAAAAAGAGTAGTTGCAACAATTAAAGCATTTTTTCCTATCCTAAAGCATAATATAGTGTAAAAAGCTTCTATAATTTCTTCCCATTTCTGCGGATGAAAGGAGCATAGCCCAGTGACTTTTCCCAGTTGAAAATGGAGAGAGGGGTGCATTTCTTTGCTATATGATCCTGATCATCTGGACCCATCCTCATCATATGGGCAAATCCTAGGACTTCTACAAATAAGATTGCATGGTACTTGCTGCTGTTAAGGCTGGCATTTTCAAAAGGCTATACACTTAAAAATAACTTGTCATTCCATATGGAGACTGGTACATATTTGGTGCTTGAGAAACTGAGAGGAACACTTACATTGTGTCCATATTCTTTAGAAGATGTCACAAGATATTTGGTACCCTTGTCTATCAGAAAAACAAAACAAAACACAACCACACAAATGTTTTTTTCCAGATTATATGAGGTCTCTTAAAAGGTGATAACATGAATTATTAGATATTTGTTTAAAAAGTGAGAATTTATGAAGCTGTGAAAACATGGCAGAATAAATACTATCTGTATGATGATAGTTGCTCACTGTTTATGAACAGCCATTTTCTGCTAGGTTAATACACCTGTGAATCAAATTCAGCTTTCAGCTGCATGTGTGGCACCTTTCAGTTGCCCATGTTTCATGTGAGCCAAATTACCTGTAATACTCATAGTTGTTAACAGTTTTTTGTGCAACAGTAATTGATTCAGAAAGGTAAAGCCAAGTTACATCACTTCTATGCAGACACACCTTTACCTGTCAAAGATTTTCTCTGAATAGTTGTCTCTGGCATATTCCACATTAGATAGCATTTAAAATCACTTTGAAGTTGCTAGTTACTTGTTTCCACAAACTCCTGTGGGTAAGGGCTATTTAGCATTTTTCCTTCTGAAATTTGTAGCATGCTTTTTTTTTCTCTAGTATGTGTTTTTACAGTCCAGCAGTGCAGTTCTAATTTAGTGTTCAATTCATAATAGCCATTTCATTTTATTTGTAAATTACTCTAGTTCCCCAAAAACAATGAGACCATTACTAGGGCATTTTGTTACCAGCTAATCACTTTGAGTAGCTAGATTTCAGCAGAGGGATTCTAAAAAACAACGTTGGTGTTGTATCAACATTAAGAATAGTAAGGATAGAGGGAAGCAAAAAATTCAGAAATTAAGTAAACTCTCACCCACTAAAATTATGCAGCAAATCAGCTGGGCTTTAGATAAATGATTTATTAATAAATTTAAAACCTAATAGGTCTCTGTGTTCTGGGTGTAGTTTACACTGGTTTGTTTTCCACTTAATTAGAAGCCTTACATTTCATCTTGTTAATAATGAAAATCCTCTTGTCAAATCGTGTAAGATCATGTTGAACTAATGTGTATATTTTAGAGGAAGAATAAAATCTCCCCTCACAGCCTTTCAGATTATTGCATTGCATTGTGCAAAAATTGCATTCCACTTTTAATTTTGCTAGTGTGAAATAAGAAAACCGCAAATCATCTTTCGTTCCTGAGTAAGAAAGTCCTGGTTTCAAGAACTGTGATGAAGATAGTTCGATCTCTGTAGCCCACTGTTTACAATCAAAGGTTAACTGCAAACAGAAATTCAGAATACCAGGCCAACTCAGCTTTATAAATGTAATGAATAAGAGTATAAAAGATAATAATCAGCCAATAATCAAAGCTTAAGTCATATCCTGTCATATCAGTTCTTGTCACAGTGGTTCAACAGTTCAGAAGGGGAGCAGGTTCAAACACACCAAAGGAGACCAGATTTGTACCCCATGTGTTTATTAAAGTACACATTTTTCCATGAAATCACAGCATTTTCATCTGCCTGTGCAGAGACCTAATGCACCAATAGACTAAAATGTCAGTTACACAAGCCTTTGCTAATTAATGCCTTCACCAGAAAATGTCTGGCATTCTTAGGAAATCAGGGAGATACAGAACGTAGAGATCATTCATATTTATATATTAAAAAAAATAGCTGATTAAATGCCTTTTCTTTTTCCTGCCTATTTTAAAAGGCTCCAAATCAGTCAGCCTAGGCCAAAGATCATGAAAATGTAGCTAGATCTAAGCCTCAGTAGCAAATCCTCACACAGGCTTGATGCAGTTTCCTGAGACAGTATAAAACACTTTGGAGCTCACAAGCCAGGCCAATAGGCTAAGTAATAACGTTAACCATTCAGCCTTCGCCATCTGTTATGCATACAGCCAAGCTGACAGTTGGGATGAAGTCGTTCTATATGTTTCCTTATTTCCAAGCACATGGGTTTTTTAACTGAACTTCACAGAAGGCTTGCCAGCGAATACAAACGACTGTCATTGACAGCACCAGTGTGTGCTGTAGAGTAGTAGCATTGATGAGGAAATGGCAATCAGGCTGTTTCCAGACTCTTGAGCAGACCTGATAATAAAGCAGGATGAGGGTGTGGTGGTATTTGTTGGTCTAAGCATGGGGCTGGGAATCGGGGATATCCTTTAATTCCATATTTGATGCAGATGGCTTTGTAGACTTCGATTGATTTACTTAGCCCTTATTCTCTTTGCCAAAATTCCCATTTTCTTCCATGTCGTTGATATACCCAGGCATTAAATGACCTGTCATACTGATGTCTGTCTTTTCTTCCTTGAAAGACAGTATGAAATACTCTTTCTAAAGCATCACTATATAGAAATTGCTGCATGTGGTACTATATTGGGAAGACTGGTTTTCTGCTTATGCTTAAAGATGCCAAACACCAAATACCTCAGTTATGCAGTCTTTTTGTGATACTTGCTAGCAACCAGAGTCACTGAAGGATCAGGATAAAGCGTAAGAACATTTTTTAGAAGTTTTCTGTAGGATCAGTTCCCCAATGTGACTGAATTAAGAGCCTAAATGAGTGCCAGTGCCAGCACAAGAAGGGGAGTGGAAGTGCACAACTGGAGCTGAGCTGTCCTTTCCTTGGCAATCCACATTTAGCTCAGCGAAATATGGTGCTGAAACCATTACCTGAGGAAACTGTTATGAATATGGAGGCATTTTACATTGCTGACTGTTGCCTGTGAGGAATCTACTCAACCACTTCTCATCCTGATTTGAAATAATCTTGTAAAAATTGATAGAAGTGAAATTCATAGGTGCAGGCAGAAGCCATTCTAAATACTTCTGATCCACCATAGTAATTTTGATGGGATGGAAATTGCTAGTTGATTCTGGCATAATGCATCCTTTCAAAAATTTCCTTAGAAAATGTATAGCAATGTCATAATTTAAAATTATGTACATTTAATAGGGTTTATGTTATTTTGGGGGTTGTCCTAAACCTCCAACAACAACCCCTCTCTTTTTTTTTCCTTCTTCCACCCTTAGAACACTTGGTCCCACAGCAGGACCTGCTTCAAGGACATAGGTTGCCCTTGTTATCTGACACTAGTGTCAGTTAGAGTCACTGTAGGATTCCCAGTTCTTCAGTTCTTGGACTCTGGGGAGCCCAGAGGAAGGGTGGTGGTTTGTGACCCCTGTGGGAGTACCAGCGCCACTAGGAAGCTGAGAGAGCACAACTGCTGAGGGTAACCCAAAAGCAGACATTTCCAGACAATCTGTAAAGGTCCGAGGATACTGGTACCCAAGCCACCACACATCTTGCATGCAGATTTGCTCCTCCACTTCCTTCTTGGCTTTTCCGTGGAATGGGGTGATGTGCCTTTAGGCAAGCATTTCACTGCCAGAATTATTTCAAGGAATTGTTCTTCTCTGAGTGCATATCCCACCCTAATTATGCATAATATTTCACTGAAAGCTTTCTCAAAAGGTAGATGTGCAGCAGAAGATCTATTACATCAACAGCCTGAAATACAGAATATACTTAGGCAATCCAAATTAAGCATCCCCAGTAAATGCTGCAATCAAATGAACAAAAGCTATAAAATGATTCAATGAATTTATTGTCCATGTAATCACCGGATGACAAACATTTCTGCCTTGTACAAAAAGTAGAAATGTCATAGTTTATGCGAGGGGTGGATCTGAAAAAATGTTAACGCATCATGGTGGTCTGCAGCCTTCGCTTGTATCCACCAACTCTATTTAAGTTATTGCACATGATCTTACCTGGTTTCTTTTCCGAATGCAATTCGGAGCTATGCTTTTCACTTTAATATTTTCTTGTGTAAGTGGATATTGAAACATTTAACAAATACCAATTGCAGAATAGAGTCCTGTGTCAAGTCAGTGTATTGATATTCTTAACGTAACCCTGAAATAAGCCAGTTTGAAGATGAATCCTAGAAAGCTCTTAGCAGTTCAAGCCACTGCTGCACACCAGTTTAAGGGAACAGACAAATACATCAGTTCTAATTTAACGAGAGAGTTTTCAGGTAGACAGTAATTGAGTTGGAATTTGGCCAAAGCCTTGAGGTTAAAGAACCTACTCTTATGAAATGTACTAGAGGATCTTTAATGAATGCAAACAACTGAGATCACAGTTTCATCTCTTCTGCAAGGGATAGCAGAAAATGCTTGTTTCCCTCCAGAAATACTATGCTGCCTGTAATCAGGCTGGGGCATTGAAAAAATATGCTGCTTTGTGAAACACTAGAACCGTTTTCTCCTCATTGAAGTTCTCAATGTGTTGACCTGTAGGAGGAGTAGCTGGCTCATGTATTTTAGTAATAATCCTCACATCAATACTGAGAAATAGTCACTAAGCAAGTAAAGAAATCCTGAACTAAATGGAATTGAACTACATTGAATTCAACTAAGTTGCAATTTTTTTCCTTTCTCATCTCAAAAATCCTGCTGATTTGCAGAATAATTTCAAACAAGTTTAATAAGCTCTTCAGGTAGAGTGGACAAGAGGAAGGTCTCCAGACTTGTCACTTTCCTTAAATAGCTATTTCCATATCCATCAGTTCTTTTGGATTTCTTATATATTTACAAGTATTTCTATATTTTCTAGTTGACAGCCAGCTGGATATGAGCCAGCAGTGTGTCCAGGTGGCCAAGAAGGCAAATGGCATCTTGGCCTGCATCAAGAACAGAGTGGCCAGCAGGACTAGGGAAGTGATTGTCCCACTGTATTCGGCACTGGTGAGGCTGCACCTCGAGTGCTGTGCTCAGTTTTGGGCCTCTCACTTCAAAAAGACATTGAGGTGCTGGAGTGAGTCCAGAGAAGGGCGCTAAAGCTGGTGAAGGGACTGGAAAATATGTCTTATGGGGAACGGCTGAGGGAACTGGGGTTGTTCAGTCTGGAGAAGAGGAGGCTCAGTGGGCACCTCATTGCTCTGCACAACTACCTAAAAGGAGACTGTAGTAAGGTGGGGCTCAGTCTCTTCTGCCGTGCCCATAGTGAAAGGACAAAAGGAAACAGTTTTAAATCACAGCAGGAGAGATTCAGATTGGACATTAGAAAAAATTTCTTCACTGTAAGGGTGATTGGGTATTGGAATAGATTGCCCAGGGAGGTGGTGGTGTCACCGTCCCTGAAAGTGTTCAAGTTGTACTTACTTGTACTGGTACCCTGCTGCAGAGTAGAGTGGCCCTGAGAGTGAACACCAGTTCTAAAACCTGTATTCAAATTTCAGTATTTAACTTTGAGCTTTTATTAAAATGATTACTTCCTTTGTACAAGTATATTTTGAAACATAATACGTGTCCTGTTTTACCTGGATTGGATTTGGGGGGGCAGCATCAACTATATTTAAAAATATACAGTATGTAAACTGAGTAAGAAAATTTTAGTGCCCTGCCTGAGATTCCCTGCATTCCCCCAATGCTTTCCTCTCCAGCCTCCATACTTAGGAACAAATAGAGAGCGAAACCTGGACGAGTGGTTAATTCCCTCAAGATGACATGGACTTGGAATCCAACTAAATAATATTCTTGCTTTTATATTTGATTTTTGGTTTGGATTATTCAAGGATATTTATCCTTCTCTCTTGGAATAATTTTGCTTTTGGAATACTTTCAGACAACAAACAGAGTCTACAGTTTAACTTACTGTGACCCACTTTGGCTCCCAGAATAATTTCTCTTACCAATGTATTTCTCAATCCTTGGCTATGCTCTGCCATTTTTTAACTCCTTTTGTGCCCCTCAGATTAGAAACTGCTGCCTAGATATTTTTCTTGGGAACCTTTTATTTCTGATTTACTGTGCTTCTCTAAGAAATTGATCTCATTGCTGTAAAGTAGTAGGAAGCTGCTAATGCTTTTTGCGAGCAGAACCACACACAGGAGGCTCATATAATTTTCTTGGTAATTGAATGGTAGATTTCTCAGCATCTAGATTTTTAGCTGTTGGGATTTCTTTTTTAAGATGATATATCCTTCAGAGGTTGTGATGTACTCCTATTTAGGACAACTGGGGTGTATTTCCCTAGCTCATAATAATAAACTGCTTGAGCAGAGGATTGCCAGCAAATCGCCCTTCCAGTGCTGCATAACCCTCTGGTAACCTTGCGCAAACTTCTCCCAAGCTGTAACAGAAACTTGGCACCTTGCTTCTGGCTATCCTCAAGCTGGGCTGGAGCCTCTCGGAGCTGTACTCTGCAACGCTGCTGTGAGCTTGTTTTTGTCTTTGGACTGATTGGATCTTTCTTCTTGGGACCAGGTTCTGCCAGCTTCAGGCTGAGTAGTCCCACTGTGCTCAGAGAAACTGCTCATGGAGCGAGGTGAGCTTGAGGAACTGTTTAACAGGAGCTGGGCTGGCACTGTCTGGTCCTTGGAAGAGAGGAGAGGAAAGTCTTTTCTTCCTTCTGTGAAAAGCAGAGAGCATGTGTAAGAGAGAGATGGTGAACAGGAATGTGTCCGGCACAAGTAGACATGGGAAGGAAATGAATCTTCAATTCATTATCATGGAACAGCAGCTAAGCCAGAGCTAGAAAAGTACTTCGGAGATTTAACGTGAAATCTGAATTTTATTTTAGAGTTCATATTGCAATTTCATTGCAATGACAGACATGAATCAACTGAATAACTGAACTGAAGCTGATCATTATTCAGTTTTTCTTGGTGGTTTGATGGATGAACTGGTAGTGAAGTTTTAAAATCTCTCTTCTTCTAGCAAAAAAAAGGTCACTGTTGAGCTCCAGAGTGCATGCTTGAGGAGGACTGGATATACAGTGTCTTTGCTATTGCTGCTGGAGGTGAAGGTGAAAGTGGATATGGGCACTGCAGTGACTATCAATATACTGTAAACACAATGAAAATATAAAGGTATACACAAGTGCTTCCCTGTGTCTTCCTCTTCCTGTTTTTTGAAATTTGGGGAATAACGAATTCCACTGAAGTAATGAGTATTGCTGTGCAGGTTTGTTTAAACTAGAGCAGTTGCATGTCCCCAGCCATTACGCATACCAGTTAGAAAACTTCATAGGACTTAGCTTGGGCATCTCCCCAGTCCCTGGAGCTTCGATGTAGTCCAGCACACACCGTATGGATAAACAAGAGGATTGACACAGCTGTGCAGTAGCTAGATGGAGATTTTGAAGCAGGCAAACAGGAATGGCTTTGGGTAATTGCCATTGCACCAGATCTTACTCTTAAAATGCTGTCCCTCCCACACATCAACACTGTCTCCCTTTCTGGATGTTAGACATTACCCAGGTCTGGGACAGAGGAAAGTAAATCCTCTCCCTCGGTGCTGGGTCCATCACTTGGTTATCTGCGCTCTTTTTGCCTGAAGCTGCCTCAGTACAGAGGAGGGGGCAATTTTCTGCAGAGCTGGGTTGCTTTAGCTTGAATATGCCTGTGCTTTCCCCTTCTCCAGACCCTTATCTGCTCCTTCTGCTAGGAGCAGGCACAGGAGACTCTGGCAGGACACGTGGTCCTTCCTGGTCCCTGGGAACATCATCCACATTGGACTGCGCTATCCTTATAAATAGCCCCTATCACGGCAATGGAAGTACTCCTGAAAAATTAAGTCCTAATAAAGACCAACTTCCAGTGCTAGAGGAAAAAGCACTTGTGTGGATCAGGGAGCTATGAGTCTCAGCCTTGATGAGGGCGTATGCCTCAAAACTGTTCTCTAAATGAAAATTAATTCTCAGTATAACTTCAAGTTTTTTATGCTACTGTTCAAGTAAAAGTAATAATCACTTTCTGTAGCACCAGCTAAATAATTGAATGCCGATCTTAACAGAATATTATCAGTCTAAGGACAGTTGAAATCTACGTCTCCATTTGTGCAATGACAAATTGTGCAGAGGAATGCTTTTCTTACAAATGTCTGTGATCTCCTTATATTAACTCTCTCATTACCTCAGCTGCATTTGTCACTTCAAATTTGTCTGTACAGGATTTCTTTTTTTCCTCACTTTCCTTGGTTGTGTAATTATCTCACATGATATAGGTACTTTATATTATTTTTACCTGGTTCCAAGACATTACTTTTTCCTTAGCTATTAAATCAATAGGTTGGACTTAAAATGAAAACTGAACTTAAAATGTCTTATTTTAAAAAAACTTTGCCTTTTTGGGTCTGCATTGTAAATTGAAACATAAAAAAGCCTTTTAAATTTTGATAAAATTGATCTTTTTTGATTGCTTGCTTTTATAGATGATAAATATTGAATTCTGAAAACAGGAACACAAACAAGGAGACAGAAGTAATGGACAAAGTCATGTCATTAAGAGTCAATCTAAATGCTGCAAGTCTCAAAAAATATTTCAGTCAAATATGAAGTTTTACATCAAAATATAATATTTTGTCTTAACACTGAAATTTGTAATGCTACCCCAGAAAGCCTGGTTTTGGGAAGATGTCCCCAGCACACAGAAGTGAATGACTAATCTATTCCTGCCAAAAGCATCTCTTACCGATTACAGGTCATTTGTGCTGCCCAGTTGCCTCATGAGTTATGTCATGGATAAAAACCAGATACTCAACAGCCCTGGTATCACAATTTTATAATCTTTTCATTATTTAGAGATTTCTCTTTCTCTAATCTATTCTATGTGCATTGTAAACAATTATTGTGGACAGAAAGCATTTTAAATTACGTTTTTTAAATCAACCTCTTATATCACATACAACAGTGGACTGTCCCCCATCTCTTCCCTTCCCAGCTCCTCATACAGACATGTCGTGCTGTTGCAGTGGGAGACCTTTATCCTGTAACTAAACACATTCTTCCTAACCTTTACCAAACACACAAGAGTGATTCCCAGTCTCTGTCACTGGGAAAGTGCTTCTTGCCAGTGCCTCCACCCAGACAAGGGGGTGGTGTTTTTTCCCCTTGTTCAGCCTTTGCAGAGCAGCAAGGTGGAGAAGCAGCAGTGCTTGGGTGGGATCAGATCCTGGCTGGCCTCATGTGGCTGCGGCTGCTCTGTCCACTTTGGGGCGGCTTCCACAAAGTAGGAAAAACTGAGCCACGTGAGAGGCTGAGAATGGGTGCAGGCCAGTTGGTCACCATGATTTCTGACTTGTAGATAACTACGTGTTTTCTATTGTGTGCTAGCATAATTAATTTATTCCTAGTGATGGGTCATTTCTTCTCATTAATAAAGTCTGTAGATTACAGGATGAAAAATCTGGGGAGTAACAAGACTCTGCTACCTTTTGCTTTTCTTCCCTCTTTCCACTCTTGTTGCTGTTTCTCCCCCTCCCTGGCTTTCATGTTCATCCCTCTGCATCTCCTTCCCTGCAGCAGCTGCCACTTCCCAGCTGATCCCTTCTTCTTGTCACTAAAATGACCAGTCGGGCAATTATTAATATTAAAACTCACCCATTGACGCTGCAGTGAGGTGGAGTCCGAGGAGCTCCTGCCTCCCAGCTTGCTGTGCCACCCTGCCAGCAGATTCGGGAAGATGACACCACCCTCGTTTATCCTGGTTTTCTCCCCAACCCTGATGGTTATAACTGGTTGGGTGGTGGCTGGAGTTCAGCACAATTCAGACGTCTCAGGCAGTCTATATAAACATCATTCCTACTTAGAGGTCCTGTTGGAAGAAGTATCTGTTGGGCACTTAGTGAATTACAGGCTTAAGAAAATACCTGGCAGTGCTGGAGACCTTGAACCAGACGCAAAACTCCCACTAACGCAGCCTTTAGCACCTTAAGTAGGTGTTTGGCTGCCGATCAGTTTTAGGCACGCTGTAACAGGACTTTCTAAAAAAACCCTGCCCTTGGACCAGCATCCCCATTTGTTTCTTCTCGATTTAGAGTGGTTAAATAGGAATTTGAAAAGGAAATTAATAAGGGGACCAGCTTCTTTCATTTAAAAGGTTTGTCTAAGTAGAACCAAACGACAAAGGAATTCAGAGTAAGGTTTGCAGTTTTTGTCTCCCTCGTCTAACCAGATTTACATCGTCAAAAACAAAACAAACAAACCCCTCCGAACTGACATGAGAGAGCACAAGCATTTTAGAATGTGTGCATTATAACTGATACAGAATATGCATTTATGATTCAAAATTTTAAACAGCTGAAAAATAAATATGCAAAGTAGATTGTTCTGTTTGCAGATGGTAATCCCGCCACACTGATTTTGCTCAGCTGTCTTGATTTTTCAATGTCTGCATTCCCGGTTCCTGGGGTTCCTGATTAAGAAATAAAATATGAGTCACGGTGCATGGTTACCTTCTGCACATCTGAAAGGGTAAGTCAGTGACTGAAAACAGATTATTAGAGGCTGATTCCCGGCCTGTTGAATTCAATGCAATGTCAGGGGATTGAAAAAAGAATAAATTTCCTTCCCTGCTCTGCCCCTCATTTTTACAGCTGTATGACAAACGTTCCTGCCAGCTCCTGTAGATCAGCTTGCAGTGAATCGGCTGCCGGGCCTGGCTCTCCTGGGGGTCTCTGCGGACAGGGATGGCTGGTGGGCAGCATGCTGCACGGCAAGGTGAGGCACGTCCCTTTCCCTCCCTCTCCCAAGGATGACTCAGTCAGTTATTAAAAATTTCCAGCTTCCAGCTAAAAATGGCATCAGAAGCGGTGCCCCGGAGGGAAGAGCGGGAGATGTGAGAAATGGGTTCTGTTCCTGTCTCTGCTTCCTAACACACACACACACACACACATGCGCAGAGCCAATGTGCAGCTCGTCTGGGAAAAGTTTATTTTGCAATAAGAGGGGTTAGTATTCTGCTAAAGGCTTTTGCTAAGACTGGATCCAATTTTCAGAGCCTGTTGCCAATATTTGTGAGTCATTTCCTTGGAATCCTACCTTTGGTGTTTATTTCCCTTAGAAGGAAACTTGTAAAAGAATAATAATAGCTCTCCTTCTTCGTGGAAAGTAGCACACAGCAAAGTGGGAGACAACTCACTCTTTGTTCCAAAACACTTTTTTGTTTGTTTTGTTTACTTTCTCCAGCAGACAAAAAGTGAAGAAGGCAATATAATTAACCCCATAAACCACCTAATTTATGGTACCAGTGACATGCACGTGCTGCTGTGCTGGAGTAAAAGTTAAGGGGGGAAGCAGTTTTAATTGGTCCCTCTTTTAAAGAACAAGTGACGAGAACTGCCTTGTGGTTTGGGAAGTCTCCTTATGTAAGAAAAGGGCTTTGCTGTCTCAGCCTTTCCTGACTGCCAGGGCACCTTTTTCTCTCTGACTTCAGCCCCAAGAATAATACCTAGCACCTATTTAGTGTCAAAACCCATTGCAAAGGTCAACTAATCAGAAATACTGTCAGTTATAGTTTCCAGCAATAGGAGAACCTTTTATGCTCGGGATACTGAAGAGTTTTGCAAACTAAACTCCCGCTGAGCTGAGCGGATCCTGGACAGGGCTTTATATGTCTAGCAGGGCCATGCAGCCACCAGCGGGGTGGAGGCAGAGAGCATATGAGACATTTTGGCTAAGAACACTGGAAAAAATATTTACGCTTACTGAAATAAATACCATGGGGCTTTATTGTTCTCCTAGAGCAGGCAGGCAAAGCAGCCGTCAGGAGATGGCTGCAGTAAACTTGAGGTCACCTTTTCTCGTATCTGTCAGAGCCCCCTGGCAAAAAAATGGATTGCAAATTTCCTTGTGTTTTCATATATTTGCATAAATTCTAGTGCAAACTATAACTGTTAGAACCACCACGTAAGAGTTCTTTGCATATAGGCCACCAAAAGTACTGATAGGTGACATATACCTACAAAGAAATAGAAGAGGAAACATCTTTTCTGTTGGTATGGGGGCCTCCTCTAGTTCTGCTTCATAGAGACCAGAAGCAAGAGAAAGCGCAACTGTCAATAATTCAAAAGAACATTTAATTTTTTTAATGTTTTTCTCTGAAAAAATGCTTGTCTCCTGACAAACTGGGACAGAGTAATTCCAAAAATTCTTTCTTGCGAGAATTCAACTGAAAAATATGAAAAGAAAAAAAATTAGCATGTGGGAATTAGGAAAGTTAGAGAATTATTTGCTTGGAATTCTGTCTTGAGAAAGAGATGCTCGAGCATCTGGAGTTGGATAATCTAAATTAGGACAGAAGTTAAATGAAGACACCTTTGAAACACTTTCATGGAAGGCTTGACACAGAAATCAGTTTCGGATTTCATGTTAATCCCTTTTTGTACCAAATATTAAGTCCAGCTCTAGAAAAAGAAGGGGGAAAAAAAAAAAACAAAAAAGGAAAAGAAAAAAACCCAATGGATTCCTTGAAATTCCCTGATGTAAGGGCCAAGAAATACAGGGAAAAACACTAGACTTGGCAGATCTATAATTTATCTATACCTCTGAAAGATGAATTGAGCCCGTTGGCACACAGACCAGTTGTTCTACCAGTCTAGTTATTTCAGCCAGCCTTAACCCTTTCACTTCACCCTTTCACTTCACCTTTGCATCATGCTTATGTTAGATGGTGTTGTGTGTGTTTCTGATACAAGCTGCAGTTGAAGGAACAGAAAACCACCATTACTCAGGGCCTGCGCTACCTCGCTGCCACCTGTTCTTGTTCCTCTCTTCCCTCTGCCTCCTCCCTACAGTCTCTGGCTGGTGGCTCAGCATCTCCATCGCTGCAGACCAGGGACCACTCTGCACTGGCATCATGAGACACTGTTGTTCTTAGCTATTTTATATCAAGAGAAGGAGATCTATCTGCCTGTCTGCATCCCACCCACGGCCTGTCTCTCAGAAGTTCAGTTTAAACCCAGCACGACCAATTCCAGATGCTTTTCCACTTCTTGCAGCCTTTCTGCTCGCCTTACTGCTCGCCTTGCCTCCAGAGCCCTGAGTGCAGGGGTTGTCTTTGATTCTTTGCTTTCATATACTGTGACCAGGCTGCCCCTGTGTGCTGCAATTCCGTGTCCCCGGTGTTTCCACTGCTTCATTCATAACATTACTACAACTCTATGCATATCTGTCCAGACAGTAACATTTTAATCAAGGTCCTTGCTATCTCCCATCTCTGTAACTTCCTCCTCCTTGAACTTGTGACATATCAGCCAGTTTGATCCATTTAAACACAAGCTCCTAACACCCTCTTCCCCGTCCACTGCTGTGGTCGGAGCCAATCTGCCTCCCACCATTCCTCCTTATTTGCCTGCATCTAGTCTTTTATTTTCACATGCTAGGTTGTCACAGCTCTGCCTCAGCTGTCACCGCTCCATCATTGTCTCTACTGTATGGCTGTGCTGTCTTTGCCAGTGATGCTGACGTCCTGGTGCATTGATCTGCTGCTCCCAGGGGAGCCTTTCTCCCCTCTTCCATGATGCTCTTGCCCAGAGGATGCCCTGGCCCCCTCAGCTGATCTGGACATACCAAACTTCGTAGCACCAACCATGAAGAGTAGTTAACAACGAGGTTATCATGTAATAGTTTAAGTGCAATACAGTTGGTTTTTGTTGTTTTTAATATATGTACACCAGTCTGGGCATGTGATTGTGCCTTTCCCCTTCCTCTCTCTGGCTGTCACTTGCTTTCTTAGTTTGTGGGTCTGCACAGCCCGCATGCAGTGCTCATGCAGTGGGATTTCTGACTGCTCCTGCAGTGTATATTTTCTGTAGCACCAACCATGAAGAGGCTGTAATGCCAGAAAGGTAACAGCTAGATGGCAATTCTGTTTTATAAGCACTGCAATCCAGATGTTAACAATGCTATGGTACAGTTAAGAAATGCTATTCTCTCCTCAAGTCGGGTTGTTACACAATGGACACCAACCATGAAGAGGCTGAAACAGATAAACATGATAAAAAAATACATGAAACCTCTGCAGTACTTGGGTACAAACCCAGGAGTAAAGAAAGGAACAGTCGTCTTCTGTCTATCCCCTTGTCTTTATCGATCTTGGTGAGACCTGCAGCACTATTGTCACAGGCATTTTATATTTAAGATTGGGTTTTTAGAGGCATTCTGGAGCTGTATAAAGAGCCCTTTTCACTGACATTGCATCAGGCTTGTTATAATGTGAATGGCATCATTACAGTTCTCTCATTAACATCATAATGGCTCTGGAGGAATAGTGAGTGAAAATTCCGGCAAATGGAGTAGCGTGGCAATGTATAGTAGTCTTGCTGTGTAAGACTGCATACGGAAAAAGTTTGACATTTTAACCTTCAGGCTGCTGTAGATGCCTCAAGGTGTCCTCGCACTGCATGCGTTTGGCTGACAAAATGGAAAAATTGTGGCAGGCTAAGGATGGAGGGCTGGGTTCAATAAAGAACTGTGCCTGGCTTCCATGCCACTGAAGCCCACACAAGGCTCCCAAACGGATTTTGCAAAATTGAATCCAGCCCTAAGTGTCAACCTTTTGCTGTAATTTTGTACAGTAAATGTATTGTATACTCAAATGTACATCTTTCATCCTTTATTTCCAGTGGCGTTAATGGAAATGTAACAATGCATGTGCTGTTCTGCAAAGTCTCATAGAAACGAACGGGATTTTGGATGAAATCCCTCCATTGCATATGATAATGTAATATAAATGGGTTGGGCTTACGGCTGGAGGACGATGAGATCTGGTTCTATTTCTGGCTCTGACACTGATTTGCTGCGTGACTTCTGGCAAGATACTCAGGAGTGGAGATTTTTTTTACCACCCTCAATGGGAAGAACCAGTAGGTTGGCTCTTTGGGAGCAATGCCAGAGGTCCTGCTTGTGGAGCCAGGTCCTGTAGCGCTTTTGAAGTAAATATCACCTCATACGTCAGGCTTTTGGTTTTGCCGTGTCCAGCCTCACCTTCAAGGAGGCTGACTCTTCCCGTGTGCCGAGTGCTTGCAGCTCCCTTCCCACTCATTTGCAGCAGCTGGAAATCAGTGCTTCTAAAAAACAAATGGGAACAAATACTGTGCCCAGAGTCACAAGCCTTTTTAACAGACTGGTTCTCAGCTTCTGTGCACTGAAGCAGTTCCTTTGCTACAAAATAGGGCTTATTTTGTAGCTGAGTGCCACCTATACAGTTTTGTAACGCATGCTGAGACCTGTGGGCTCGGTTTGGGGCTTTGGTTTTCTGGTTGTTGTGGGTTTTTTCTCCTACAGAAGCTCTATTATTTATGCCTTGTTTTTATACAATTTAGAAGCATGGAGAATGTGCATGGACAGTAGCTGTTCATAGAAGTTAACTGGCCTGCCTCTATTAATTTTGCATGTTGTAAATAGCAGAAGCAGTTCATTTATTCTACTGGCTGTCCAGAGAACTCAGTTTTTCAAGATAAATCAGCAGTGCTGGACAGAAGGCATCCCAACACTTCCTTCCTTCCTTCCTGTGTGTTTCTGCTTAAGCATAGAAAGACCTATTTGTCATGAAATATGGTTAAAAAAAAAAAAAAGCACAGTCAAAATCTCCAATTCTCATAAAAAAATTCCATAAAGAGACGCTGAATTCATTACAAGCAAAGAAATCCTGACTTTCCCAAAGCAGCAGCGAGTTTCTTCCAACCCTTATTCTCTGAGGACAAACACTGTGTTGGCATCATGCCAAGACGAGAAGATTGATGTCTCCTTGTGAGTGATTCCTTGGTGCAGATTAATGAGAAGAGTCCATGGGTGCTTTCTAATGCCAGCGCAATCTTTTCAGCCACAAAATATATGACTTTTTAGCTGTTTCTTGGGCCACTTTTTGGCCCTACTCTTAAGTCAGCAGACTGACCCGCTTGTTGTTTCCAGCAGTCTCTCCGTGTGTTGGTACTCAGCTGGTAAAAAAGGTGCAGGGAATAAATAATATATATTGTCTGTGTCATGGATAACTTCCAGTGGGCCAGCCTAGTGGCTTCCCATTCCCTGTGTCGATGTTTCTGTGCCCAGGAAAAGCAAGATGGCATTAATGGGCTCCTGCAAGAAAATGACCAAGGGCCATAGGCAGCTCATGATCAGTAAATTGATTCAGAAGAGGTTTCAGTACTACTGCATTGAGGTCTGGTGGTCTTTACTCAGGCAAACTGCTGGGGGATTTCAGGCAAGTTGCCCCTCACCCCCTATGTTCTGCCTCACTGAGGGGCGCAGGGCAGACCCATGCGAGCACGCGTCTGAGGAACAGAAAGTTCGCGCGTGCTGGCAGCCTGTTTCTTAATAAAGTAGCAGCCTTGTGCATTCTTCCAGGATTTAAGAAAACAACTGGCAGATGTGAATGATTTATTTTTCCTCCCTCTTCTGCTGTGGTTTATTTTTTCCTCTTGTTAGAGAGCGGCTCAGCTGCTAACACAAACAATTGCTGGAATTCCACCTGCCCACCTGCAGCCCCTCCTTCTGGCTGCTCGCTCGGGCCCTCGTCTTCCTCTGGGAGGGCTGCACCGAGGGGAAACTACATCCCGCTTTCTTGGAGAGAGGAGGAGGAGGAGGAGGAAGGAGAGGGAGGGGCCGGGCCGTGTCTGGGCGCATTGTTCCGCGCTCCTCTGCCAAGAAGTAGGTGACTATGAACTCATCCCTTGCCCCTCGCAGAAAGTTTGCGCCCTCCCTTCTCCTCCCCTCCCGCCTGCTGTCGCGGCAGGAGGCAGCTCGCAGCCTGGCGCTGGCCCTGGAGTCCCCGCTCCTGCTTAATATTCCGCCTGCTCCGCCGATGTTGTGCTTGGCTCCGGTGGGACCGCAACTCACGGCTTGAAACCAGAGCCAATTTTCTGTCTTAGTCTCGCAGTGTTTTGACTGGAGGCAGATCCAGTTCAGTCCGATCGGGGCTAGTGGAAACAACTACCTAAGTCTCTGCTGTCTGTTTCGTTTGGGAGGGAAGAAAAGAAGAAAGAAAGGCGATCCCCAACTGCTGGGCGCGCTCTCTCGCACACACGCACACCCCCTGCACACACACACACACACGCACGCACAGGCACCGCGGCACAGGCACACACAGGCTCGCACACCCCTCGGTGCCGAGCGCGCTGTGCCAGCACCGCCGGGAGAGGATGGGAAGCGAGTGAGCGGATCCGT
>VZRW01010723.1:88303-144453 GCA_013398125.1 Aegotheles bennettii | reverse complement strand
CAGGCAGGCAGGCGGCTGCCCACGGGGAAGGCGGGCAGGCAGCTGCCCGGCCGCGGGCGGGAGTGAAAGTTTTCCCGAAGCCGTGCATCCTGAGGACGGCAGTGGTCTCCCGCGCTGCCTGTTAAAAACAGCCCCTGGCTGCCCGAGGTGTGTTAGGCAGGTGAGCGTGTTATTTCTGATCGCTGCAAATATATACGTGAAAATATGCGGTGGAGTTCTCCTGGAGCGCGAAGGGAAATGAGAAGTATTTTGTTTGGAGAACCTCCGGCAAACCGCATGTCATTTGTCATATCTGATTTATTACCCACAGGATCACATTACAGGGGAATTTCAAATCCTGTAACAACATCCAAGATCACATACTTTAAAAGGAAATATGTGGAAGAAGAGGATTTTCATCCACCGCTCAGCAGCTGTACACATAAAGTATGTTTTCGAATAGTCATTATTTTTACTCTGAGTTTCAGATGCTTAGTAACACTCGATTGACCCATTTCCAGAAGGCTGAAATACTTTGCTGAAATTAGGAGAATGATCCAGCTGTTTGCTCAGAAACAAGTAGTTGTCACTTGTTCACATTTATTGTTTTATTGTCATCAAATTGCTTGAGAAGCAAAGGCGTTTCTTCACTTGTAACAGCTGTCAATGGAAATGCTGAGAATAACCTTCTTTTTCAGATTATTTTGTTCTTAGATAGTTTATACCATGTTTCTGTACAGAAACAACTCCATAATAGTGTTTGAACAGCAGAAATAGAGAGCATGAAGAAAATGGGCCCGTGAATTCAAAACTTTTTCCAGGGGAGAAAATAGTAATGGGATCCATGTACCCCAAATGGGTTACAGATCCTCTAGAAAAACAGAAGGATTTGAAAAGTGAGTACAAGCTCCTTCGGTATTTAATCCTGTTTATTAAAAAGCTAATAACTTCAAAAGAACAGATTAGTAAATGAAAGAGTATTTTTTTTTAATGAAAGCTGTCAGGCAAGGGATTAGAGCAAACATTTCCCAGGCCGGTGAATACATAATTTGGAATCTAACTTTTTTTGTGAGAGATGTTATGCTCTCGTTCGCTAAGGGCTCAGTCCTGTAGGGAACTGAGGCTGCCTCCCATCCCGTGTTCAGTTCTGGGCTCCTCGCTACAAGAAGGACATTGAGGTGCTGGGGCGTGTCCTGAGAAGGGCAATGAAATTGGTGAGGGCTCTGGAGCACAGGTCTTATGAGGAGTAGCTGAGGGAGCTGGGGTTGTTTAGTCTGGAGAAAAGGAGTCTGAAAAGGAGACCTTACTGCTCTTTACAGCTACCTAAAAGGAGGCTGTAGCGAGGTGGGGGTCAGTCTCTTCAGTAACTAGCAATAGGACAAGAGGAATTGGCCTTAAGTTGTGCCAGGGGAGGTTTAGATTGGATATTATGAAAAATTTCTTCACTGAAAGGGCTGTCAGGCACTGGAACAGGCTGCCCAGGGAAGTGGTGGAGTCACCATCCCTGGAGGGATGTAAAACACGTGTAGATGTGGTGCTTAGGGACATGGTTTAGTGGTGGGCTTGGCAGTGTGCTGGATTAACGGTTGCACTTGATGATCTGCAAGGTCTTTTCCAACCAAAATGATTCTATGAATTGAATGCCTGAAGTGATATGCTTAAGGATAGCTTGTTCCTTGAGACACCATCCTTACCTTGCTGGATCATACCTGGCCCATGGCAGTCCAGTACTAGCCATGTACTATCAATGATAGAGAGGACGCAATATGATCTGATTAAAGCACAGCTTATGGGAGGCAGTAGCAATAAAAGAGCCCCAGAGACATTGCCTTCTGAGATGTGAGTGCCTTGTCCCTAGCATGGGCACTGGGCAGAGAGGTCTGGCCGGTGGGATCCGGTTTCCCTGGAGGGATTTCTGCAGAGGAGAGGTGAGCAGTAATGCCACGCTCGCTTCCCAGAGACCTTAGAATAGCCAAAGAAATTTTCAGTTACAAATAATGTTGGCTGGAAGCAAGTACCTGACCAGGAAGGTGAAAAACCGCCGCACTGTTAATTCCAGAAGGTGTCGAGTCTGCTGCCAGAGCAATGAATAAATAGCACCAAGGGTGTTGAAAAATGTGCTCTGGTTAGTGAGCGTGTCTCCCACATGTCACATCACTCTCTGATTTCAGCCAGACTTTTTTCTTGGCTAGACTGTTGGATTTTTGCATCAGTAATTGTTTTCCTTGCAAAGAGGACAAATAGTTACTTATCCCTTTCCAACAGCATAAGAAACAGTTGTAGAGGTATTGGTAAGAGAGAGCTGTCCCAGACATCGTTTTGTGCTGTCGTAGAGGTGTATGTCAGAAACCCTGGGTCACCAGTTTCTTCTGTTCAGCACAAATGTGTTGTCTACTTTGCGACTCTGAGCTCTGGCGAAGGGAGGACACCCCCCAGATTTCTTTGAATTTCTTACCTCACTGCCCAGTAAAGAAAGAGTTATGTTCTGAGATTCCTTGTCCTGTAAAGGGTAGGACGGTAGGGTCTAGAGGCCCTCTCCAGAGAGGTGTTGGCAAACTTTAATAGTGGAAAGCCTTTGACAACTTGTTCCTACTGGTGGCCCTCCAGGAGGATCACAGTTCAAGGCTAACTGGTTTGCTCTAGGCTTTTATGGCTTCACTGACTATTGCTGCAGCAGGTATAAAGGACGCAAATTAACCTATAGGCTTAATATAATTTAAAATGAGTCATTTATTATAGCAAATTACTCTCTCCAACAAAGAAGAGCTTCAGCTGTGAACACGCATGAAAACACGGCCAATTTTTGTTTTTTACAAGGCACTGTGCTTCTGCTAAGCCCTGCAGACAGGACCAGGCTGTGGAAAGAGCTAGAGGGCTGAGGAGAGCTGAATGGATATGAAAAGCAGCTGTGCTTTAAGCTCTTTCAGTCCTCATAGCTACGACTTCCACTCTGCAAAAATGCTGTAACCATGTGGGAAAGGGAAGAATGATCAAGCCACAGATGGGGGAGATTTAGAGCAGTCTTTCTTTGTGCGGTGCTGCTCTCCTCCTACGCAAACCAAATTCTTACTAAAAATGAAAATTAGTTAATAGTGCTTACAGTAGCATGCATTGCCCCCTCTCTTATTTTGATTCCCAGGGTAGCGATTACAGCGCAGAATCCGGGGCCTCCCAGGGGCAGTAACCTGCTTGTGCTGCCAGTGCTGAGAAAGGGAGTCCTAGAAGCACCATGGAAGGGAGAACAAATCTGTGGGCATCGAGCCAGGATTTCTGCAAATCCCTATCCTCTCCATTTCCTGACCTTGTCCCTGCCTATCTGTGTTCCCACCGGTCCTGTAGAGTGCAGGGTGTGTTGTACACAGGCCAACAGCTGCTCTCCAGATGCTGTGATGCTTTGAGTTGGGTTTCTCCCTGCCTCCCTCCCTGTGTGCACTTTTGTACACAAGAGCAGTATAAGGGAGCTTGGCAAATAGAGACCTCCTCACTGGAGGGCCTCTTCCACTGGCAGTGGATGAAATGCTGCGTGAGGCAATGGCTGCTGGCTGCATCTTGCAAACCCTGAGGCTGCGGGAGGGGACCTTTGCTTGGCTTCGAGCTTTGTAGAAGCCCCACAGGGGGTGATGGAATAGGGTCCGTTTACATCAAAAAGACCCCAGCCATCACTGGAGCAAAACTGCACAACAATTTCATGTTTTAACCCAAAATGCAAATAAAGAGCCAGATCTGTGCATCTGGATTTCACTCTCCCACCTCGCATTTGTGCCCTGTGATTGCCTATGTGATGTAATGCTCAGCTACTTACCTCCTAAACCTGGGTGAATGCTGTGGCCAAGAAATAGCACGTCGTGGTGTGTGCAAAATGAAAAGCCAGTTTTTAGGCACCTCAGAAAGAGAATGGGGAAAGCAGTGCTTCATTTTCTTTCTCTGTGCCTGGAACAAAACAAGTCGCTTTCAGCTCCATATCTTCTGTCTTTTGCATTTTCAGACAATCTCTGTGTTTGAGGAACGGGCCCATATCCTTTACATGTCTTTGGAAAAGCTGAAATTCATTGATGATCCTGAAGTCTACCTGCGGAGATCTGTCCTCATCAACAATCTAATGAAGAGAATCCATGGAGAAATCATTATGCAGAACAACTGGTGCTTCTCCGCCTGCTCCTTCAGCGGCACCTCGCCACAAGAGTGGTTTGTGCCTCAGGACTGTCCATACAGAAAACGGCTCCGGATGGCAAAGGAGGAGTATGAGAAGCTCCACACGTGCTGCTTCTATCAAGAGTGTGGCAGTCACTATTTAAATCTACCCTACTCTGTTAATGCTAGTACAGAAAATACTTCCTCCTCCTCCTCCTCCTCCTCCTCCCCCTCCCCCCCCATTTCTTTGCCAAGCTGTTCCCAGCAGGTGGATTATGACATTAGCAGCACGCCTTCTTACAGGAGTGATGACCAGATACCTGCTAATGAAATATTCATCACTACTGCCAGGTCTCACGGTAATCAGGAAAAAGCAAAATTTCATGACGAGAAAGGAGGTAATGAACCCGAGCCAGAGAGCGTCACCCTAAACTGTGAACCTGTAAGAGGCACCCATGCTCCCGAATGTAAAGGCAAATTTTATGACTATTTTGAGACTGGATGTAATGACAAGAGCAACGTAAGTGAATCTTGGAAAAAATCCTTAAGGAAAAAAGAATCTTTACCAAGTAATAAAATGTGCTGCAGCAAAGGAAGTAAAATTTGAGGCATCTTTCTTGCTCTGTTGAAGCACACGCAGCATGCTTGTTCGTCTATCAAATTTTTATTTTGAATGGATTTTTTATAGTTTTCTACAAATGATAACAATCATGCCACAAACATTAGATGTAGTTTTAAATGACTGGAGAGCAGATTGTGTAAAGCATCTCTATGGTCTGCATCAGCGGGCTATTTATAAATATGGAGACTTCATAAAGAACGCAGTTGTATTACTGTTTAGCACTATAGTCTGTACAGCTATGGTGTAGCTTTCGTTACTGAAAATACCAATCAGCCAGATGGGGAAAACATATCGTTTTATATATCCCCGCCCCCAAGAAGTCTGCCATTAATTAAGAAGAACCTCCATTATGTTTACCGAGGAATTAGAAGTCTGGTAAACAAATTGATGCTACCAGCAAGGGTGATGTGTTCCTTGTAACTCAGTATTTGTTCTGACAAAGGACTGTCTACACGGATTGGGAATAAACCATCCTTACATTTTGTACTGATACTCTGGAATGCCTGGATTCAGCGTCTTGTTCAACTGACAAAATAGGACATAGCATAAAGAAATAACCTGTTTATGGGATCTTAATCAGAAATACAACATGCAGCTCAAGTACTTGCACGTTTTCACCTCAGCTGTAATAACTAATGAAGCTTGTTGTTATACAGGGCAGGTTTTTTTTTGGTGCCTTACTTTTTGTCTTAATTTTTGCCAGCGTGAAAATTAAGTATAAATCAGTGATACAGCAGGGATTTAACCTATACGCAGAAAAAAAGAAACCCACAGGGTGGATCAGTATTATTAGAAACCTTTAACCTTTGAAGTACTGAGTTCAACTTCCTATTCAAACATCTCTTCTTCCTTTTTGATGCTCAATTGCTTTTTGATTTGCCATCCTTAGGAAGGGATTTAAGAAACAATAGAGAGATGTCTCTTGTAAACAAGCATTCGATACTTGAGTGTTTCTATGGCAACTGTCTGTTGCTGGGGCTCTTTTTTTTCCTTCTTCGTATAATGAAGTTCATGAACCAGTGGCATGTTTTATACTTTATTCTGTTTCGCATAATTTCTCTCTTTTAGATTGCAAAAGCATGCGGGAATTTTTCTATGACTTTTGCTGTTGTTATAAAAAGACAAGAAAAGAAAGCAAAAAGCACAATGTTAATTGATAATGTGGCGATAAACCATAATTTTATCTCAATGAATGTAAGGGGTTTAATTTTAAAAAAGAACATTTTGGAGAAATGAGCTGGGATTTCAGTGGCTAAGGACAACATTTAGTCATCCCTAGGTAGACCATTTGCAAAAGTGTACCGTTTAAAATGCCCAGAAGATATTAGTCGGGGCTAGACCAAGAGTATTGTGTGTCTTAGATCCACCAAATTAATTAGTTCCCACAGTCCCCATAACAACTGGCAGGATGTGCTCGGCAAAACAGCCACATCCAAGCCACGGCTGACTCATAATAGCTGCCTGTTCCCACAGCGTCGTGCATCCAAGTGACATGTTCTCCACTTGGTTCTTGTCCAAAGGATGAAATTCACCTCTGTGCTGGGGGAGCAGCCAGCTCAGCGCAGGGCACAAACACCCCCGAGGGGGAACGCTGCCCTGGGCTGTCCCCAGCTTGGAACTGGAGTCAGCTGGGTCTTGGGTCAGACTCCTGCTCTGGGTTTCATGGGTTCAGCCTGAGTCCTCCTCGGCCATGGTTATTCTGGGTAGCACGCACACACCACAATCATGTTTGCAAACGGTTTTTGTGACTAAGCCCAGGAAAAAGCTCTCACATCAGCCAAAGTGAGCACAAAGAGAGTATCTAGGATGAACATCAGTGGTAACCTTTATGTTGTCTGGTGAGTTGGAACTGATGAGGGTTTGTAAGGGTTATCATAGTGAAGGACAACAAATAAAGTTTAAATCCCACCTTATTTCTCCAAGACAGAAGCTTTTTTTATTAATAATAATAATAATATTAAATATAGATCTCATTCATACAGTGTATGAGTAGGATCATCATTTAGACATTTGTCCACAAGGACCAATTTTTTTAAAAAAATGATTTTTCTTGTGTTCTACCCAGATAGTCTAGTAACGTCTGCTCTTTTCCAATATTTGATAAACACTTGATGTTTTATGCTTAATTATTAGATGCTTGTATACTAATGTGTTGTTGTAGTAAAGTGACATTTCCTTGATATATATTTATTAAAATGACCAAAATTCATTTTAATTTTACATCTCAAATGGCTACTGGGTCCTTTTCCCCATGTTCCCCTCCCTCACCCATGGAAATGCTATTTAATCAAACTGCTCCCTGCTGAAGAGGCTAGGCTGCTGTTGACTGCACCTCAGGTTGAGTCTGGGACAGAGCTTAGCCGTTTCAGGAGCCTTTTGGACAGTCTGAAGGTCCACTGAGAAGCAACAGACTTCTCTGTGGTTTTGTGTGTACAGCCAAGGATAACGCCTGCCCAAACGTTCAAGCCACAAATCAGCTAACACTTTGGGGGGGCCTGAAAGCTTTTTGACTCCAAGGGGATCTTTCATCTTCAAGAGCAATCCAGCACGTATAACAAATTGCAGCCGTCTGATTTGAATTTGCACCAACTGAAGTAGTGGATCAGCAGAGCTCTCTGCCTACTCTGGCCTCTCCAGCAGCTTCTTCAATTCCAGAGACACCTAGAAATTACCCTATTACAGCTCTGGAAGTCTTACCAAGTGTCATCAGGGTCTGTAAGGCATGAAATGTCATTTAATTTGTGAAGGCTGTCCTAAGGGTAAGTGGTCTTTTCTGCCTTACTCTGTACCCTGCCTCACAAAATAGCGGCAGATACTGAAAGGAGATGCACTGGACTCAGGAGTCCACTGAATTACCCTGTTTGCGTTGGAAGAGACAGAGGTATTTCATGTCAGAAAAGGGAGCTGGAAACACCCTTGTCCAGTTGCCAGAAATGCAGTAGACCTTCATAGGATTTCCAACCTGGGCAAGGCTGAATGAATTTCATGGTGTAAGTTTGTTTTGATTTGTGGTGTATGGAGAGTGTAAACCAGATAGGCCTTTTCCCTATTCCACACTCCAGTACTAAGGACGTTTTGCTAGTATCACAAATTTTCAAGAACTAGTTCTTTTCCAAGATTATACTAATGCCTTTCATCTGTATGTCCCACAAATAACTGCTAAATGAATGCTCCTGAACCTGATCCTGGTCTGCCTGCCTGGAAGAACTGGTCAGAGGAGCTTCTCTCTAGGGGGATTGTTTTACTGTCTATCATAAGATACTTTGCTCCTAGGGTGTAAGGCTGTAAAGTACTGTGCCTTTCGGCAGGCAAGTCCCTGTTTGCAATGGTACTTCAATAATAAAAGGAAAACAACAACAGAAAAAGATGGTTTTGCTGCAGGTCGATCTTACTGCCACTAAGGGCAGAAGTGTCATTTTATCTTCAGGATTACTTTCCACCAGGTAATACATTTTGCTTAGAAATGCATAGTTCATTTGAGTTGAAAACATTAAGCTCCTTTTTCAAACCAGACTGCATAATATCATTGTGCTTCATATATACTTAATACTTTGGGTAAAATGTTACTATTTTTACTGGATTAGCTAAACTGTTGAAACAGCTTAACACGGTTACTGAAGCATTCCCAGCACTCAGATAGCCTCGGCTGGCACTGATTTGCAATGCCAAGGTAGCAGCTGGCTCCACAGAGAAAACAAACGCAGGCTGAGCCGCAGAAATGAAGCGCTTCTTTCAGTCCTGGAGGTGTTACACCCCAAAGCAAAGTTGTGGTAAAGAGGCGTTTTTCACATTTCATCTTCCTGCGTGCCCTCCACCCTGCTTTTACATCTCTCACCTTCTGACTGTCCTTTTGCTGAAGACCATGACACGCCATCAGAGCAATATGCTGGATGCCACCAACCCTTCAGGTTGGTGCAGGGGAAATGGGGAGCTTGTTCAGAGCTGCAGCATTATCTAAAGGGGAATTTAAACAACTTAATGAAGCTGCAGTGTGTCTCGCTGCTTTGTTGCCTCTCTGGAGGCTCATGCCGGTTCTGACCTACCCAGCTAAATGGCCTTTCCAGCTGCTGGTAGCTCAGATTGCCCTGGTGGCAGTGATCTGGTGATTAAAGGCTATGGCCGAAGCAGAGACGTGAAGGTGATTTCTAGTCTGCATTTGACTCATGCCCTTGCATTGCCTTCTTGAGATGAAGGCTGTAGCCAGAGGTGTAGCAAATGCAATTGCTGCTTAATCATGCCAGGAACCTTGATAAAAGAAGTTTCTTAAGTTTTATCACAAAAAGAGCCAGCCAGTCACATCAAAGAAAGGTTTAAATTGCTGTGGGGTGAAGATTTCATTTGGTGTTTTATTCAGTGAACATAACTCTCACATGGAAGCCTCCCAAAGACATCTAACCTTTTTCATTGCGTGTCCCTTGCTTTTCAACCTCAAAGAAAGGGGCTGCCCTCGCTTTCTGGAGGCAACCTTTTGGGCTCCTCAGTACTGGTATGAGTTTTTCTGCAGCTGTGTGAAACACCCCAGAGGCTTTTCCTGACAGGGTGTGTGGAGCCTGCTAAAAGATTGCAGCCGGGGAAGCACTGCAAAGGCTCTTGCTGGAAATGTTAGGAGATGTGAATCTTCCACAAGGCATCCCATGTAACAGCCAAGCCGCTCAGTCACAACTACTTGGAACACACAGTAATTTCCTGTGTTTTTTCAATCTCACTTTAACTTCTCTGACAGATGGGGAAAGATGACTAAACCGAGGGAGTTTACAAAAGTTCGTCTTGTGGTGTTTGCAAACTGTCTCTGTGAGGTCCATTTTCTCTAATGTAAACACAGCCGTGGCAGGGTGCCGAGAGCCTTTGCAGCAGTTAATCCTGCTCAGCTCAAGGCTGCCAGTGCGAGGTGTACGGGCCAGCAGGGTCTGCGCTGGGGAACAGAGCACAAACCAGCCCTGAGGCTGAGGGGTGTTGGGATGAGACCTTTGCTCCTCTTGGATCTCTACAGAGAGCATGGAGCAAAGCCTCTGTGGCTGTAAGACCAGACTGAATTTACCACTTGGGGTCAGTGGGTTCCCTGATCAGGGAGCCAGGGGTCAGGTGTGGAGGGTTAGATTAAACTCCAGGGGAGTAATCATGTGAAAGCAGTTGCACTTGGGGCTGTAGTTAGCCTGTTGTTACTCTCCCTGGTCTTTAAGTCATAGCAAGGAAGCGAGTGCAGTCTGGGGAAGGTGGAGTTTTAGTTCCTCAGTGTTGCAGGCTGCAAAGTATGTAAAGCTTTCACCAGATCCTGTGGAAAAGCCAGGTAGGCAAGTACATTAACTTCTTTTAATCTCTGTGTTCAAGTTCCCCTCAGAGGAATGCAGGGAGCGTGAGGTGAAGTCCCAGATGGGTGGTCTGGTACACATAGCAGTATGCACGATGAACAAAAAACCCCCAAATCCAACAAAAAACTCAAAACAGGGAGATGCCGAATATGAAAAATAAGTTATTTTCCATGGCTAGTAGTTCTTCTCAATACAGCATCATTCTCCAATTTATTGCAGAGAGCATCTAATATGTCATACTAGGACTGCAGAAAAGAGATGGATGGTCTGTCTGCTCAAGGTGGGTCTGTTTAGCACTCCCTCCTGCAGTGATGCTTTCCCTGTGGAATTCCCCACCAGGCTTGTCTTTTTGTACCGCACCCTGTGTCTGCCTTGTGAGACGGCTAAAGGCTCTGGCTATTCTGAAGGAGGGTGGTGGGCTGGCAGCAGCCAGTGGCTGTGCCTCCTCCACGAGAAACTGCCTTGTAGCTGTCACGGCTGTGCATCTTCAGCAAGCTCAGAGGGACCTCCCAATGGCACTTCCACTGTCCCCTCACCAGCTTGTATTTCTAACATGGTGTTTCACTTGTGAACTGTGACTGGTATTACAAGCTCTCTGGCAGTTTGCTGCCTGGTGTCTCAGAGACTTTCTGCAGCCCGGTGATGGGCGATCAGACCCTCAGCTGGAGTGGGGTGAGATGATGCCGTGTTACAGATTTTTTGAGAAGCTGTGCCTGGTTGCATCAGCTGACTATCCATACCTTTGGTTATTGTTGATTTTGACTCCCACCCTCGCCTCATTTTTTTAATTGGAACAAGTTTCAAATGCCAGTTCCCCTCCACTACATACAGTGTAGGACCAACTACTCCATATTTAGGATACTCCATACCCTTTAGTTAGGGAAAGGCCCTGCCACAGGGAACTGCAGTTGAGCAGCAGATTATTTTCCAATCCAGTTTTAATCCCCAACTCCAAAATAATTTCTGTCTCTCAGTACATGTGTAACATTTGTCCTCTGTTCCTTCATCAACCCTAAAAACCCTTGTATGTTTTTTTGCCTCCATCCATTGCTCTTTCAGGGGGAGATCCTCTGTACTTACTTCTGTGAGTAAGCCCCACTTACCAGCTGTGTCCTCTTAGCCATACGGCTGCCATGGGGTCATTTATTCCTTTCAATAAAATAGTGTGATCTTTGCTCAAAACGCAATTGCCCTTTATATTGCAAATCATCAAACAGTGCACACAGATTGTGTTGCTACCCTGTAAGTGTACTTTCAATATTGTGATTTCCTCAAATTTATCTTCTGTCAGTCTCAACGAGTATGACCAAAACGACCCCCATTTCTCAATTTTGCTAATATTATCATTATTATTATTCTGAAAATAACAGTTTGTCTACTTTTTAAACCTTCAGCAGCCTACATTTTACCTGCAGAGGCTGAACACGTATTATTCCTTCTTTGGCCCCTTCTTTTTTGTGACAGATTAGATTCTGGTTTACCAGCAGACTAATTAGTGTAATAGTGGTAAATTTCATTTTGTGTTTGCTAGGAGAAGTCAGGTGCATAGCATTAATGCAGTACTGAAATGTACATTCATTGCAGAATTGTTTCACTACTGAAGCTTTAAAATAACCTGTATAGTCATCACAGTCATGAAGAAAATCTTAAGACGTGAGTAGGGCATAAGCTACTGTCAGATCATTTTCCCTACTCTGCATACAGGCTGAGACAAGGATTTTTATTGTATGAATTTATCCACCCATTGAAAGTGTCTGTTTGCTAATTCTGAGGCTTAAAAATGACAGTGTAATGTCAGCTTTTGAGGTATTTCACTAGTGACCATTATAGATAAGACATTCAGCTAACTAGCTTGCCCCACATTCCCAGTGGTCTTGTGAGCTTCTCAAGCTGCTGGTGGCCCCCGCTAGTCCCTTTCCAGCTGCCAAAGCTCCTTTTTCCCTTTGAATATTTCCACGTGCTATCAATAAAATATCTTTCTAGCCTCTAGAAACACAGGGGCAAAATAAACTCTTCCAACTGAATAGCAACATAAATAATAGAAAGGCAACCAGGCCGATAATTTTATTGTTTTAATTTTGAATATATGGAACCTTTTATTATTTTTATTATTATTATTTGGAAATTTTATTTTAATTTAAATACTGCACCACAGCATTTTCTGGTTGTCATGAATCTGACACCCGCACAGTAAAAATCCTTCATGATCATGTAGTGCTACCCTGGTGGGTGCCAAAATCAGAACCTCGGCAGAGCCTCTGAGGTTTGGCTGGATGTTTTCCCACACTGCCTCATTTTTCCCCTTTGCTCAGAAGTGCTGAGAAGATGCATGTGGAGGGGGAAGGGACCTGAGAGAAAAATGTAAATCATGGCAACCTGACTGTCAAGAGGGTATCACTTTTTAATTCCTAGCTCATTTTCCCAGCAGTGATGGAGCTGCAATATTAAATTGTTTTGTTTTACCTCTAGGCTTGGTATACAGGTGTCAGAAGAGATGCAGCTCCAGCCCCTCGAGTGCAGAGGTAAGGGACCTTGCAGCAGAAAGCTCGCCTAGAGGTTTTGTTCCCCTTTGGTAGATTGGGCTGGCGCTCATTGCAGGAGCAGCTGGGAAGAAATAATTAGCATAACAAAGAGCTATATTATAGTATTGCATTGTGCATTTCGAGCCTTCAGATACCTTGACACATTCAGTTGCATGTTACATAAATCTGAATTCCAGGTAGAACCAGAAAAACACAAAATAAAATGAAAATAAATTGATCCCCCAACATTTAAAGTTAACACAACTTGAATACTCTAATTGCAAATATAGATATTCTCAATGTTTTGAGTGTAGCCACGCTGCAAGTGCATTCATCTAAAACCAGGTGCCAGCGCTGTCAGTGTGACTGCCTGGCACACAGGGTGAAGGAGCATGGTTCTCCCTGGCTGGCGGGAGGGTCCAAGTGGGATGCAGGGCGAATTCCTCCTGGTGTACAGGAGCTGGTGGACTGGGGTGTATGGGTCATGTAGGCTTGGGCCAGCAGAGAGGAAACAGATGGCCCCAGTCTCCTTGGCAGTTGCTTTGTGCCCCTCTCTGCACAGAGGTGGAAGGGCCGTGCATGGGCAGTGTGTTACCAAGGAGAAGGCTGTGGATGCAAACGCTTCATGTTTTGCTTTGTTTTCATCATTAGCAAACAGCAAAGCTGCGCTGTGAGGGCATTGGTGACTTGTACTGGTTTAGTTGCACAAGAGGTTACAAACCCCGCAGAAAGCAGCTTTCCCTGGCTGGGTGCCTTCCCCTGGGCTTTCCCAGGCGTGGTGCGTTTCTCTCCCACCTCACTCGCAGCAAAGCTGCCCCACACCTCTGCTCCTGCTCCATGGCACAGGCCAATTGGAGCCTGCTATGACCTGTGGTGTTTGCAAAACCCCTGCTCATGTGAAATAAGCTGCTTTGTGCTGCTTATGTGTGCCATGCCCACCTGCAGTCTGGCTGCCAACTCACTTCAGCGTACCTCTCTCCTCCCTTTTCTCCCCCATTTTTGGCATTTTTTTTTTGGCTGAGGAAAATTACCCACCCCAGGAGTCAGAAGAAATGCAGAGAATGAAGTAAAAGGAGCAAAAATACCCCTGGGAAGGTTTTTCAGAGCTGATCCTCCACTGGGTCCAATGTCTGTCAGACCTGCTTGCAGCACACAGCTGCATCATGCTGTCGAAAAGTGGGATTTACAATCTAACCCTCATATGCAACTCTTTCTCTTGCTCCCTTGGATTGAGGGTCTCTGGCAGGGCAGGGGAGTAAAATCCATTTTAGGAGGGTGGCTCTGTCAGCTCTGCAGGCAGTCTGTATTGCAGCGAGGAGCTGTGTAGGCTCTGTCATCCATGGTGGTTGTGATTTCTGCAAAACCTGAATATACTTCACCCAGATGTTTGTATTCAGCACAACCTCATCAAGCAGGGCGACGCAAGCTGAGCAAAGAGCGCAGAAGATCCTACTGCTCCATCCTGGTTGTGTATGGGTTAGAAGACTGCTGAGCCTCTAACAGAGATAACTTGGGGGAAGAGCCAGAGGTAGGCTTTGAGGAAGGAGAAAACGAGGGCATTGCAACAACACATTATGGTTCTTAAATGGTTACGGTAGTTTTAGGAAGCCATAACTTTCAAACAGTTACTGAAAACACAACGTTGTTTAGGCTTTATGCCCCTGATAGTTATAATAAAATTTATAAGAGAAACAGATTTGTCAAAACTAATGAGACTTTTTACATTTAAAGCATGCTGACACTGTGTTGTGCTTTCCTTCACAAGTAACATCTAAAATAAGAGTTGTAGTTGAAAGAGATTCGTGAGGAAAAATTACATAGATCTGTTCTTTTGTTTACTTTGTGCACTTGACAGCCCCTGAACACAGTCAGGTTCTCCGCTTTGCCTGTGCAGTCTGTCAGTCAGTTTTCTGACATTTGTTTGAGCCTTTCATATAGCAGTGGAGAAGACGGAACTGATTTTTATAAGGAAAATATGTCCTTGAAAACACAAAGGGTGCCGATGGATTCAGCAGTAGGGAGTGTCATTGGGTGATGCTTTACATACATTCATTCATTTCAGAGTGGGGGTGATGACACACACAAAGCAACAAGATTTAAACACACTGCTTCTTTTTACAGCAGAGGAATGCTTCTTTGCAGCCTGGGAGCATAAAACACCACATAAGAGCACTGATAAAATTTTGAAAAGCGAGAGCTGAAAAAGCAAGAATCTTAGGTAAACTGCCTGCAGGTTTGGGAGCATCGGGCAGTGCTAACCCACAACGCTTTAATCCTGTCCTCACAGTGCACAGCCACAGGCTCTGAGAGTCTCCTGTGTCCACAGCAAATGCGGTGTAACTCACTTGTGAAAAGATGTCTTTCCTAGCATCTGCAATGGTGCTCTTACAGAGTCACCGTCAGGTTTGTTCTCTCTGAGCCTGTTTCTACCACAGGTTCAGAAAATGGATCGTTCCTTTCTGTAAAAAACATACAACTCCATCAACTATATCCATTGCCAGTGTCCATTTTCTACAGCTTGCACTACTTACATGGCAAAAACAGGCTCTATGACTTCTTTCATCCTAATTTCACTCTTTCATAAGAAGTGTGGTCAACTGAAGCAAACCATGCCACATTTAGCAGGGGATGAGCATGTAATCTGCTCTGGTACACCTCCAGTGAGATCAGTAACCCAGCATAGGGGCAGACCCTTGGGCAAGGCTCATCAGAGGAGATCCGCTGAGTGTAGCAGGACACGCATGGAGCTGTTATTTCCTCCTCACAGAGCTGGACTGAGGACAGAGAAATCAAGCAGGACTGACCAGTTTTTGGGGTCAGCGAGAGCAGCTGGCTGCAGCGCTTTAAACCCTTGATGCTTGCCAGACCACTGTACTTCCTTCAGGCCAAAAGCATACTGCAGAGGTCTGTAAGGCATAACCTTCCCGGAGAAACTGAAGATTAGAAAGATCAGAGAGGTCTGTGTGTGGACTTCCTGTAGGTCTATCTTTATGCAGCTTCTGACATCTGCAAGGAACAGCAAATATTTGGAACTGTTTGGTGACAGCCAAGTTTGCATAGTATCAAAGAGCTCCGTGCCCCAGCCCTGTGTGCGGCTAAGTGGTCTCCGACTGCTGTCCATTTGTCCTTGCATTTGTTCTGGGCCCAAACTTACCTGCATTATGCAGATTCTGCTTGAAAGATCTGCTCCTGTTTGAGTGAGACCTACTGGAAAGAAACAGCTGCTTTATTGCTCTCATATGGTTGTCTGGGGGAGAGCTGTGGTCTTGCTGAGGCTCCCAGAAGTGCAGCTACATGGCACACAAAGGCAGCTGCTCTGACAGGAAGATGCATCCTGGGCACAGCCCTCTGCTGTAGGTGACCTTATAGGTCAGCCTTCTGCCCTGGTCTGCTCCTTCCAAAGTCTCTCTGATGCTCAGAGGCTGTTGAAGGGACATGACGGCATCATCTTCTGTGCCTCTGAACCTGGGAAACTGGAGGCCACTCAGTGGTATCTGAACTACAGCCCCGATACCTTTTTTTTTAATTTGCATCAACACTGCTTTGACTCAAATTCTTTCAAAACCCACATAGTTCAACAGGAACTGCTGCCAGACCCTCTGCTTTGAAGAAGAGAAACACCTCCATAATTTCCCTAGCCAGTACCAGAACATGGAGGAAGTCTGCCACCATGCATGCCCTGATCCTGCTTTGGGGAATCACTTAGAGCTGTTCCTGTTTTGACAGAGCTCATTTACCTCTCCCTAACTGCTGTAATCTCTTAAGAGTGCATTTCAGGTTGCTAATACAAGTACCTTCATAAAGAATTTCCATATGCAAATTCCTAGTCTGAACTTTGCTACAACAAAGTCTGGGTTGCTGGAATATATTTATCTGCACCCACAGTCATCTTTTTTTATCCTCTGTGCACCATACCCTCCCCTACCTGTTTCGAGCTGCTTTCCACAAGCTGGAAGTTGTGAGCGTGAGTCTAATTTCACCCTTCAGTAAGCAGGGAATTCAGAAAATTTAGAAGTGCTGGGATCAACACCAGGCGTTCACATTTGTGACAGCTCTCAGAGTTAAAACCGTGAGTGTAGCTGTGTAGCTGCTACGCTGTCGTATTCTCTGACCGGGAACCTGAAACCTCTCCGAAGCCAGCTGCCTGCAGGCAGCGGTAGGCTCTGTTTGGCATGCTGGAGGGAGGGTGGGTGCAGCTTGTTGGAGGACAGGCACATGTGTGCACACATTCGCTGGGCTGTTTCCTGGAGCACTGGCCTTGTTCTGTCTTGTCTCTGGGCTCTTACAAGCAAGGGTCGTTAGGACTGTTCGCTCTGGCATTTGTTCATCCCACATCCTTCTCTGTATTAGACAATGTCTACCTTACAATGTCTGATCCTGATCCAGCAGAAAATACTCCATTAACATGACTTGAAGAGAGGAATGTATTTTTCCCGGTCTCAATCCGTGAAGTTAGTTACAGTGTGCTGCTTTGTACGTTACGACTGAATCAAACTTCCTTTCATTGGCACCAGCTGCAGCACTTTACGCCTAAACCCATGACTCAGAGTAAAAAACCTATGGATCCAAGCCAGAGCAGGAACTGGCCTGAAGTTGTCCATGGGGCCTCAGGTCAAGTCTGCATCTACCTCCTGTCGTACTAAGCTGTCAAAAAAAATTATTTCAAGAAAGCCTTTCTTGTATCTTTACATCTCATTAATTGCTGGGTCCTGCTCTCTGTCGTGCAGGCACCTCATGAAGAGTCGAAAGCAGGAGCAGAAAACAACATGATGAGTCAAACCACAGAAATTCAATGTCATCTGTCCAAAGAAAGACTAGATTGGTTAAATGGAGATTTGAAAGGGCATAGCATACATGGAAGCGTGCTATTTACTCTCTGCTGATCTTGATCACAGGAAACGGCAGCAAACAGAAAAATAGACGTGAATTTACTAAGTGACATAAGGGCAGGAAACAGCAACACCAGTGGAAAAAAGACTATTTAAGATGGATTTTGGCTATGGAATGAAGCAAAGTGAAATTAAATATGAAATAACTATCAGCAATATATGCTTGAGTGTAGAACAGTCTCCAGAAGGAAACTGGGAGAGCCTTTGCTTGAGCCACTCAAAACTAGCCTGAACAAGGTGCTGGGAGAGATACACTACAGAGAACAACTCTGCAACTGCCATAGGGCTGCAATGATCTAATCGTTCTTTCCCACCTTTAATCTCTGGGATCCTGCAGTTAATCATCACGTATTCATTGTGAAATCTCTGCTCAAACCATTTGTTAAGCCTCTATCTAACTAGTGAGATTTTGTATTCTCTAGAAAGAACAAACCTAGGAGTTTTAATCCAAAATTATGCCAGCCAGTGGGCTTGAATCTGTAATTTTGCAGGCAGAAATTTGGATCCAGATCCAAACTTTGTATCTCAAGAATGGGCAGATCTGAAACGCAGCTTCTTTGTTGCTGCCTTGTGCCACTGTAGAAGCTGCTGCCGAAAGATAGAGATAGTGAATCAGAGACAGGTTCTTTTCCAGAGCAGTGACAGTGACTAGCAATTACAAGTAGCATTGGACCTCTTGAATGCAAGGGTGTGAACAGAGTGTTTTTTTCATATGCTATTTTTCCCTTGTATCCTCCCTCACCATTTCTCTACCAGTGCAGAGGTTGGGACTTGGGTGCAATGAAGACAAAGATGGCTCAAAGAGAGTTCAGCCTGTTTGCATGATAAAGCCACCTTACTGGAGCTATGGAAAGTGCTTCCTTCAGTTTGTGATCTGCAAAGCACTGAGGTGGCAGGGGCAGCTGCAATCCAGAAATTTGTTTTTGTCACTCTCAAAGATGATTATAGATCTGTTAGCAACCCCCTGGCACTATGTAGGCTTGCACAGCAATTACTTCTGCAATTACTTCTACATCACTATGCTAGCTGTAAACTTTAAGAATATCCCAGAAATAATGTTGAGTTTTGGGCTGGTGGGTTCTCAAGCAATGAACCATCATATGAGCTCTGGCCTGTTGCACTTCCTTGGTTGTGGAGCAGCTGCAAAGGAAAGGAAATAACACCAGTGTCCTCCTCTCTGATTCAGGGCTTGTTGCTGGATGTTGTCTATAAACTGGAGAATCTGCTGATGGCAAAAGGACCACCAACATCAGACTGGAAGGACACAGAGAGGGGAGAGAAGTGTGCTGTAACTAGGTCATAAATTGGAACATATTTCTCCAAAATTTGCTGCCTCCCTCCTCTGACTCCAGTCACGGACAAGTAGCTTCTCATTGGAGTTTCCATTTCCCTCCTTTATTTCACCAGCAGTTTCACATCACTTTTCCCTGGGTTTTCTTTAAACTGGTCTTCTTCCTGATGGTGCTTTTCCATACGTATGGACCAGTCCTTATGCAGCCTCAGAAGCAGAGAGACCTGCCCTGTTCTTACCTTAACCACAACTGTCTGAACATGTTTATTAATGATTCCCTTTTCCTTGCCATATTACCAGAGGGTCCTGACAAACAAATTGGGTAACACTGACTTGTCTTGCAAACTTAGTATTCCATGCTCACTACATGCAGCACAGATAAAAGAAGCCAGGTTTTTGCATAAAAGATGATACTTTTTTTTCTGGGCTTCCCGCAATGAATATGACAGGATATGGTTCAAGAATGCACAAATGTCTTGATGATTTTTGCATCTAGATTATGCACATTAATAACGTGAGCAGTTCCTGGGTATGAATAGATGAGCTTCTTATGGGATTTTTCGCTGTGTCAAACGTGGGAAGCAGGTGAAGCTGGAGGAACTGGAAGGAAGCAGTTTTGCTTACAAAGACTGTCATTCTGAGTTTGGATGGCTTTGGGTTTTTTATACCCAGAAACTTCTTCATGTATCTGAAGTTTGCAAGTGAGTTTTGTATGTGAGTTCATTTTCTTCCCATGTTGCTTTTGGGGTGCAAAGGGTAGGCTTGGAGAAGCTGAAGCAGTTGGATCTTGGGAGACAGTGTAATGCTGGTGATACTGCCCACCCTCCCCAGCCCCTGACTCATACCTGGTGGCTCCAGGAGGAAGAAGCAGAAGTTGGTTATTCAAGAACTGCTTCAGGAGAGGGACTGCATATTATTCTGTAGCTTCTGCAGATCAGCTGATAAAAGTCTAGGAAGAAGCTCTGCAAGAAAGAAAAAGAAAAAAAAAAAGCAAAAAAAGCTTTGCCTTGCCTTACCCAGCCTTAATGATGGCCCAGAACACTTACCCAGCCTTAATGATGGCCCAGAACTACAGGGGAGGCCAGACAACCCATAAAAAAACCACTGTTCAGTTATGCCTGGGAATAGAGTAAACTGAGATCAGCAAAAAAGCAGCTTTTGTACAAGTTGGGAGGATGCTGTAACATGCCAGGGTATTTTGCTAGTAGTGCCTTTCAGGGTTGTGTTATGGCAAGTTACATTTTGCCTGGGCTACGTCCAGAGATGATGATCTTTTTGCATTAGTAAATTTGCTGCTGCTTTCAGCCACGGAGCAGAGGCGGTTTATGTGCTTGCCTGGCATTCTTAACCAGTGGAGTTGGAAGTCAGGCTAAAGGAGTCCTAGGTGGAAAGAGCAGAGAAGTGTGTTAGCATAGTAGTGTTGCATCTGCCAACAGATAGCTAGCACAGATTATGAGCTAAAACCCACGCCAATATTTTGTACTACCTTTCTCAGTGCCCCCAAAGACGGATGTCTTTTTACCATCTTTCCAGTTATGCTACAGATTTGCTGATCTGTGCCTTTCCTGATTTCTTTCATGATCCTTCTCTTCAGTGGACTTTTCCTGGGCTGCTTCAGGAAAGATCCTGTCCTATTTAAGAACATGGTCTCTGGGCATGAGGCAGGAATAATCTTGCCCTTGCACATAACTAGCTTCCGAACCTGCAGATTCAGCCTCATGATGAGCACGTGTTGAAGTGGGTCTCTGTGTCCAGGGCAACCCAATTAATGGCCCAATTAATCAAGAAGCATCATGAGCACCAGGTTTGGACTGCAGCATCAGGGTGACTCTGCTTGTTGGCCTTTCTCTTCTTTCTCTTCTGTGGTTGGTCTGATTTATGATTGTGGTGGCTTGACACTGGCCAGCTGCCAGACTGCCACCCAGCTGTGCTCTCCCTCCCCCTCCTCAACTGGTCAGGGGGAGAAAATAAGATGAAGAAGAGCTCATGGATCAAGATAAAGAGAAAGAAACCACTTATCGATGACTGTTATGGGCAAAACAGCCTCAACTTAGGGAAAATTAGTTTAATACCAATTGAAATAGGTTTGGATTGTGAGGAAAAAGAAGACAAATTAAAACACCACCTTCCCTCCTTCATTTTCTCAGGCTCAACTTCATTCCCAACTCCTCTACCTCCTCTTCCCCAGCAGTGTAGATGGGGAGTGGAAGTTGTAGTCAGTCCTTAATGGGTCCCCCCTATGCTCCTTCCTCCTCACGCTTTTCCCTTGCTCCAGTGTGGGCCCTCTCCATGGGCTGCAGTCCTTCACAACCTTCTCCACCATGGTCTCTTCACAGTCGGCAGGGGAAAACCTGCTCCACCATGGTCCTCTCCAGAGGCTGGAGTGGAATCTCTGTTTCTGCGCCTGCAGCACATCCTCTTCTCTGACCTGGGTATTTACAAGGCTCTTTCTCATATTTTTCTTCACAGTGTTCCCTGAGGCACCACCATTTTGGCTGCTGAGCTCAGGTGTGCCCTGCGATGCGTTGGTTGGAGCTGGCTGGAACCTTCTTACAGAGGCCGTCCCTGCAGACTCACCTGCCAGAACCTTGCCATGGACACCCAGTGCCATGACTTTCACTCAGGTGGTCAGAAAGTCCTTTCCGGAGTCTGAAGTTGAAGTCAGCTTTTTGCTCTCTGTAACCCAGTGGTGACATGCTGTGGGTGCCTGTGGGTGTCTGCTGCTACCTGCAGCAGGTGCCACTGACTGGTCAGCTGTGGTCAAGAGACACCAAACATGGTGTGTGGGCGTGTGCCAGGGCAGATGCTGCCAAGCAGGGCTTGAGGAGGAGGCAGCCAGAGGTACGGTTGCAGGGTGTCTCTGGAGGAGGGAGAGGGGTGTTGGAGAGGGGTGGTGGTAGGTCCTTGGCAACGCCAAGTCTGGGCTGCAGCTCCCTTGTGGTGTGAGCGCTGCTGCATGGGGCATGCAGCAGGGTGGGCACATGAGCACACAGAGTGTGCTACGCCATGGCACAGCCATCACCTTGGCCTCAGAGTGCCTCAGTCCTGAATTATTTGCTTTTGCCTTTTAAGGCTTTGTTACAGACTGGGGATCTTTGTCACTTGTGCGCAGGGCCAGGGTCTTTTCCTTCAGAAGTCAGAGCTTGCCACCAAGTACCATCTGGCACTTGCTGTTGGTCAAGGGTTGCCCATGCTGTTTTGCCCTGTGGAAGGTGATGCTCAGCGAGGATTTCTCAGAGCTGAGACAGAGGAGATGAGGGTGCTTTTTTTCCCGTGGGCTGGAAAAGATGGCAACGAGAGAGCAGCTCTGGAACAGAAGAAGTATTTCAGGGAAAGGCGGAGAGTAGGCATGTGGCTGGAGGAAGGCTGGGGCTGAGGCTTTTTGGATTTCCTGAAGCTGTGGGATGTGGGAAGCACCGTGGGTGACAGACTTGGACGGAGGCGAGGAAATTGCCCAGCACGCGGTGGGCACCAGCCCAGGAGGAGTGTCGGCTGCCCTTCTGCGGGAAGCAGTCCTCCCTCCCCTGCGCTCGGCAGTGGCAGGCGAGGTGTGCTCCACCAAAGCAGGCACTGAGCTCTGCCACTCTGCGGGGTCAGGCCTGTCATTGCAGCACGGCAGAGCCCTGGCAGTCTCCTGTCCCCCATCTGCGTCCCAGTGCAGCCTGGCCCACAGAGCCGGGGGCTCCCAGCCTCGGGGGGCTGTGTAGCTCAGGGTCAGCATGCACACCCAGGCAGTGCTGCTTTCCCAGCTGCAGGAGTCGAAATCACTGTTTGCTAGCACCTTCTGTGTTTTAAGTAAGAAACCCAGAGCTGTAGCTCTTTTTCTTTCTAATCAAGAATTCATCAAGGCAACTGCAGTTGAACATGGTTTAAAGTAACATGCTAATATGGGCTTCTGTTGAAGTTATAGTCTTGCAGATGGCTGCATTTTGTAACAGATACCAGCATGAACTGAACTCCTAAATCCAAATACCTTCCAGCTCTCAGATCTGAATTCCTGTATGTTCAGAACACTTCTACTTAATCATTAGTAAACCAGAATATTAAATGGCATCAAAGTGTGGCCATGAGCTAGAGATTTTGTCAGTGAGGTTTAACCTTTGCAGTCTCAGAGCCAAATCCTAACATAAAGGAGAAATTCTAGGGTAAATGTAAATAACACACATGTCTGGAGGATTAGCTGTCTCTTGTCCAGAAATGCCACACCTTGTAATTAAAGAAGAGTCTGTTAGTATGCGACATAAGAATGCAGAGGGTGTGGACCATCTCAGATTTACAGGCTATCAAGTTTATGAAAGAGACTAAATGCTGTTTAGTGTTACAAAGGTGGTAAGACCTTTGTTCAGCGTTGCCCCAAAAATCTGGCAAGCCTCTGATAGGAAAACACTTTGCAAGTAAGATCTTGCTAGAAAAAGAATCTGTAGGAAAAATTCAGTAGGGAAACTCCAGTAGCTTTTGAAATGACTGCTTTTCTTCATGCACTGCAACAGGATAATGGTGTATTGGCTGAATGTGATTGTGCGTGTGCAAGTTGCCTACCGTGACCTGGAAAATTTGACTGAATATTTTAATTTAACTTCACAAGTATCCATTAAAATAAAAGTGAGTGAACTTAATGCCAAAATAAGTGCAATAAAAGCATTTCAATCTGTGAAAAACTGTATCTGTGATGAAGATTTGAATGTAAGCACAGGACTAAGGAAATCATTTTGGTCGTGTCCTTTCCAGTGAGTTGCTATACCTCAGGATATTTATAGCTTTGTAGAATAATGAATATTAACACTTGTCATCTCACATCCAAAGTGTCATGTTAAAAAAGGGATTTGAAATCTAGAGATTAATGCAGTGAAAATTATGACAACATTTGGAAAGAAAAGCTTTGAGTTAACCATAAAAGGCTCAAAATGGGTCCAAATTCAAGGAAAGCTCTTTTGTTGTTGTTTTTGTGCCAGGCTACCATGGTGACTCTGTGCTCCACATCAGAGTGTCCACATCTCAGATCTGGGTAAGGCTGCCTCCAGGCCTCCTCTACAAGTCAGTTGTAACAGCTGTCACTAAATCTATTGAGTTTTGCAATGATTTTAGTACTCATGAATGGGCAAGAGAAGAGAATTGTACATCAAATGTACTAGCAGGATACTAGAAAAGGCAGAGACCTACTCTTGCACAGCCATGCTCACTAGATGTTTGCACCGTCCTGCAATGAACGCAAACTAAAGACACTTGATTGCCCGACTCTCCTGCCTGAGGAATATGCTGTCTTTTTCATTCTTTTTCATGGGCAAACATTTCACTTTTCTGAAAGAATCGCAGAAATCCACTCCTCTCGAGGCAATTGGACTTTTAATGGGATAAAGAAACATTAGCTACAGTGCTCTGAGTGAAAGGGGAAGCAGCTGATTCAGATATATGGAGTCTGGAGGACACCATTATAATTCAAAGCTTGACCTCCAGTTGGATGGTGTTTCCCTTCCATGGCAGGACTGGATTTAGTTGTGTCATTACAGACACACTATTGTGAAGCCAGATTTTGCCCAGCTGCTACATGGATACACAAAGAGCTGAGAAAGCTGCAGGGAGCCTCTTCGTTGTGTGTTCCTGGACAGCAGCCAACCTACCATCAAAGGTTGCTGCTTCCTTGAGAAATCACAGGGCTTGCTCCATCCCCCAACAATGCCATGACCAAAAGGTGTCCAAAGAGAGATGGGAAGGGTATTTCCAGTGTCCCAGTTTGTGGGATAGAGTGTACAAGGTGGCTGGAGAGGGAAAGCTTCAGTCACAGAGAAGATAAACAATGCCTGAATGGGAGAGTGCAGAAAATCATCTTTCAGGGACAAGATGTAAAGCATGACAGGGCTTGTAATGGGTGAGCTGTCATCAAGTTTTTAGTAATCTTTAGCAGTGTGTTTCAGTACGCTTCTGACTGATGCATTTGCAAAAACTCCTGAAACTCGTCTATAAGCTGGGCTGCCTCTGACCAGCACAATTCTTTGTGTGTGTGTTAGCTTGCATCAAATACAGCCTAATTCTTATGTAAAAATTCCATGGGAAAATCCAGGAATGACTGCATAATTGATTTGGTATGGCACTGGGCTTTAATTGTTTTCAGATTTCAGTTTTCAAGGCCAAGAAACCAAAACCTAAATAATGTTTCATTTCCATTCCTTTGCAAACTGAGTCTCTGTGGAATGCACAACTGTAGCACTCAGCGCTGTATATAGAAAAGCACTTTCAGTGTCCTGCAGATGTCTGCTCAGTAGCTTCCATATGGCAAATTACTTGTTACTGGACCAGACTCTGCTCATGCTTGTGCAGTTCTGTTGCAGTTGGCGAGGAGGTAAGACAATCACAGCTCGATCTGGCCCGTTGGGTCAAATAAACTCTCTGCACACTCGAGTAGAGGTTTCAAGCTGAATAATGTTGTTGGAACCATTTCCAGCCCTCACTCAGGCTGGTGCAGCCCCACCTTTCAGAGCACTTGAAAGGCTTACAGGTTCCGTAATAGATTAAGAGCTCCCTGCCACCTGAGTGCTGGGCGAGGGTGGAAACTCTTGGATATTCCTGGCACCTGAGAAGCTTTATTGGCCCAACGCAAGAAACCAGTGGTCTTAGTGAGGCAGAGGACCAGATAATTATAGAAACAGAATCTTCCTCCAGAAACTGTTCTCCCCGTCAAGGCTGAAGTATTTTGGCAGGGGCAGCTTCCTCAGTGTCTCTCAAGCCTTGTATTTTTTGTGGCTTAAGAAAACACTGCATTCACTCAGGGTTTTGAGCCACCAAACTCCATTCTGTTTTCTATTTATAATATTTTCCATGTTGTTTTTTGTGAGACTTCTGTGTGTGTGTGTCTGAGACAAACACAAAAATTTGAATTTAGACTCTGCAACCCAGTCTTGTCAGTACTGGTGTCTGCGCCGCCTGGCCCCATGCCCACTTGGTTTCATGCTGGTGGCACTATGATGTGAGGAGGATATGTTTTGTGATGGTGTTGAGTGATGCCTGGAAATCGTTTCTTACGTTCAGAACCTCATTTTGAGATATTTCTGATGCAAATGTGCTGGCTTCGGGTGGGTTTGCACCTGCTTAGTCTAGGTCAGGTACAACCTAACAAATGCAAGCTCATGAGAGCCCACCTGAGGATACCCTAAGCTTTAAAGATCCTTCTTCTTATTTAATTAAAAGCTTTGCAGTAAATCAAAGTTTTGCCCAGTTAGAAAAACCGAATTTGACCTAAAGTTTTTAGATAGGTACTGCAGTTAAAGAAGAGTTCAAGCAAGGCATTAGGGCACCGGATGGATAAGGCTTTTGGCAATACAGACAGTGGGGACACATAAATAAGAAGGGTTGTTTTTTGGCTACCTTGTTCTGGTTTGCAATTTGCAAATCATATTTGTAGCTCAGCTAATTTGGAAATGGCAGGAAACTCCAATCTAGTTATGAAGAGACACTCGCCATCTGCAGTCTAGCAGTACTTGCCAACTATATGTTTGGGACATAGCAGTCTAGGCAAAAGTGGTATCATTTGACCCTAATATATCTATTTCTCAGTTTATGGTGTTGTAAGCATGTCAACAGAGCAGCTCTCAAACACGGCACATTTTGAAACAAGTAAATTATAGCACTAATCTAATGGCTGATTTTGTTTTTCTGACCTACTTAATTAAAAAAGTGTCTAAAAATGGAAATGCTGTTTAGCTTAATGTGAAGACAGAGCTGGCTTTTTTTTCCTCCCAACATCTGTGTCCAGAAAGGAAGAAAAATCCTGTTTTGACTGGCCTTCCTCCACCAGTCTTTTTTTATTTTATTTTTTTTTTATTTCTTGTCTAAAGCAAAGTAAGTTACATAAACACTCCACCTCTTTCCATAAATTGGCTGCAGTTTCTGAACAATAGAGTTACTGTGAAGAGAAGAAAACCACAGACACACCCCACAACTGTTGGTCACACAGCCAAAGAGAACTAAAGACACATTCTTTGAAAGTACCAAAAAGGAAATCCATGGTCTTAAGGCAAGACCTTTTATGTTATGTTTGGAAATGTTTCTCATTTCTCTCCTTCTTCCCCCACCCCCGCTTCTTCTTTAGCTTTCTTAGTTCAACATGTTTGAGGGAGCAAAATAGACAGAACTTTATTCTTTGTCGAGATGTGTTGATAGTATTTGTCAGTACTCACTAACCTGAGACTGGATAGTGAAAGAAAACTGAAAAGTGGGATTTTAGAAAGAGGAAAGAAAACATGTTACTAATAATGCCTTTGAGGCCTCCTCAGTATATAAAAAAAATACTTCACTTGCAAGAAGAAAGGGGCTAAGACAGAAATCTCTGCTTAAAGCTGATGGTTCTCAGTTGTAAAAGTAATAATACTCTTCAGAGAACAATAACTCTGTAGAAACAATTGTTTGCCCTTCTGAAGCATCTCAACACGCTTCCCAAATGGGAATTCACACCCATCATAGCCTGTGTTCCCCAGCTGGGCAAGCTGATGCACTAGGAGGTTAGATGGTCATGTCAGAGTCACACTACAGCAATAAATACACCCTGAACTACTTTCCTCTGCTGTATCCACCAGCCTGCACAGCCTTCTGAACACAGAATACCAAGTGGTTTGGCACTGTCTGTCGATATTCCCTCTTGGAGGCTCCAGGATTATGATCTCAATGAAGGCAAAGTTGCCGCTGATCTTAGCGGGAGTTAAGCAAGTGTAAAGTCAGCAGAATCCTGCAGGCACCAAGAATGCACAACAGAGTGATGCCTATAAATCAACGACAAGGTGTCTACTTGCCTCCTGCTTACTGGTGTGTGCTGCGGATGTAACAGCAGCCCTTCATGCAGCTGTAAAACCCAGCTGCTCTCTAGCCAGCCAGAGGGCCCAGTGGAGTTTGCTGGCTGGCTTTCGCAGCAGCCTGTGCTCAAGTCTCCCCCCTGGCAGACGCAGCCAGGCTTGAGCAGTGTCCCCACTCTCCTGATGGCTGCCAGGGCTCCCTGCTGCACGCCAGCCCTCCTGTCGCAGCCTTCCCCTTGCGCCCCCATCTCCTGCTCCAGAGCAAGTCGGAAGCAACATTCAAATTCTGTGCAAGGAGTGTGCCGGCGTTTCCGAGTGCATCTCTGTGTAGGTTATTGAACATGCTTTGTTCAGGAAAGCAGCTGAAGCGAGCAAATGTTATACCGTGTAAGGAAGAAAACAATGAAAATAGCTGTTCTTCTGTTAAGTACCAGCAGAAAGCATGTTCACTTGTCTTCAAAAAAAATAATAAAAAAAAGAAGAAACATTCAGAATAAACTTGAAATGCAAGGAAATAAAGAAAAGGCTTCTGAAAACTGAAGATTCATTTTTAGAACCTCAGATGGTTCTCTGCAATTTTATTCTGTGATCATAACTTGCAGTTGTTTGTGTCATGGCACTACTGAGGCATTTAGACAGGATTTGGCCCCTCTAAGTTATACAGTGTACATAAGCTGCTTCCAGACCTCCAGCTTAAGATAGAACACAAATGAAGGAGGAGAAAAATGAATAATTATAATCACTTGCAAGCTATTAAACCCAGATATGTACAGAAGCTAATCTGGTTTTAGACCCCGCAGTGGCTAGTAGGTGCAGTACACAGCATGTGGACTGAAAAAGGTTAATTTTTCCCTTTTGCCTGCCAAATCATTTCTCTACTCCACCCTTGGTGTCCAACTTTCCAATCCCTGAGTCAGTGTCTGAAGTCAAAACAACCAGCTGGGCCTCACTGAACCTTTCACTGTGGGAAAGCTCAGCTCAAAATGGCTGCATTGTTTCTCTGTAATCTTATCCTCAGTGTTTAATATCCTCAGCAATTCACAGAATTTTCAGGATTGTGTTTGAGCCCTATGGGAAATGCTGACCTAAATGGTGTGAAGTTTTTGCTCTTATGTTATTAGGGAAAATTTTACAAAAAAGTAAACTATCCATTTACTATCTCTGTTGATATATTTTACCTACCACTTTGAGCAGAAAGCTGCAGGATTGAACTGCATACACATTTTTTCAGAATAATTCCTCAAACAGAATCTGATGACCTGCTAAGACATGACACTGGAAATGTACCTGTCATAAAGAATGTGTCGTTGTAACGTCTTCTAACACAGAATAGTTTGTCCCAAGATTTTCAAACCGCCTTACGAAATTACTCATGGGCAAGGCATGCAGTATCTATTGGTGTCTAAAGATCCTTATATAGGCAAAAAAACCCCCCAAAACCCAAAGAAATGTGTTTAAGAGTAGGATAACAGGGCACAGGAAGAATCTGAGAACCAGAAGACGTATTAATTTGGGGGATGTTGCTGTGTTGTAGAAACACTTCCAAAATTTTTAATATTAAGGTACAGCAAAAAAAGGTCATATTTAAATAAAACACAGGAGGATCTCCAAATGTGAAGAAAGAAAATGTGGCACTTCAGTGTGAGTGGTGTGTTATATTTTTAAAGTTGGGAGGCAAGCTCGGAGGGTATTTGCTGTGTATCAGGCAAACAAGCATGCCTCCTGCTGAAGAGCCTATTTTAGTGGTGCCAGCCACTCTCATGGGGACACTTGTTGGAGCAGATGTCAAGGCAGGCCTTGCAGGCTGACCTCAGGTTTGGCAAGGAAAACCAGAGGAGAATCCCATTAGATTAGAATTCCATCTTATTCTCAGCTATGAGCTGAAAACTAGAAATTCCACCTTTGGTGGCGAGGTTTTAGGATGAGGCCAATATTGTGAATGAGGTCTTTGAAGTCAGTTGCATGGTGAGGACTTGTTGATGTGTCTGTTGTACAAATTGCTCACATGTATCTGGGATAGCATTGGTTAGGCAGGCTGGGAAGCAAAAGCAAGGCTTTTCACAGCCAAGGTGGAGTGTTGGGGGGTGGGCAAAATCCTTAGGGTTTGGTTGTTTTAAACCATCTGATTCCCTCATTAAGAACTTGTCATTAATGCATTACCTGTGATGATCGTCTTATGAGGATGATGATGTAGGAAAATCACATACTGGAGAAACTCTGAAAAGTTCTGGAGCTTCCCAGTCATTACAGATGGGTAAGTACTGCTAGAGACCAAATATTACAGCAGACAGCTGCAGCCTTCTGCTGCTGGACTTTGATCCCCAGTCTATGCCTGTTTCCATCCCATCCATAGCTTTGCTCCTATATATGGTCTGCTTTTAGTGGTAAGCATGTCTATAGGACATGTAAATGTCTTTTATTTAAGTGTGCATTTCTAATTTAGTTTTGAGAGCCTTGGTCTTGAGATATCTGAGGAAGGGTATTGTTTTGTGTGCTCAACTTGGAGCATTAGGCAATAAGCATCACTGATGCACAATGTATGTACTTGTGTTTGTAAATGAGGTTCCTGCTGTGAAACATATGACTGTGACAGATTTGGTCCTCCCATTTAGGGTTTTTTCCCCCATAGAGAAAGGAACCCATTTTAGAAAACACAGATATCAAATGTCCCCATTGCTTGTGAGGGAAATCCTCCTCACCAGCCTGAAATTCAAAAGATCAATTGTGTTACAATTGCATAAAAAAAATAATGTTGCAATTGTGACCACAGCAAATTATACCCAAAGATCTGTTGCTGTTCTATACAAAGAATGTCAAAGCCGTTCCACGGCTATTTTCTTTGGCGTTGTCCATGGCACTGTCCTTGAGCACTGCGTGAGGAACATGCAGGCACCGTACAGGCGATACTTGGGCTTTTGGCTTTCTTAAGAGCAGTCTGCCTGACAGATCACAGGGATTGTGCAACTGAGAATTCAAACTGATTAGACATGTGTTTTTAAGTGAAATTGGAAAGAGGAGATCAGTGAACACAGATGCAGCATTATGTATAAAAATCTGCAACTTGGTTAAACTCAATTTCACATGACAGTAGGTCCTTATAGTGATGTTAATAGAGAACTTTCCCTGACTTCTCCTACTTCTCCTGTTCTTTGTACTGCTATACCCCTGAGCCTTCTTACTGTCCAAATCCAAGCAGGTCTCATAACAAGGTCTCATATTTCATAACAAGGCTTTATCAGCTAGTGTAGTCCTTAAATCTAAGTAGCCCATCATACAGTAACAGGTAAACCCTTGAAATTTGTCTACTGGCACAGCTGATACAAAGTCACAGCCCAATGGCATGATCCACCCTGAAGATATGTGAGGTAACTGGGCACGCTGCAGAGACTAGGAAGGACATTGTTTGATGACCTTAGGGCCATCATGCTACTGAAAGATATACTTGAGTCAAAGCAGTTTGGCATTTTCACTGCTTTACAGCTTCTCATTTCCAAAAAACCCCACCTTTCCTAGTGTAAAGTGGCAGCCTGGTAGAGAAATAGTCACACAGTCACAGGCAAACATCCCTAGCTTTTCAAAAACTGCTGTATGTGTGATAGGCTGTGGACCAGTCTTGTATAGCTACCTGAAATCCTGATACCAAAGCTGCAAGAGATGTACTCCCAAGAGAATCAGAAACTTTTTTTTTAGCTAAATTACACACAAATGGTCTTACATAGTTCATTATTCAATTAAATCTTTATTCTATTTTCTTGTTAGTTGGACCAGGCAAGTTTGTGATGCCCTCAGCTGTACTGTGGTCTGCTTGCATTCCGGTCTGTGTTCATTTTTCTCCCAGGTATGTTATTTTCATTACAGAGAGTTTATACTTTCACTTGTTTAGCTTTAGCCATAAACGTCAGCTCTTTCTACTTGAAGTCCCCAGTCATGCACTTCTACTGTTTCTCCTTAGACCAAAACATAATCTTTGTAAACCTTACTACCTTCTACAGCAGCAAAAACATGTTGTATTTTCCACTAAAACATCTCAGGTGCCAAGTACAACCCAACTGGCAGTCTGAAGAAACTGTCTCTCAAAAAGGTTGGTGAATATGTGCAAACATGAGCTGTTTTTCTAAAGACACTTGCCAGAGCCCTTCTGACACATCAAGCTTAGAAAAATATTTGGCATCAAGCCCTTCTTCCAGAATTTCTCCATTTGTAGACAGTGGAAAATGCCTCCTTTTCATGTATTCAGATCTTCTGGGTCAATGCATAAGCAAAGCCTTCTATCTTTAGTTCAGCAGTGGCTGGCAAACACACCCAGTCTTTTTGCTTTTACTCACAGTTCTTTGTTTAGCTGGACAATTTCAGTCTCTGAGCTTCTCCCTTGAGATGAGACGATAATTTCTAGGGCAGGAGCTGTAGGATGGATGAGATCTTTTGTTTTCTTTCTTTACCCTGAGGGGAGTATGGTCCCCTACACCTCCAACTTGTCAGTCCTCCTGTGACAAGGAACTTATGGCATTCCATAACAGACATCATATACCTCTGCATAAAAAACATATGCCATGTACTGTGAACAGGTTCAAAGACTGGGAATGAGGATTTCTCAAAGCCAAGCAGACGTGAAGACTCATGGAGATGAGGGAAAAAATGAACTAAGTTTACTCTTTTTTGCCACTAAGCTATCTCAGCAATCTGGCTGGATTATTGGATGTTTCTGTTTCTTCCCATCTGGCTTGCAGGTCTTCCTGTAGACTTTCTGTTAAATTTCATCAGTTACCTATTGTACACCATATCATGCTGTGAGGGCTTTTCCTGTATTGCAAAGTGTGAATTTATTAAGTAACCATGATACAAATTCTGAAGCAGGTCATGGTATGTCCACAGTAAACTGGTAAGCCAAGTCCATATGAAGGCTCCTCCAACTATGCTTTCCAAGAATATCCACCACCCAGTTCCAAACTACAATAGAATATCACTTGTTTTTACAACTCCTTTGTGAAAAATGCAGTGTTGGTCTTTGTTAGAAGCCATTGACCCAGCATGTGGACTCTCAGATTAGACTGAGAGTAGACAAAACCCAAATAATATTTGTGATTTTTTTTGCTAGTTTCATCTCTTGCTACTCACATTTAAGCTATTATGGAAGTTATGATAAGAAACTCCACTGGTTTATTTCTGCGGAAGCCAGGGTGCAGCATCAATAATCTTTTATTGCCAAAATCTTTATGCAAAGCAACACCTTTCTGGCAGCTCATAATTTTTCTTTTGCTTAATTTCCCTATCCTGGCAGAAACAGGTAAACAAGAAATAAAAGAAAAAATAATTTGGGTTTAGGTTGCAAAGAAAATCTCTTTCAAAAGCCATTTATAATGCAAGCTACTTTATAGGTATTGTAAATCATATATGGTCATACATCCCACATGCACTGGAGGCAATTTATTCCATTGGTTAAATGTCAATTAGTTTGTAATTACAGCACTTTAATATTAACAACATATGTATGGTCAAGTAATCCTGCAAATATTTCATTAAATCCTTGATGTTGTAATTGTCCAGCTACTACATGAATAGGCCAAGGTCCAAAGGCTTTGCTTACATCATTACCCAATTAACAAAACCAAGGGCCTTTTTCTGTACAGAAGGTGAATCTTCATACTTACTCATACCAGCTAATAAGGCTCCCTTATCAATTAGACTCTCAATGATTTATTATTTTTTTTCTATTTGAATTGCTGTAATTGCCCAAAGCCCTCAAATGCTCAACTCTAGACTAGATGTAAGTCTGATAACATAAGTTATGTTCCTCCATCAGAGTGAGTTACTACACAGGCAAGTAACACCATACTATGATGTAGGCAATCCCTGGATGTAGACTTGTCCCATGAACATAATTTCTGGGTATCAGCAGAAATAATCACTCAAAGTCAGAGGTATTGCTGTGTACTCTGGCTAATAGTAAATTAATAGAAAGAAAACCTTTCACTTGTGGCTGGATAGTGAAATGCAAAATGTCTTCCTGAATGGTCTCTTCATAGCTATGTAGAACCATAACAGATTATGAGATATGGTCCTTCCCTCCTTCTGATTTGCACACACCTATCATTTTTGGCAGCTGTTTATCTAATTTATTCCTAAAAATATACTAGAATGGGAATTGCAAAGTCTTCTTTGGTGACCTGTGCCAGTACCAAGCTACGTCTTTAGCAGCTGCCTGCTCCCCACTGCTCTAGAACAGGTTTGACTCTCCAATTTGTTTGCTCTTCAGACATAGCAGAACACTGATGACTCATCTTAAAGCATGCAGATAAAGCATGCTTTTCAGGGAAGAACATATTTGGATGAACAATCTGTAAAACTGATGTTTCTTCCTTTTTCAATTAAACTGTTTGGCAGAAATAGATATTAACTTTTTTTCCTGTTAAAAAACTGTTCAGGAATTCTGTGAGAGCTGGTCCCACCCAGTCTGTGGTGACCAGCTGGTTGTCAATGACGCAGTTCTCCAGGGGCCAGATTATTTTTCATACCATTGCAACTGTCCTCCCTTGTGTGCTTCTGCTGTCTTGCAAGGATGTTGCAGCCAAACTGTGTGCTTCGTCACTCCCATGTGCTTGGGCTGGGCACAGGGCTGAGCACCCATTAACTCTGCCTGGCTGCAGGGGCAGCCATGCTTCTCCTAGAGGTGTGCGGACCTCAGGTAGGTACAGATAGGGTAGCCCTCCCAGACAAAAGAATTCCTTGTGATTCGTAACAGGAACGTAGAGTAGAGCATAAGAGAAAAAGCAACAAAAAGGAGAAGTGTAGAGGTTGATCAGAGGGCTACCTGATTGTTGATTGACAGAGCAGCCCTCCTGGTCATTACGCAGGTGCTGATTGTTTGGTAATAATAAAGCTAATTGCTTAACAATTGGGTGGACCTTAAAAGGCAGGGCTGGAGGCACTAGAGTACCTTCAGTGGCTGAGCACTGGAGGAAGAAGCAAGATGTGTTCTTTGTGTTGGACGTTGAAAAACTACTCAACCTGCAAAACCAGCAAGAACATCGAGTGCTAGGAAGGGAGGCTGGCTCTGCACACCCAGCGCTCCAGGGCAGCTTGCTGCCAGATCGAGATACATCACCTAGCTTCGCCTGGATCCCTGACACATCGCCTTGCCTGGATCCCCAACAGAGAAGCTCCATGTGCCTGCTGCCATTTTGTCTAGTAACAAACAGGGACTGGCTGCTTCACTCAGCTTGGTTGGAGTCTGTGTTTCTCATCTGTTTCCCATAGTAGTTCCCTTTCAACTACCAGATCCTTAAAAAGAAAGTAACTTTTGTCCCTTTGTTTCAATTTCAGGGGCCTTTGTTATATAGTGAGTGTGGAAATGTAGATTTTTGGCTAGTAACTGGAAGCTCAAAAAAACCCGCAAACTTTTCCAGAAATTAAACCGCCACAAATAAAAGATGTCTGGAATTTTTTTATATGGTCTTTATGCATGGATTGTTATGTGACCACACTTTAAAACTATTTTCTTTTAATAAGCTTACTTCTTTTATATGGAAGGGAGACCCAAAACTCTCAACAGGCTAAAATTCAGTCAGATCATTTTGTCACAACTGGCTAAAGTAAAATTCAAGTTCCTGTAAAATACCATTTTCCCTGGGGACTTCTCTCTGTCACTGACAGCTAAATAAGTTATAAACAAAACAAGTGCTTCAAATAAGATTGTTTGTTGGTTCTTGCCACAGGCAATGTGAAATACAATGGGCTTGGGAATTTTGTGTTAATTCCTCTTAGAATAAGCGTGATAAAACTGTGGGCCAGCGAGCAAAGCAGAAATTTCCCTAAGTGTGAATACATTTCCAGACATCTCCCAGAGAAATTGAAAGCTGTGGTAGAGAGAAAGTAGTGCAGTTGGTGATGAAGAGCTGGGCAATACGTGGCTTCCCTTGCCTCCTGTGGCCACTCTGGAGGGGTGGCCCAGAGTGAGGGTGCCCAGTGGCCCCAGCAGAGTCGTCAGGAGCACAAAGATGGGGCTTCGAGACAATATTTCAGCCACAACAGATGCAGCTCAATGGGATACAAGGGTTGGCTCACAGAAATGTGCATGTAGAGCCTGGATGTCATTGCAAACAACATATCTCACAGCAGGCAGGCCTGCTCACCGCCGGCACTTGCAGGCTGTGGCAGAGGTGGTGGGTGCACATCAGACTGCTCAACATTTACTCCTGCCTCCTCCCAGCCCTCAGCCAGGATGGTTGCTAGCACAGGAGAGGGAACGAGGGAGCCTGGCATCCTTCTGGGCACTGTTTCCTCTTGCATTGCTGCTGTGGCTGCGGCAGGAATGCATCTGGCAGCACCCAGAGGGGACGGTGTAGGGGGGTGTTCCCACGGCAGCACAGCAGAGCACTTTGAGGACAGGAATGGCAAAGCGAGAGAGGAAGGAAAAAAGATATTTGGTACAAAATTGAGAGAATCTAAGCTAAGAGTGTCTCTCCTGTGAAAATGGGTAGTGTAACGAGAGAGGAGGGAGGCACTTTTACTGAACAAGCTGCTGGAACAAGGGTGTGATGAAAGAGAGTAAATCCAAACCAGAGGTCTGGCTGGCAAACTTTGATCCTCCTCAGAGATCTGGTCTTTTTTCTCTGCAGACCAGAGCATTGAAGGGACTTGTGGAAAGAAAGAGCCATTTCCATTTTTCTGGAGATCAGTAGACTGTAAAATATTTGCAGGCAAAGAGACCTCTAAAAACAATTCTGGTGGCATGTGTTTGTTCATTTGTTTTTCCCAATGGGGTTACAGTATTTATTGCTACATGCTGCGTTTGGGGTTTGTGATCTATGGCAGTTGTAGTTTTACCCCAGCAGAGTTTTATTCAAATATCTGATGATATTTTAACTTAATGAACATGTTTGAAATCCTAGAAGTACTTTTCCCCCTATATCTCAAATTGACATTGCCATGCATATATGCATCCTGTGTACCCTGCCATGCATATGCTTTTCCTGTTTCTGCATGCACTTCATGCATATCCTGATGATACGTTAAGATAGCATGTTCTGCAATAATAAAAACACTTCTTTGTTTTTTCTGACTTTCTTAGAAAGAACCACACTCCATTAACAAAGGTGTTGAGAGCTTATTCTTTACTACAGCTTGTCCTTTCAGGCACTTATCTTGCAGTATCATCAGTTCTTGTATGGCATTCACTTCAGTCAAGCTACATGCTTGCCTTTCTTAATTTAAAGCTTGCTCAGTGAACACAGTTTCTGGTAGGATTCCATCAGTCGGCAAGTTTGGTAAAGGTGTGATGTTATCGGCAGTTCAGTTTCATGATTTTCCACGTGCTGCAGTACTGTACAAGAAGAGCAAAGCAGCAGGGGAAGTGTGCATGTTAGGGAGGATAATAGCATAGCAGTAAGCTTCCTGATTCTCAAACAAGTGGGAATTCCTTCTGATAACATGGGATTACAGTGGATTTGCAACCAGGACACTGGGTTTTACTCAGTCGGTGTATCAAAGCTTTTTCTCCCCATTGTCAGCTGGTTGAGTGATGTTTGCCTGCTCAATTTCAGATGAGAGGTTGGAAGTTGGTGTAGGACATTGCCAAATCTTGTAAAGGGACAATGACTGCAAGGCATGGCACTAAATGAAGGGGACTAGATGCACACTCTTTTTGTACTGTGAAGTAGAGAGGGGCACTCTGGGGGGAGCAGAGACCTGGGAGGCACAGCATGTGTGTGTAGGTTCCTGCTCCTAGCATCATATTGCTGTGTTTGGGGATGTACCTGTACCATGAGGCCTCACATTGAAGCACAGACTGTCCATATTTGTGTGGTATAGTGCGCCGCCACCATCATCCAGAAGGGAGATGTGGCTAGAGAGCACCCAGTCTTCCATCCAGTCTGCCTAGGATTTATGGTGGAATCTTCACCATCAACTCTGTACAAGGAGCTCCCTGCACCTTTTTGTTCTGTTTCCCATGACAGAATAGTCCTTTATATTCCATTGCTTAACTCTGGAAAGTTAATCTAAAGGAACAATACAAAATTAAAATACACAATGGCATTATTGCTAATTTGTGCCTTTAATTTCAGAGCTGCATGCTGTGGCACTGTGACTGATCTTTTCTCCAGAAACTCAGATTTAAGAGGCTAAGTAGTATTTGTCCAGGGGAGCAAGGAGCTAGAGGTCACTGGTGTCGATGTCACATTTACTTTACCTCTATAAGAGAATTAATTAAGCTTCACACAGGCAGAAAAGTGAAGGACTGAAATGGTGAATGAAACCAGAATTAAAGGCAATTGCACATTTTCTTATGTTTGCCACATATCCAACTGAGTAAAAGACAGAACATGTTCTCTCCCCTTTGAACTCAAGAACAGCCGTAGTGCATCGAACCAGAGATTTGTCTGTTCCAATGTCTCATGCATGATATGGACTAATAGCAGAGCCCTGGGTATAAAGTTTGAATGCTAGACAAGCATGCAGTCTTGCTTCTCTCAGTGTACCATTCCAGTTTCTGGAAGTCTGCAGCTAGGGCTTTCTTCAGCCAGATACTGTATCCACATCTCCCTACTGGGCAGTTTTGCATGGAGCTTTGCAGGGCTCAATATCACTTCATTCACAGAGCTGTCTTTTGAGGATGGGCCATGAAAAGGCTGTAGAACTATAAACGACCAGTACACCAAGAGCAGGTACTTACCAACTCTGTGTTGTGGAAATGAATTTCACTTCTTCAGTGTTACTCATGACTCCTACAGGTGCAAGAAGAAAATTGGGCCTTTTTAGTATATTGTTTAAGAGGCAATGCCTGTGCACATAGCAAAAACTTCAGATTTAGTGTATGCTGTCAGAAGCTATTAGCCTCCACCTGTTAACCATGAATTGTATTTAGAATTTAAATTAAAATTAAAAGCTCCTGAAGACTGCATAGGAAGTCTGTAATTGATATGAAATGAGGATGAAGTGCACTTTCCATCACTTCCTAAAATCTTGCTTCTGGTACTTCTGTTGCCCAAGGATTCAATGGAAGCAAAAATCTGCAAAGGAAACAACACTTCATAGGAGTATCCAGGGTACTGGGTATGCACGTACAAGACATCTTACCAGAAGTATATCTGCTTAGTCCATTTACCCTTTCTAAAGTGAGGGACTCTAACCAATTTTGATGGAATAGTTAAATAATTCCATCAGGCCAAATACAAGGAGAAGCAACATATCATATTCCTTAATTATGCTAACTTTCCTTTTGACTGCATGTTATACATAATTCTGCACGTGCCCAGAAAAAAAAAATCATATAACCCTACATACACCCCAAAGACCCCCACGCTCTGCTATGGGTCTTTCCATATCATAAACTCTTCAGGTGACTCACAGGGGACTGCTTGTACACTGTCATTATCACGCTACGAGAGCTCTCTGTGCTTGTACTCTTGCCAAATTCCCATTAGCGTATGCACAGTTCAGGTTTGAAATATAATTTGGTCCTTTATAGAAAAGCAGAATTTTCAGAAAAAATGTAATGCTATGATCTAATGATTTAGAGTCACTATTTTTGTATAACATAAAAAATTGGCAGCACCGTCTCTTTGGTAATCCTTTCTTGGAAAAACTAATCTTCTTAATAAATCTCAGTAGCCATGGAAGGAAATCCACCAGCTGCAACACTGTTTATTGACCTTTCCAAAGTGTTAGATTTAATTAGACTTTCATTAGTACAACTGTACATAAATTAGTCAAGTCAGCTCTTTTCCATGTTTGTACTGATGAGGTTCTCAGCTTTTTAGCCTTGACCGGTTCTTCACTTTAAAGGACATGTTCATGCTTCAGTCTGCAGTGTGTTGTGAAAATACCTGAGCTGACTCAGATACTGGGATCAGTTTAATTGCAGTGGCCTGGGGACGAACAGAGGGCTTACCCCACTTCTTGGCAGGCCCACACTTTGACTATGTCCAGCATTGAGGAGAGCTTATTTGAAGCTGGCTTGCCCATCTCTGCACTATGCTACAGTTACAGTGCAGATGCATACACACCAGAGGTTAAGTGGTGCTTGATCCTTTGCTCACATGCTTATTCAGTAAGTCTGCTTAGGGACCATCTTGCTCCGAAGACAGTATGAGTGGGGTCTTCATGATATACTTTTCTGCTTTCTTCCATGCTTTCAGTGTCATGCCCAAAGCAGCTGTGGTCAGGCCCAGAAGAGTGTCTGGTTTTCTCCAGCTATGTTAATAGAGCAGTGCAGCTATATAAACATGACTACAACATTTAGAAAGTCTTTGTCTATCTAGTTTCAGTCTCATGGTGGACATGTATCTTTCTACATAAAGAGGAGTATGGAGTGGGGGTCAGATAAAAGTATCTGACATCACACCAAACACAGGTATTCAAACCTTTAGTCGCATTGACATGTTTATTATGCACACTTATCTATCAATGGTGCCTTTCCAGGATGCTTTTTCCCTTAGTAATACTGTCTGAAGTTGTAAGAATACCTTTCCATATTTAAAAACACTGGCTATAGCCATATATGCCCATGCACTTAAATACATACAAATTGGTATTTCCCCAATGGTTTATTTAATTCTAGTTATGCAAACATATAGTGTAGTAAGAGTTACTAAAATTTATAAAGTACACAAAATGTTTTTGTTAAATTATTTATATAATCAACACAGATCTTCGACAGTGCTTTGACAGATGTTTTCTTGCTACTGACAATCTTTATGTGTGCATGTTGGAGAGGGTGTATATATGTACATACAAGTACTCATTAATGTGTATAGTGCTCGGAATGGTAGCTCAGAAGTGCTTTCGACATCTCTTTCCCCAAAAGACCATACTCTGAAAAGTGGTGGGATGTAAGTTTGAAAATCCTCAGAAATTTCACACCGCAATTTGTCACAAGTCAGCCATGTGCATGTGTACATACAATGTTGAGCCCTGTGAACCAGTCAGCCTCCCTAGAAGCTCTTCACATACTATGAAACACTCGTTTAGATTTTCCTAGCTTCTTTGTTGGAGGATTTGATTAGTGAATTAATTCAATCTGTTGGTATTTGGAATACAGTTTTTCAGATGAGATGTTAGGAAAAGCTCCATTAGGAGGGTATCGTGTCTCTGGAATAGATTGCCCAGAGAGGTGTTGAAATCTGCTTCCTTTAAACTTTTCAGGATTTGACTAGACAAAGCCATGGCTCTGCTGGAATACTGCCTTCTTTTCCACTGGGGTTTTCTATTTTCTTATGCAAAACACTTTGCTTTTCCTTTGATGTTTATATACCATCACTTTTGGTATTTCATGTAGTTTAAGATCACACTTGACCAGTGCAATAATTCATTCTAATCATCTGCATTACACAGACTACAGAACTTTACCGGGATTTCCTGATGAAAGCTGTCTTGTATTCAACTAACAGTGTATACTGTAAGGAAGTAATTCAGTCTTGCTTTAAGGATTTCAGGTGGTAGTGCATGCCCCAGTAATGTGGAAAGTTGACCCAAAAGATAATTATCTTTACAGCTGCTGATTTGCAGTTCATTACCTGAATTTTTCCAGTTTCAATTTTTGTGCATTTGTTTCTTCAGTGTCTGATACAAGCTTCCTCTGCAATGTTTACACTCAGAATTAAGACATTGTTTAGTACATTTGATTATATAAATTTCCTATTATGAGAATCTCCACTTTTTTACCATATGATTTTAAGACCAGTACAGGATACAGGGCTGTGTTATGATCTGTATTGATGCAGACCTGCAGAATGATAGTTAAGGGACATTGTTTCTGTCCACTGCTCTGGTATGAAGCAGTAGAGCAGAATTCTTGAAAACACACACACACACACACACACACACACACACACACACACACACATATATCTATATATCTATCTATATTAGTATATATAAATATATACATTTTAAACAGCTGTGACCTCAGCAGGAACTTCTGGGTACATTCTTGAAAAAAAAAAATCATCACTTTAGTTCATTTTCTACTGCTCAGATTGAGCAAGGTTAAATTGTACTCTTCAGCTACTGACATTCCCTTTTAGGCTGAAAACTCTTTGTAACAGAGAGCATGACTCTTGTTTACTTATGAGATCACTTGCTGCGTTTTCAGGTGCTACAGGAAAGATAATAAGAAGTGTGGTTTGCAGAGGAAGTCATCAGAATTATTCAGAAAACTATTATTGATTATTATAGATTATTAAAAGTATGCAATAAAAGTAACAGCAAACATTTCAGAATGATAAACAGTTGTTTTCATTCCCTGTTTGCTCAACCAGCTCAGAGGGGGGATCTTTTTTGTGGCATTTCTTAATCTGCCTGACCCAAAATGTATGTAAACATAATTCCTGATGTGATTCAAATTGTATTCCCAAATATTACTGTTGTAATACTGTGTTGTAATTACCACGGCCACATCTGAAAACTGATCAGCTGCACAGCAGATTCATCCCCAGATTTCTAAAGCTGACCTTGGGTTTATTGAGGGTATCTCATACATTGATTCACCTAACACCTTGTCTAAGGTGCGGGTCAAAACCAAGGCTACAGTACTGGAACCTTTTAAGATCCCACAAGCCACAACAAACACTTAGACTGACAGGAATCATCTGTGCTATGGCAAATACTGTTAATGCTGAGGGGGTAAGCACAAATCCACACATGGATGTGATACCTCAGTGTGGGGTGGGAATTACACACCAGTTTTCATAAGATTCTGGTGTTGTGTCGCTGTACCATGATGAAATAATGAAAGCTGGATGTAATGTTTCTGATTATTTTTTTCATTGGGTAAGTGTGCTGTCATTTGATACACTGATGGAGAGATTTTTGGAGGGGAGGGGTTGAGGCCTGTGAAACCTCAAAGAACTTTCTTTCCATTGTGGGCAGCTCTTGTTAAACTCAGCTTTTTCTAATTTTGTAATCCACCTCCAGACATTTGCTTTTGCTCCAAACACAATATTAGCTGTAGATGTTTGTCTGTGTTTGTGGTGTGGGTTGTTTCATTGCTTGTTGTCTGGATTATCCTTTTCTACTGTTGGGTATTGTTTAAATATTTTATTCTTCTTGGCTATAAAATAACTTGCTAATCATCAGATTAATGCTCTTGAATTCAGGATTAATTGAGGTTTACTGGTGAAAAATATATATATTTAGATACATTGGAAGTAACGTGTTCCTATAACTTTTGTTTACATACGTGACCCATAAGCTGTTAAGTTTCCTGGCATTGAAGACAAACTTAGTTGAAGTGAATTTGCTTAAGTATTATTTCTGAATCCACCAGAATGTGCTTCCCTTTTCTTGCAAAAAAACCCTTTTCAAGTCAGTTGCTCAAAATGTATCGTGACGAACTGCAGATAGCAAACTGAGCATTTGTTTGAGTTCATGCTTATTACAGCAGTGTTCTGGAAAGTGTTTGTGCTTAGGCTTTTAATAAACTCCCTCTAGAGATCAATTACCATGATTTGTCTAGTTACTATGGATAAAAGGTTTTGGGGGGTTGTTGTTGTTGTTGAAATGTTTTGTTAAACTGAAAGAGGCTTGAATGTTTCTATTCAGGCAGAATAAAAAGAGAATGGGAAGGAGAACACAGTATTTCTAAGGAAAAATAATAATTGAAATAGTCTTAGTAAAAGGAATCTGCAACAAGACCTACCAGGCCTTGTAGGACAACTTTGCCTGTATGTTTTAGGCTTGTTCACAGGTAGCCCAGAATGTAGGTCAGCAGGAGGAGACGTGTAGGAATGAGGATAAGCACTGATAAGTTAATACTCTTGACAAAGTTTTCTCACTATAAGGTTTCAGCGTAATCAAAACCAGTTTAGCATTTGAGGAAAAGCACCATGAAATGGAGTAATGGAATTAGCTTTTATGTTTTTCCAGGAACCGAAACCACATTTCCTGTCACAACTGTATAGTATTAGCACAAGGCATCTGCTAAACCGGAGCTGCCCTAAAATGTGCACAAATATCATACATCTGGTTTAAATAATTTATTTTTTGACGTTTGTGGTGAAAAACTAAAGCAAGATGCTGCCTCAGTCCATCATAAAAAAGAGTATGATTTGAAATACAGCAACTTTTCAGTATGGTCTTGCAGACAGATAATATAATTCTGTTAATTTAGCAGCCAGGACTGTTACTGCCTGTGTTTTTATGTCTTGCTTCCCTTTCATTTTGTATCCTGTGGTTGCAGCAATTAGTTTCCAGTCACAGAAGGAAATGAGCAGCTATCTCAAAACTTTCTCAGCCCCCTGTCCTTTAGAACTGGGAGTAGAAAGTTATTTGTTTTCTGATTTTTGGTGGGTTGGTGTGGGGAGGTGGGACAAAAGTCATCTTTTCTCACATTGTAATTAGCCTCTGCAGGCTTAAGGCAAGGGGCCCAAAGTTTGATAATGAAATGGGATCATCTCAGGAATATAATGTCAGTAATATAATTTCCCAGGGGACTAATGCGCTACCAAGACGTTTTTCCACATTAATACCTGCTCTGAAAAAAAATCTATTACTGCATTTTGTTATAAATTACTTCAACAAAAGCCAAGGATGGCAGAGGAAGGCTTCTTTGGGAGCCAGAGAAGCCTGGAAGTCTGGCACTTAGTCCTGGACTGTGGATCAGGACAACGAGATTCAAAAATTCCTGTGTAGTTTCCCCAGTCCTTTCCCAAAGGCCTGAATGGAAGGGCTCTGGATAGTGTCACAGGTCTGTGTGCTGCTTGTGTCACGTTTGCCTCATCAGTATGATGAATAGTAGGAGAGGGTATCTGAAATTCCATCAGATTAACCAAATGATTTACCAGAGACCTCTAAAACCAGCATAAACTTTGCACAAATGTAGCTGTAGGCTGAGATAACATGAGAGCCCTGACATGGAGTTGCAGAGCTGATCAGCTGGTTTTCCAACCCTCAGCAATTAATTTTTTGCTGACACCAACTGTGCCTTCTTGCTCTCATGACTGTAGTGCCGGTGATGTTAGACCACCTTAGCCTTGGCCTTTACTCTGTCCCTTCTCCTGAACAGCTCCATTTGTTCACACAGATTGTGCCCTGAAAAAAATCCCCTCAGCAATTTAAAGGATTTTTAGTGAAAAACAAAATCATACTGAAAAAAACAGTGTGAGGAGCCCCTCTTCTGCTTGCTTCATTACTGTAACCGCGTCCTTTTTCATCCTGTTGTGAACCCTTGACCACGTTAAGTCTAATTTAGGGATTCTGAGATTAAAGGACAAAAGTGTTAGCTAGTTCATGTCTGTAGTGCTGTGCAGGTTTACACTAGCAGAGCATCTGAATTTGTGTGTGTTAAACATCGTTTCGCAGACCATCAAAGTGACATTTCACATACGGAGGGAGTAACTTGCCTCTCCAGCCGTACAGCTGGCTTGAGCCTTGAATGTTTTGGCTGCAAAAGAACGAAGATATCCAGAACCCAATATTGAAATGAGATTTTTTATAATGTATTTCTTAGAAGCAGATCTGGGGATCTGAAAGCCCAGCTGGGTGTTTTAAGGTTCACACATCTACCAGGATAAAGACTTTGCAATTAGAGTTAATTAATGATTTTCTTGGTTGGTGAACCAAAACCAAATCCTGCTCACCCAGTTCAGATTGTGAAAAGAGAAAATATTGTTTGGAGTTTACTCTCCAATGGGACTAATTATTCTCTATATTTCACCCATCACATTATAATCCTCTTCAGAGAAAAGAAACAATAAATGTTCTTATTAAATTCTGAAACAGGCATTTTTTCCTGACAAGTTGCTCTTCCTTTGAAGAGGCTAATATGGGTTGATGGAAATTGTAAAGAATAAATAAAAAAGCTTTGTAGAGAATGATTTACTTAAAATTACACTGTCAAAGAGCTTTTCATAATAATTAAAAAAAAATCACCATTTTTGTGATGAAAACACTATTGAAACTGCAATCTGCTTACTCACCTGGTGGTATTTTCATGTTCTTGCTTAATGAACACACTCTGTGCTTTATTATTGTAAGGCTGCCTGGGAGAGCTGGGCTGGTAGCATTGACTCTTTCCTCAAAGACAGAAGTCTCAATTGAGCAAATCAGCCCTATTCAGCAAACCACTCGAGCAAGTTCTCAAGTTCTATTAATTCAAATTATTTTCTTACCTAGAGACTAAAGGGTCCCTAGAAGCCACACAAGGCTTTTACTCTCATTTTTTGCAGTAGGATCAGATGTTTTGAGTACCGTATGTGTATCGGGGTGAAACTGGATGAAAATGCTGTGCACACACAGTTCCATTTCCCTGGGAGAGCAGCATGTGTTGGTATCCAAGGGAGAATGGATGTCTGGGTGAATGACAGTTAACTCTTATAGAGGACAGAGAGCAGTTTAACACCTTCAAAATCAAATTGTTTTGGTACTATGCCAACTGAAAAGTGAACTCCCTTAAGAAGGTAGACATGATCAAATGAGGTTCCTGTGGACCGTTATGAACTGGACTTTTTCTCTCAAAGGGTAATTTCATCATTCATGGAAGCCCATCATATAAGTGTGCCTGATGAAACACACCTCTTGGCAGCCAGGTGAAGAAATAATTTTCCTTAGTTAAGGAGTGTCTGTCCAAATGAAGAAAAGCAGCTCTACACTTAGCAGATCTATTTATATACATGAAAGTGTAATTTGGACCTGTATGATGTTCCTACCTGAACACGTGAAAAAATAATCCCTCTCATACTTAGGAAAAATTTAGCTGGGAAGTAATTCATCTGGAGAAGTGTAATCTGAAGCAGGGAGTGGTTATATACTTCTTCAGGCCTGTATGCCTGCCAGAGTGTTACTGAGGGGCAGAAAATGTCCCAGAAAAGATCATATCCAATTTTGGTGGTACTGTGCTTTTAGGCTTATACCAATTATATGAGGGCAGCTATAAGACTAAATGATGCTTGTACCACTTTGACCAAAGTCCCCTGAACCACATGTCAATATTTTAAAGATGCTTCCCTGCCCTGATGATGCTGGCTCCTGCTGTTTGTCCTCACTCAGTTGCAGGACTTCTCATAACTCGTTCTACTCCTGGCCTTGGAGTTTGTCTCTGTGGGTACCAGGTCTGGATCCATGGACTGCTGCCATGTCGTCTGTGAGTTGTTCTGCATTACAGCTAGTGTTATCCATCAAAACTGGAATCATTGCTTTCCCTTTTGGTCTACATCCTTTTTCAGGCTGACTTCTCCTCAATCGAATTTTCTAATACAGCCACTATCTAGTACAAGTAAGGTATTAGAGACTCAGGCACTTTGAGATTCTCTGATTCAAACACTTGAATCACTACATGGCCAATATATGCTGCCAGCCAATTCCTAAAACAATGTTAGAAAAGAGCTGCGTGACATGGGGAAAGAGTCATTACCCTGTCCTAATTTTTTAAACTACACTTTATCTATTCTGTGTGCCATTAACCAAAAAAAAAAAAAAAAAGAAAGTGCTGCAGGCCATACCAAAGAAATATGTAACCCACAGCTAAGTCCACATGATTTTTTTTTGTTTAACACGCAAGTTCAGACATGGTTTTCAAGCATGATGAATAGAGAACAATGTCCTGTTTGTGTGGGTGTGTGCACTGTCAAGCAGGCGAGGTTTAAGTGACTGCAGATTTTTGAATGGGAATCAAAAAAAGGTCATTTGGAAATGGACAACATTTGCTCCTGCACAGTTTGTGACTAAACAGCTGGGATTCAGAGGACACTAGAAAAAGGTTTTAGTAGTAAACAGGATTTTGATGGTTTCTTCCACAGAAAGAGCAATACCAAGAATAAAAATGATAACAGAGTAGAAAATGATGAAAATTTGTGCTATGTGCACTTAAGCTGCTTTTAACAATTATGTTTGTCTTTCTTTGTTTTGTTGTGGTTTTTTTCCCACTCAGAGCCTCAAAAATTGACTAGTTCTAATGAAAAAGACAAGACCCTGATGTTATACAGTAGTGGAAAACAAACCAATTTGTTGAAAATTACTGTTGAAAAGTATTTTTCGCTAATAGGTCACATTTATCCTCTTGAAACACTGTGCAAATTTTAAAATTCTTCTGAGGCTGTAGTGAATGTTTTTCATCTTAACAATAATGTTTTGAGGAATCACAGATAGCAGGCATCTCAGAAGGGGAACATAAGTACGCTCCTGAAGCAGTTTTTACCGTAATGTCATACTTCTCTACCTATTTTCTCCCCTCTTCAGAAAAAAAAAAAAATTACTTGCTTTCAAGCTATAATAACTTTGCAATTTCTTCATTTATGCCCTTCAAGAAGGTATATATCACACCGTTGTTTCATCTGCCTCTTTTCTCTTGATTCCTCCCATTTAAGCAAATGGACACAAATGAGAGTAGCTATTGATGTAAAGAATACTGATGTGTTATTTTAACATATTTATTCCCTGTAAACATTCATTAGATAAAAAAGGAATGCTTTTCTCAAAGCACTTCCCAGTATGTTCTTAAAACACAATTACCCAAATAGACTACTCCAAGAGCAGGCATCGCCCAGTCATTAATAACCCAGTAGCTGAGGGCTTGTTTGCTTTCTTACCAGAGCCATTCTCCTGGATTCTCTCAGGCTGGGAAAGCAAATGTGCCTTGCAGCATGCCCTGAAGGATGATAAAGTCAGACTACTACTGGCAGTGTTCAGAGGGGAAGCATGAAGTATTGTTCTGAGCACAAGACAAAACGTGAAACTCCCAGTCCTGGCTCTGGCTGTGATTTTCTCCAAGGCTTTGGGTAAATCACTTGATCTCTTCACCTTAGTTTCTTTATCTGTAAAACGGGGATAACATCACCTTGATGTTGGAAAACTAATGCTTGGAAAACACTTTGATGCTAAAAAATGCATTTTAAGTATGAGATTTAATACAAACAGCTCTTAAGAATGGTGTTCTGCACTCTGTTATAAAGTAACCGGGACAGATTAAACGCTTAAGTCTGGACCTACAACTGTGTTTTTAGAGCAATCCACACTAGCATTTCCTTAGAAAAAGCTATAGAAAGTGGAAACCAAAATGCTCCCCACTGTTTCAGAGTGTTTCCATGGGCGTTTCAGCTGAAGACTGACAACTTGATGGAGAGTTGTACTGGGCATGCAGTTGCCTCTGAGTGTAGGTCAGCAGCAGTCCTGCAGCTCAAGTGTCTTCCTTTTGTGTTGCAAAGTAGCCATAGATCAGGTAGCAGCAAGTCTGGAGCAGAAGAAAGCAGACCATGTGAGTAGCAAAGAATGGCACTAGAAGACAGAGTTTTCTGAAATACCACATTTTAAAACAAAAAGCAATTTCAATCATGAGTGGAGCGGAAGACCTTTATTTTCTAGCCTTGTTCTCTGTGTATGGGCCGCAACCCTGAATGATGAGGCTAGCTGATCAAGGTCTATTGTCTTACTCTTCCTCCAGAAACTCCCTTCTGGAGAAAAGGGTGTGAACAGCCAGTTGGATGATGGGCTAATTCCAAAGAAGGACCAGCAACTAAAACAGAAATCAGATATACTGGAGGTACCTAACTGAACACTGCCACTTAAAGCTACTTAATGCCAGTTGTGCTGAAATGCTCTAATGCTTCCCTCTTTAACCTAAAATATCTTCAGGCACCTGGAACTCTGCTTTATTTCTTGTACAGACTTCCTGTGTCCCAGGGACTGCTGTGAAAACTTGTAGAGTGTCTCCGAGTTCTGTGATAGCCCCTCTGCACTCCCAAAGGGCTGCTAGGAGTACGTTTGCCCCAGCAGCTAGAGCAGGTCCCACTCTGCCCACCCTCAGCCATCACCACTTTCTATTTAAAATACAGATGGTTGAGCCCTTTTGGCACAATCTAAAGCTCAGAGCAAACATCAGGATGTGCGAGTGACAGATCTTGTATTCTCTTTGGGCTCAAATTTCCACCTGTCTCCATAACAGAAGTGAGCTCATGAAAAACAATGTGGTGGGGAAGAGAGCTCTTCACTCTTCCATGGAAGGGCTATTGCCTGACAAAAAAAAAAAAAAAAAAAAGAATGCAGGATACCCAGGGCCAAAAAGAGAAAAATGTGCAAGTGTGGTGCTGTACCTAGTATCTGGGACACTCACGAGGGAAAGGATTTTTCTTGGTTTTGGTTTTCCATACAATTGTCTTTGTATTTTGCCCTAAATCTCCATTGTCTCAACTGCGTAAACCACTGTCCAGAGCTGGTGACTCTCAGTTGTCTCCTACAGGCAGCCTAGAGGATGGTCTGTCTAGTAGGTCTTGCATCATTTGGATGGGCTGGTCCTTACTCAGATCATGTTCCATGTCAAGGTGGTGTTTTAAGGAGGTGAATCCTTTTCTCGTTAAGGCAGGAAAATTATGGCAGTTCATGGTAGATGTGAGGTTTGAAACCTATTTCAAATCTGCAGTAGTCAATGAAGACATTGTACACTGAAAGCAGCACCTTGTCCTGAGGCAGCAATTTGATGTATTTGCAAATCATGTTGCGGTTGTAAGCCACAGTTGGCAGTGACCCACTTTTTATTGTACACAATGTTACTCAGTTGATTTGTGCTAGTCACAGAGCAAAATTTTGGCATTTCAAATAGCTGTAAATATTTATGAGTTAAATGCCATTTTTACTAATATTTTAGCACCGTTATATGAAGAGATTATCTGCAAAGGGTGAGATGTTGCTGGCATTTTGCACAGGCACCAAGAGAGCTTTTGAATTCTTTTTCCCATTGAAAGGTGTAATTTCAAGAACAATCTAAAAATTGCTTCAAGTATGACAGAGCACTTCTTATCATCTATATATATTTATGGCCTGTTACTTAAGCACAGAAGCAAACCAGAAGATGCCTGCATCCTAAAGTCAGGTTTTTTATGACTTGGAAGCCTATCCTGGAGTATTACCATCTTTCCAAGGAAAGGTGAAACTTAAAATGGAGACAAATTATGAGGAAGTCAATGCACAAAGCAAGAAAGCTTCTCAGATAAAACATACAAAAGCATTTGTTTTCTGAAATATCCTTAGAGGAAGGCTCTTCCTGACCAGTAATATTATACTGTCCGCTTAGTTCTTAAGATGTCATCCATGTACTCAGGTAGGCAACCAGCTATAAGTTTTTTATTGACATCACAATGTGGAGGCAGGTGCAGACTGATCTAAGTGTGCATATGTGTAAAGGAAAAAGGACCCTGCAGCCATAAGGCCACCAATGTACCAGGTAGCCAAGAAACGTATGTTACTGTGGTCATGAATATACTTTCATTGCCTTTTAGTATTCAGTGACTTCTTAATATCTGTGTTGTGGTAGAGCTTAGAAGGAACAATTGGTAATTAAGGCATCATTGACTAGGCCCCACACCAGTCATGGAACAAAAAGGCAGTCCCTGAAGAAAGAGCAGCCTAAATAAGAAGGGAAATACTGGCATTGCTCATGAAGATAAGATGTAGCAAAATCCATTCATAAAAGATATCAAATGTATCCAACCCACTTAGAAATGTTTGTAAGAAATAATGTTTCTACCAGAAAGTTGACATAAAAGGCTGAGGTCTATATCTTTGCCTGATCGCTATGAGGAAGAAATTTTCGAGTTCTCTGCTGGTTCTGTCTGGACAGGACTGTATTGGCTCTGCCTGTGATGTTGTGAAGTCAGCTCCACTGACTCCTCTGAGTCTCACAGACCTTAAAAACTGACAAAAGAAAAATAGTCTGTCAAATAGAAAATCAACCTGGAATGTGTTCCCACTCTGTCAACAAAGATATGGCAAACAGTAGGAAGGAAGGGATAAATCAGTAAAATACAGGTGGTTGTGGTAGCTGAAATGATCCTTTACTGGCTGTTCATAGAGCAGAGTGATATGAAGAGATGGAGAGTTTAGAAAATTTGTTCAGTAGGCAGTGAGAGAGAGCATTCTGTCTGAATATTTTTTGTCAATTATCATATAGTAATCTGAGGTGTATTTTTTTGCTACATTTATTCCATTCACTGAACTGATTAAAAAGGCAATGTTTTCAGGAATATAGCTGTGGATTAAATATAGATGTGCACAGATAGGAGTAATTTCTGATGCTGCTGAAAAAGATGTGTATAATGTCGTATAGCAGAATGAGATTTTCATCTGATTTTAAACCTCTGTATAACTAAATTTAAAACACCTTTTGGATCACTTGCATTTTGTCAGCTGGTTGCCCTGTTGGAGGTCAGGTGGGAGTCTTGCCATTGTTTGTGATAATGTAAATTACAATTGAGTAAACTGGCTGCGATCTGGCCTTTTTTTCTGAATTTCATTCCACTATTACTCAAAAATGGTAAGAAAAGTAATACCTGAAGTAGGGATTTTTTTAAGAATCCCTTCTCTCGTGTTTGGACTGGACCATCCATTCTGCTCAAGGATGACTGAGATACTGAAATACTGAGGTGTTTAAATACTCCAGTGGTGGATTATCCACTTTCTCACTAGGAACCACGGGAGATTTCAATATGATGGTTAGGGTATGTACAAGTTAACTCACCATCCCCCTTAGCTCCCATCATTTCACACTTAAAGCTAGATAACTTCTAAAGACTATTGTGAGAAAAAGAAAAAAACAAACCCTTTGTAGTACCTGACTACTTAGAAACTAAGACTCAAATATGATAGGTAACACAGTTGAACCTTCACCCCAGCTATCGTAACCATAAACAAGTGGGCTCTACATTCATGGTGAGAGCAGGGCTGTATGACTTCGCTTACAATACTGCTTTTGTTGGAGGGAAGAATGAGTAATCAGTAAAGAAATCCATTCAAGGGCTCTGACCAGGAGCCATGGTTTTCAGGGCTTTAGTTAAGCAAAGCAGGTAGTCTATTGACGAGGAAGCCTCTGAGATGTTCAGCAGGAATCCAACAGTGAGCTGCTTAGTTACAATACTGTATTAATTTGCTGTATTTTTTCCAAAAGTAATTTTATGAATCCCCAGTCAGAAGCATGATGGTAATTTTCCAGACTCAGAGCATGAAACAAGTTCTCAAAGATGCAAGGGATTCATTAAAAGGAAGCTAGGAAAATTATTATATCTGCATGCACAGCAATACTGACTTTGTGATTGCAAAAGCCTCTTTGTAAATAATGTCTACATAGATACAGATGAAGGTAATGGGGAAAAAAATGCTTGGCGCTTCACAAAGAGACATTTTCAGGGTTGGGGGGCAGAGGAGAGAGGAACCTGTAAAGATGGGGCTATCTGCAATGGTGACCAACTTACTGTAATGTTCACTTTTCACTAGGCCAAACCAAACAAGACTAGAAGGGCAAACTTGCACGTTGACTGCCTAGAGTCCATAACTCCGTGCCTGAGATCTCCAGAGGGAGGGTTCATGTTAACCTCAGTTGTGTCATATTTAACTTGGCTCTCTTTGTAAATACCACACCTTTTATATTTCTGACTCTCCCTATTTTAATACTGCTGTTTTGCTAAGTGGACATTTCTTGTCATACTTGTAATTTCTTCTAAATATACATAGTTCATCCTCCCATCTGCTGCTGAACTTCTAACTTGCCGACTCTCAGTGGGTACTGATTGTGTCCCATCACTCAGACGATGCATGCAGGGGGCATTATTGCGTGATTTCCAGAGGGTGAGGCTTGGTTCAATGCTGTGAGGTCTCAACCTGTGAGGGAAAGCTCTAGGGCACTGCTTGTAATTCCCGGTGGGACTTTATGTTCAGAAAAGCAGTGAGAAGACCTATGCTTTAACCTGCCTGAGGACTCTACTGCTGGATTCATAAATACTCATTCTGACTTCTTCACCACATGTAAAACAAATGACAAGTTGAAAAAAAGAGTTTCCTCAAAAACATGAGCTTCGGTTTACTTTCCCAGCTGCAAAATGCCTCAGTTGTCCACCTCATTGCCTTTTATGCCTCCACCCTGCTTCTTCCCCATGGCTATACTGAGGCCCTATGAAGAGTTCTGTAAAGAGCTCACCTCAGAAAAACTTGCACAGAAAGGCAATAAGGGCCCTTTTCAAAGGCCTCCTGCTACCTCTGTCCTCCTTGATTCTGGAATTGCTTGCATATGTTTCTGATAATCACATCTATAGCTGATCACATAAGAAAGGGACACTCCCACCAAACAGCATTTGAACTTTACAGTCAAAACCCAACACTTCCAACTCAGGTGCTATACCAGCTTCAGAAGAGACAGAATGTAAAAAAGGGGACATGAAAATCCGCTAGAGATGGACACTCTTCTAGTGATGCTTGAACTGACCTGCAAGAGGCTGGCACTGCACCCTCCACTATTCATCAAGGTTGTGGTGGAGACTGGATGCCTTCCTGCTGGCTCCCAGTACTGAAGACGGACCTGGACCTCTTTGGCAGGTTGTTGTCTCTGCACTCTGAGCTATTCTGGCAGAGAGTAAGAGTGGTGCAAACCTTCAAGCAGAAGTGATGCTTTGAATTTGTCCCAGAGAACACCTCTACCATCACAGATCATCATTCTGCCCAAGGTGGATTGCTTTTTTTTTTGCCTCAGAGAAACCTGCCACACATGTACTCAGCATCGAATCACTTTCTTCCCAAAGGGTAGATGGATGCCTTGAAGAGGCTGCCAGGCCTGTGCAGCTGCTGAGACACAGGGCAAGAGACGTTTAAAAAACCTTACCTCTTTGCTAATAAATTAGAAGTGGGGATTTCTCCTGCTGCTTTTTTAGGGTTTTTGCTCTCAGGTTCCTATGCTACCTGTCAGTGACTAGAGCAGCAGCGGGACTTGCTTTTTATTCATGCCCTTGAAAATGGTGAGGGCTGTGTGGATGTGTAGGTGTTTGTGCCAGCGATGTTTAACAGCCTAGTTCACAGCTAGTCTTGCAAAGTCATCCATTGAGATTCTTGTCACATTTTGCTACATAAAATTCTCTGAATAAGGGTGAGAAAAATAAATAAATCATGTGATGCAGAAGTCCAGGCAGTAAGATCTAACAGCTGTCAGAGCTTGCCAGGGTTTGTCAGTGTTTCTGTTCCATGGGCTTGGCAGTGACATTTGTGGAAGGACAACTGCTCATCTGGTCACAGAGGATGCTTGTGCTCCTGATGTCACCACACAACTAACGACAAAGATGTCGTTTTCAGCATACTCTGATGTAACAGCTGTACGTTGTTATACCTTTTCCCTTTTTGAAGCTGCAGTACCTCTCCTGCGTGCGTACCGTTTGTGTTATGCAGCCACCTAGAGGTCCTGCCGCCTACATCGACTTCACGCTATTGACCAGAAACCACAAAACTGCAGGAAAATACAAGCTCTGCTGACCCTTAGTGGCCGCAACTCGCTGCAGTGCTGTGGGAATGTTTTTACAAATTCAGGGTGCTGTTCTGGTGCTGTTATGCAGGTAGTGTCATTTTTTGGGGGGAGAAGGTACTGACTAACCTGCTGAAGACAAAAACTGGGGAAGCACTGTCAGCAGAAAAGAGGATCTGGATATCATAGAGGAGAATGTACCTGACCTTGAGATTTTATGGCAGTTCCACAGAGTTAATGTAGTATCTTACATCCAGGGGCTATCAAAATTGACAACCACAAACTGAAGATGAGTCATTGCCTGGCAAAGAGAGATGGGAAGAAAAACTGGAGGCAAAATGATCAGACCACCACGTGGCTCTGATGGACAGATGTGATTCTTGGAGACACCAAGAGATGCATGTCTGGGTCAGATAGCAAGCAAGACAGTAAATCAGAAGACTTAACCGCTTGTACTGGAGAGACTTCACCTGAGTATCAGACAAGCCTGGCTTTCAAAGATCAGGGAACAGGAATTTGAATATGCAAAGGAGGCCTCAGGTGATCACGGGAACTGAAACCCTCTTTTATAAGAGCAACTTAAGGATCCAGCAAGACAACGTCCACGAAAGGATATGAAATGTTTCCCCCATTAAAACATGAGATCACTGATGTCAACAACAGAGAGGGATGAAAGCCACATGGTGCAAGATCAGACAAGCACAGATTGCCCAAGCGTTTTGGGCTGGAAAGCCAAAGCATTTCTAACACTCGGAGCAGCGAGGTTCACTGGCCATGCCCGCAGTGCCGAGAAGAGGGAACCCATTCCTTGTGGACACACAGGTTGGTCCATGAGGTGGCTGTCAGCACCAGCACTTCCAGCCCCACGTTCCTGTCTCGGTGGTGCTCTTCAGACACACTGATCTCTCCAGTTGTGTCCTGAGGACTCTAAGGGCACTGTCCCTGGCTCAGTGCGCTCCAGGGGGGGAAAGGCCTGCAGGGGCTGTCCCAGACATCCTTTGGGTCTGCGTGCAACCCTACAATTTTACTTCGGCATCCATCCATCCATTCATCCATCCATCCATCCATCCATCCAGTGTCTCGGGACAGCTTTCCGCAGACCAGCACCTGGAGATGCCGCCTGTTCTCACTCCTCCCGGCAGCTCGGGGCCACCCCAGCGGCTCCTCCCGGCTCCTGCACCGCACTGCAGCTGCCACCCTGGCCCGGGGCGCCTCTGCACACCTCTGACCCCAGCGGCTCATGCGTTTGGTGTGAGCCAGCCCACAGGTTCTCCACAGACCTAACCAGGCCTGCGGGGCGCACTTCATGCCGAAGGCAACGATGTTCCTGGGGCTGTGCCGGGAGCAGGGCCTGCCCGCGCCCCTCCCCACGGAGCAGCCGGCGGGGCTGGGCGGGGTCGCAGCCCCGGGGCGGGAGGCGCGGCGGGC
>VZRW01010723.1:48082-87858 GCA_013398125.1 Aegotheles bennettii | reverse complement strand
CCGCCCCGCCGCAGGGCCCGGGCAGCGCGGGGGCCCGAAGTGCTCTCGGCGGCCGCTGCCCGGCGCGGGCTGTCCCGCTACCCGGTGCCCGTTCGTCCTCCGCGGGGAAACCTCTCCCGTCCTCTCTCCCCGCAGGGTTCGACTCCCGGGCCGATGCCGCTGCCGGCCTGGGAAGCGGGTCTGTACGTGCTCCTCACCGTGGGCTCCCATCTCTACGCCTTCTACGAAGCGCACCGGGCGTCCCGGAGTAAGTGTGCGGTGCGGGCGATGCCACCTGTGGCTGCCGAGGCTGCTGGGCTCCAGTTCTCCTCTCCGCCTCGGCTTCTGCTTTGCTCTTCTGCGGCGGGCACCCGTGTCCTTCTGACAGCAGCCTGGCCCTGCTGCGAGGGAGCAGTAGCCGTGGGCTGGCTGGGCAAAGAGCTTTGCCCCAAGGCTTGGCTGCCTCGGGTGCTGGGAAGGGCCTTGGCCATGGTGTCCTGGCACTTGGCTGCCAGGGAGCTGTTGAGGGAGATTTCAGGAGCTCGGCTGCTCAGATGGAGAAAGTTAGGAAAGCTGGGTCTGAATTGTTTTTTTCCTGGCCAGTCTTGAACCCTCTCACCTGCAGCCCCTTGGGTGGTTCAGAAGCAGCTGTGCCTCCTGATGGTACTTGCTGAGGACTGAACTTGGGGAGGCCCCAGGGCAGGTGAGATCTGGGGCTCCTGTGCTGGGCTGTGGGCAAGGAGCAGTGGCTGGGTTCTCTGTGCAGCTTTGGGGTCGCTTTGTTTCTCAGCACCTGCCTGTGCCTTGGGTAACATTTTGGTAGCTGCTACAGTGGCTTGGATGCTGTGTAGCGCAGAGTAGACCTGGAGTTTTAAACAGTTTAAATACAGTTTGTAGATGAAGAGAAGCTTTGTTCTGGCATGTGGATATTTTAAGGGAAATGAAAATAGTATTATCCTATTAGGACATGCTGAGAGAGTTGGGGTTGTTCAGCCTGGAGAAGACAAGGCTCCAGGGAAACCTTAGAGCAGCCTTCCAGTACCTGAAGGGGCCTACAAGAAAGCTGGGGAGGGACTTTTTACAGGGGCATGGAGTGATAGCACAAGGGGGAATGGGTTCAAACTGAAAGAAGGCAGATTTATATTGGATATTAGGAGGAAATTATTCCCTGTGAGGATGGTGAGACACTGGCATGGGTTGGCCAGGGAAGCTGTGGGTGCCCCCTCCCTGGCAGTGTTCAAGGACAGGTTGGATGGGGCTTTGAGCAACCTGGTCTGGTGGGAGGTGTCCCTGCTCATGGTAGGGGGGTTGGGACTGGATGGCTCTTCCAACCCAAACCATTCCATGATAATGAAAGTATAGCTCCCTAGAGAGACTCAGTAGGGAAATTTTTATTGCATCTTGTTAGGCTTTAATCACAAAGTGTTCTACACTAGTGACCCTAGCTGGCACTCAGAAGTGCTGAGGGGAAGGACAGGAGTGCCAGAAAAGCACTTGCAGGGTGGTGAGAGAAGTGCTGGGTAAATGGGCACAGGGCTGTGTGCCCACATGTGCAGCATATCTTCTGTGGAGATGACAAAAAGCTGCATGGGAATAGTCTCTGGAGGTGGCTTTGTACTGATCACTGTCAGGTCTGCATGTCCTTTATGTTCTGGTGGGAGACACCAGGCAGGCCTAAAAGAGGGGAAGTGAGGATTAGTGCAGGTCCTGTGTGATGAAAAGTTGGTTGCCACCTTCTGCTGCCCCTATTGCATGGTGCTGGGCAATTTAGTTGCTTTGCCTTTGCTGCGGGGCAAAGCTGTGGCCTGGTTGAGCAGCTTGCCTGGTGATCAGTGACATGGTGACCTGTCCTTCCCTGGGTCCATGTGTCCCTCACAGCAGAGGCAACATGGGAATGTGTTGATCTTGAGCAGCAGAGACGGCATCCTGGACTCTCTGTACTCTGGCTGCTGTGTCCTTAGCAAAGGTTTGTTCTTCTCTGCAGAATATGAAGCTGCAATGGACAGAAGATTTGGACTGGAGCCAGGAACTCTCTTTCAGGGCCTCAAAAAGGTAGGGTGGATGACTGGTAGCACTGTTTCTTATTTTGTGGCAATAGTGCTAACATCATGTCTGCATGCCTTTTGCTCACCCAAGCTTCTGATTTAGCTTCAGATGTGTGTAGCAACTTTGCAGATTTGGATATTCATGGTTAATTTTATTCTGTTTCTAATAAGGAAGAACTTGCCAGGTGTGTCTGGATCTAAGAATCATAACTGAAGTTGTGTTTCTTTTCTTGATCCCTGACCAGTGTTTCTCCTTTGTTACATCACTTAATAGCTTTTACTGTTTAGCTTTAAAAGCTGTGCTCACCCTTGAAATTTCCTGCAGCCTTTTTCCTGTCACTGTGTGGTTTGGAAAATGCTTAACATCAGTGAACACACATTTCCCTCTTTGTTGGCCTGTAGTCCAGCATAAAATGGGGGAAATATCCTGAAATTGAAAGGATCAGAGCAAGCAGAGGTGTGAATTTGTTGAGTCTGGAGAGATGGTCAGGAACAGTTGCAGTAGACCGATTTGTTGTTTCCAAAGAAGGTTCACAACAGGGAGCCAAAGCAAGGATGTGTTGGACTAGGAAGCCCTGAGAAGTGGGACCCTTGTTCCAGGCTGCATCTCTGTAGTCACTCGTCTGTTCCCTGTGTCCTGGGAAGGAGGGATCTGTGTGTGCCTGCCTGCCTGCCTGCTTTGTGCTTGGAAAACTCTGATAGCGTTCATAGAGAATGGCAAGAATCACTGCTCAGTCAGGTTCAGTGCTAGTGTGGGGTTTAGGAGTCACGGCACCATCTAAAGCTCTTTTTCTGAATTTCATGCCATTAGAAGTCAAAACAGAGCTGTTGGAGTTCCTGCTGTAAGTGATCAGACTGCATTGCTGGAACAAGATGTTTCCCAGATGTTGAGTTCTGTGGTGTTGGGTAGCAGACCTGGTGTGTTATGATGATGTTTCCTTGTCCTGTAAGAGCATGCTTTTGTGGCCAGATACATGTACTGACTGGTTCCATTGATGTACCAGGACCCCATGGACTTTGAGTGGAGCTACTGGATTGAATGGGGAAGGGAACATATACTTTGGCTTCTGGCTGGTCATCTGCTGGTATCGCAAGTGTCCAGGCTCTTGGTGGAGAAGGTATGTATGGATTTTCTTCACAGCAGGGAGTTTCTGTGGGTTTCACTTTACTCTGGTTATGGGAAACTCGGCACTGAGCCTACCGAGTGTGGGAAATCGCATTCTGTAGGGTGAATTGTGTGAGCAGGTCTGTAAAGATGCACAGGTGAGAGTGAGTAGGTAGGTTGCCTTAGGTCTGTGTTTGGAGACTTCAGCCTCCAGCCCTTGAAAGCACGTGCTATGTTGTGAACCATTAACCAGTGTCATTTGACCTGTACAAGAAAGGAGCGTGTAGTTATTCCTTTCCAAGACTGCAGAGCACTGACTGCTTGGGTTTTGGCACGATTGCTAAATGATTGCATGACTGTGGGGAAACAACTGGCATGTGGTGTCACACCTGCTTGTCTGGGGAAGGAAAGGAGGAAGTTACTATCTCCCCAAGATCAGGGAGACTCTGGATTTCACACACACTGCTACAGAACCCCCTTCCCTTCCATTTTTATGGATACACTTGGGTTTCCCGATATCGTTTCATACGTGTTGTTAACCTTGTTGACTGCATTTGTTCCTACTATGGACCCTGTGTAGGACAGCACAGATATTGAGTGCTTTTTTTCTTTAGAAATAATCAAACTAAAATGGTTTGTTTTTCTTTTTCTAACAGTATAAACCATGGTGCTTGATGGTTTATGGAATGGCTGCCTGCTGGTTGTTACTGGGAATCAAGGGCTTTGCTGTCATTTTGTTACATGCAACTATTTCATTTACTGTGGCTCAGTTTCAGCTGTCGCTCCTGACATGGTTGTGCTCCCTTATCCTGCTATCCACTTTACGCATACCAGCTGTGGAAGAAGCCAAGGTAATGTGATAAGGACTAATTGGGCATCAAATTAGTTATGGTGGTGTTTGTTCATTATGGCAGCTATCTTTGACAGAGTGTTATCCCTTCAGTTGAGGTAAGCAGAGGTTGGCTTGGAAAAACTTGGGCAACAGAGCTGCAGTGACTCATGCAGCGAAGTCCATGCAACATGGACAAAGGAAAAAACTGAGCTTATGTTTTAAGGCTTGTTCTGATGTTCAGTGGGAGGGCAGGTGAGTGGATAGGGTCTCTTTGTGTGGTGTAGACAGATTTGTGTCTCAATGAGAGAGGAGAAAAGGGCCCACTGCAATACAAATGTAATCAGCTAGACTGTGTCTGTTGTGATGTTTCCAAGTTTTTGTGGTTGGAAACAGGTGTGAGAGAGTGTAAAAAAACTTGATAAAGGCTCACTAACATCTTTGCAGCCTCGGGCTTCCTTAGGAGTCACTGATTCTCTTCAGATCTGAACTGCAGCCTTGGCTTCAGCCCTAGCAGTCCCTTGGCTGTCAGTAAGGCTGCCAGCTAGTTTGGATACTGTATTACTGGACTGAGCCTGAGGGGAGAAAATGACATTCCTGTGAGAAAAGCTTTATTGCTATCATAGTTCCTCATAACCTAATGTTTCTGGGATCAACCTGTTGTCTCTTTATGCTGGTTGCAGTAGCTCTAGAAACCCTTTCTCCATCAACATCCAATGCTTGTTGTTCATGCATTAAGTAGTGCTGTTCACTTCAGATGCTTGTTCCAGCTGCTGTTTGCTTCAGTTGCTTTCTGCTGCTGGTGACCCTGGAAGTTAGGATCTGGGTGAACATCGCTGTCCTGCCATACAGAAAACAATATTGCACTGTTGTGACCTGGCTTTGTTTTGTCTTGCAGAGAAAGTGGTATGACACAGAAAATGAGTATTATCTGCTCCTCTTCACTGTGTCTGTCCGCTGTCTTTTCTGCACTAGCTTCAGCCTGGAGTACTGCTGGCATAGACCTGACCAGAAGTCATCGCACTCGTTTCTGTGGATGCTGGCATATGTGTTTTACTATCCCACGTTTCACAACGGACCCCTTATGAATTTTGATGAATTCAGTAAGCAGGTAACAGTGTTTAAGGTCACGCAGTTACAGATTTTCAGTGCATCTGCACCCCAGGTGGATTGGGCGAAGAACTATTGGAGCAGATGGTGATCTCTCTTCAGCTGCCAAATCAAGACACAGACCCTTTGTACTTTAAGGAATAGATTAAATCATGATAGTTTGATTTTTTTGAAAATTTTTTTTCCCTCATCTTGAGGTATTTTAATACCAATCATGAGCAAATGTTAGGTAGACAATTTCATCCACTTTTCCTTAAGATGCTCTTTTAATGGTGTTTTGTAATGTAGTTTACAGGTAAGCCTGAGTTTCTATTTATTTTCTAGTTACTTCACAAAAATTGATACTGATAAGACTTTCAAAGATAAGGTGTTCCTAATGTTAGTCTGTATCATTCATCCTTTCCTCCAAGTGTTGAAGTGTGCTGCATGCAAAAGGGAAGGCTGTAGTTAGAAACCAGTCTTGGGTATTCAGGCTTGTATGCCAGCCATGGCGTAATACTGAACTCACATAAGGCTGATAACTAACACTGAGAATATATTTAGTCAAAATATATTGTCAAAATAAGTCTTTAATGCTTGGGTGAAGAGTTTGATTAGACTCCAACAATAGAGAAGGCAGAAAGAAAGCAAAATAGTTTTTGAAGGCTGAATGATTAATCTTCTCTATCAGACTCCAATCTCTCTTTCCCTTTGAAATAACTTTTTTTCCATCAGTAAGGTACTTTGAAAAAGACCCACAGCCTACTGAAAAGGATGTTTCATGCATATTTTGTCTTTGGTAAAAGTATCTATAGCTCTCTTTATAATATTTTTTCTTCTTGTTAGTGATTTGAAGGATTTCAGTTTTTACTTAGTCCTTGGAGATTAAGAATTGTTTGCGTGTTTCAAGCTATCTTCCACATAATTTTGAAAATACCAAATGGTGTTCTAGGAATATGAAGACTGGACAAATTTGAGGACAGCATTGGGAATTTGGCAGTGTCCTGGATATCGGCTTTAAGAAAAACCTTCCTCTTCAAGTTCTTTTACTTCATAGGATGTTTTTTGTCTGACATCCACCAGGGAGCCAAGGACACGTCATTACACTTGGAGAGTGTTCATAGCTTTAGCATGTAGCTGCTGAACTACACTTTTTTTTTCTTTTCCTCCATCAGGCAGAGTGACATGAACAGCAGCAACAGCTGATGATTTACTTAGAACACTTTTCTTCAGAATTTAGCACGCTGAGCAGTGCCTTTAATGTGAAAGGCCTACCTGTCTTATGTTTTTCTAGTGCCTTGCAGGCTGCTTTTCAAGCCTACTTCTGCTTGACAGGGGGAAACCCCCAGATTTCCATGCTTTATTGCTTTCCTTATTTTCTTGCACACTTGAGTAAGAAGCAGAATCATCACCCGTGATGTCTACAGCTGACATCATTGGCATAAAGTGGATGAGTGGACGTTTCAAACCATAAAACCGCTGTTACAGTTTATGGATAGAAGCCTAGACTTGGCTTGCATCTGTTTAATATTTGGAAATTTTCTATTGAAGCCACAGCAAATAGACTGGGCTTTATGAAAGTGAATACTGAGATTCTGGTGGATCCCCGAGTGACAAGTCCTATGCTTATTTGTCTTCAGTAGCTTTGGAAGATTCAAGGCTGAATGTTGTTATCCTGGGTTGGATGTTGTAGGAAAAGTCTGCATAGACTTGCATAGAAACTGAGGCAATTTATTTTTATTGTTTTGTAGCTTTTGAAGTGTGTTGAATTCTGCCTATATTCTTAGACCTCTGGCAGAAAGAGAGGTTTGGTTTGATTTGGTGTGTGTGGGTTTTGTTTTTTTTTTTTTTTTCAAGGATGAGTCTTGCACTGAAACTGAGCTCCTCTGATGCAGCTCAGCAAAGACCTGTGTGAAGATCACCTGTATCCTGGGTGTAAGGAGAAAAAGGAAGATTGAGAAGGGGGTATCTGTATTTACAGTAGGTTCTTATTTAAATGTGTGTAGACCTATAAGGTTAAAGCCATGAAGAAGATGGAATAAACAGAACAACCTTCATGTTTTTCTTGTTGGTGTTTGCTGAAGTGTATTGTTGGAGCTCTTACCTGAGCAGAGGATATTGCCCTGACAGGTGAGGCTAAAGAAGGGTTTTGAAGCTTGCGGTGCCCAGCAGTTGATTTAAAGTGCACAATACAAAGAGTGTGTTTATTGCTGCTATCAGAAAAAAACACCTGCACAACCCCTTAACTGAGACTGAGATGAGGGCTTCTGTTGAGCACACTGGAAAGCAGAAATCCTGGAGATGGAGACAGAAACATCTGTATGGCCTGAAGGGTGTAATACCAATGCTGACAATTGGCGTCCATTGCCAGGCAAAAATGAAAGACTCTTGACACTTCATCAATGGCCCTGTTGAATTTCTGGGTTGAAGCAGGGCGTAGCAGTTGTAGTCATAGGTTTGGAGGCCTGTTGCACAAATCCCTGCAATTCAATGGTAGTCTCCGATCTTCCATGTAGCTGCTACAAACAAGCCTTCCAAATGGGTGTCCTGCTTCATTTGTAAGTGAGCAAAAGATAATGGCTTGTTGCCTGTACTGTGTGCTTGCAATTATGAGGGGGTTTTGTCTGTGCAGGTGGCTTGGTTACATATCATGTATGTATATTTTTGGTGGCCACTAACAGACTGGAGAAGATGATGTGCACACAATGGCAGATGTACAAAACATGACTAAATTTTTAGTCAATCCTATTTCTCTTTTACTGCAGAAAGAAGGTAAAGTAATAGTATGCCAGTGTTTACTGTAGTTAGCAGTGTTAAGAGTTTGGGGCATCTTGAGAAGCCAGTGAACTCCAAACCTTGTTTTATCTCATATTTAACTTGCACTTAACTGCCAGTTGCTCAGCACATCATGTAGGTCTTGCTGACCTTGGCAACGCTACAGGGGGAAAATGAAGAACTGTCCTTAAAATAATGAATCCCATGCATCTGGTAGAAGTTTGAGGTATTTTAAGAGCAAGCTGTCATTGTTTCTGTGTTTGGTAGGGCTGCTGCTTGGAAAACTTTCTCCTTTATAGCTGTAGTTTTTTTAAACGTTTTTTTATTATCTCTAGAAGTTGATCAAGTTACAGAAATTTAAAAAGGTGAATCATGTTTGGATTCTGTTCAGGATGAAAGCACTTGGCCTTTTCTACAGCAGTTTTGGTACAGTGTATGTTCGTGTTTGGCCTCTTGTTGATTTCTACTGCTTGCTGAGAGTGGACCGACTAGTCTTCCTCAAGAGTATGTCAGGAATTTCCAAGTGGTGTAGTCAGATGATCCCCTTAGTAATAGTAATGAATAGTGCAAAGGAAACTTCAAAGTTCTCGGGATGAGTATTTGAGTAAAACAGTTATGTGCCATATAACCTCTCTGGATTTCTTCTTTAGATGAGGAGAAAAGAAGCCTTCAGTTTGAAGACCAATCTCGGCATCTTAATTGTGGGCGTAATTCGTATTTTCTTTTGGTGGTGTCTGGCTGAGCTGATGATTCACCTCATGTATATCCATGCTTTCTACAGCAGTGCTTCACCTTTGGAGGCTGCATCTTACTGGGCCTTGGGTGAGTATAGAAACAACAGCAGAAATCTTCCTTTTTTCCCCCCCACTTCAAGAACCTCAGTCTACTTCTCTTTTATATCCATCTGTAGGTACTTATGAATAGTACCTTATGGCCAGTCACTGTCAGAAAGGTGGTCTACAGACTCTTAATATAACATGTAGATCCTCTAAGAAGCTTACAGTTGAACTTGCTGAGCTGCTTCCTAAATTAAATTTAAAAATATTCTGCATTTTTGCTAGTCTAAAGTGTGTGTCTAAACTTTGGTCTAAAGTGGCTTTTTCCCCTTGGGTCACAGAAGTGAACACTTGAAACAAAAAGAGTTTGTTTAGTGTAGGGATGGAGGAGGGGAGGTGTTAAGAATTAAAGTGTTCATCGATTACCTTCTGTGTTTGATGCTTCTAGTTTTTGTATTCATGTTAAAAGGTAAAAGGACAGTACTCGTGAAAAGAGCAGAAGGAAGGAATTGTGAACAAGGTGGCCTCAAAGTAGCAGTCAGTACCACTCAGCTGTTTTCCTGCTTGACCTTCTCCCTCTTTTGCCCCCTGGTATTTCATTAAAATGCCTAACTGCGGAAAAAATGAACACTGACAAATGTAGCATATAAAGGCACAAGAGCATTGGGTGCTGGTATGTAGGTAGATGTAGGCTAACCCATAAGCCACTGGCATATGTGGTTGGTTTGATTTTTCCACTGTCCTATGTGTATCACCAGGTAGGAGGAACAAAAGCAGAGAACCCCAGGCCTTAAAACTGGGTTCTGAAAAAGCCTTGGTGATTTCTGAATTGAAGGAGATGCCTCTTACTGTAACAGGAATCAATACACACACTGGTATGGTCCTGTCAAGCATTCATTGGAGATCATGTATAATGAGCAGTGTGTTGGAGGACACTTGTGTATTGGACTCTGGCCAGTAGAGGGCAATGTGTACGCTTTGTCTCTGTATATGTGCATATATATAAACAATGTATGTTTCAATATATAATTTTTATATATAAAAAGGAGCAAGAGCAGAAAGAGAGGTTTACCTCCATGGTTCATTCTACTCAATCACTGTTTAGAAAGTGGATTCTTAGTGTATAATGAGCATTCCAAATGTCAGCTCATTAAGTCTGTTAGCTCCTGATGTTGTCTGTATGTCTGACAAAGTTTTTTTGGTGTTACTGAGCATCTGGAACCTGGTGAGTACTGGCCACTGGATAAGGCAGTCTATGGAATTAGGGACAAAATATTCCAGCTTTGGTATTACTGGCAGATTCTTCCTTCCCTTCAAGACTACTGTTTATTTTAAAAAAGGGGAGGTGGAAGATTACTTTCCAGACAACGGCTAAGTAGACTGTATATTTATTTGACAAAATCAAGTGTTATATCCTAAGAATTAAAATGTATTTTGAACAGATGATTAGAGAAGCCTAAAATACCTCAAAGCAACAGGTGAGGAAAGTCAGTATTAAAGCAAGTTTGGACTGTAAAACTGCCTAATTAAAATGTTTCAGTTCAAATGATCACAAGTCCCCCGTGGAGACCCTGGTTTTGGGAGAGATATGTTTGAAGTGTCAACACTTTACACTTCGTCTTTTGTAGTAATGAAAGCAGGTTTTATAGTATTATAGTACAAATGTATTTGTATTAATACAAATGTAATTAATACAAATGTATTAAGTATTATAGTACACATGAGATTTTGAGGCAGAAGTTTGTCACTTCTTAAAATGTTTTCTCTGCAAGTTTTATCACAATGATTATATAGGTCTCCTTAGACTCAGCCAGTGACACGCCACCCTTGTGACTTGCTTTAGGGAGGCACTGATACACAAGTAAGTATTACTAGGTAATATTTTTCTGTTGATCCTTACTGGGTCCTTATGGATCTTACCATGCTTCTACACCAGTTCTTGTACAGAGCCAAAAACTCCCCTCTGTTATTTTGTATTCTGTGTCATTAAGACCATTTACATCAGATAAGAGAGTCTTGAGACCAAAGAATCAACTTCTTGTTGACTCAGGAGGACTAACTACATGATTTATTAGCCTTTCTGCACTGCTGGGTTTTTTGTTCATTTTGTGTTTCCCATGTAACTTCAGTAGCTTCAAAGCAGCACGGAGCATCTACTTATATAATGATGCCTCCTGGCTGCCCCAATAGCAGGGGAAAGGCTGCAAGGCCGTTCTGCAATCAGCACTAATTAGGGAGATTATAACTGCTTTTCCATTTCTTTTCTGGAATATCTTTAAACAGTGGGCAATAAATGCCAGCAGTGCAGGTAAAGACAACAGTGCTAGGAGATTTTGCTCTTGGCATCTTAAGGGCAATGATGATGGTCAGTATGCACTTCAGAAGTGTGAAGCTACACAGCATTCTGCATCACTTTGGTGTTCTGTGAGGTGAGACTGCAAAGAAATAAAAAAATACAAACCCAAACCAAATCTGACTGAGTTCCAATGCTGGTTTAAAAATGCCAGGGTACAACATTAATAAATGTACACACCACAAATGACAAGGCAGAAATGCTAAGGTTACCTGAAGTAACACTACTGAGTGCACTCAGGTATAAACTTGGGAGAAAATAGTACCAGTGAGAATGTTGTTACCCAGCAGTAAGAAAACTTTTTTCTCGTGTGTGGAAGGAATTTGCAAATGAATTTCTGGAAGCAGCAATATACAAAATGTTGCCTGTATAGTTTGGTGCCTGTGTATTTAACTGTAACAAAGGTGCGAGCTGCCTTCAATATTACTGTTTGTGTGCATTAGCTACTGTTAGTACATTCTGTGAATTGTATAGTTGTTTTTTAAACTTTTTAAACTTTTAAACTTGTCCTTTTGCAATTAAACCAAAGTTCCTCTTATGTCGTGTGTTCAGGTTCGTTTCTCCATGCCCTTTATAAGCCAGTACCTGCATTAGTGAACCAGTGCTCTTGCCTATAGGCTGTTACCTCATTCTTTCCAATTCACTTGCAGATGCCTAGTTCTGTGTATTCTCCTAATCTTCTAAATGTGAGCATGTCAAAATCCACACAGAGTTTCTCCCCTTCTAGAGGAAGTCACCTGCTGTCCCAGATAACCCAGCTGAGCTGTGTTTCTTGTGACACATACTACCATAGTGTCTTAAAAGTTTAGAGGGAATTTTAGCCTTGTTTTACCCTTTGCTTGTTGAACATCTTCCAGTCTCTTTATTGGCTATGTAATCTGGGTAGATGAAGCATGTCTCTTGAATAAACAATGATGTGGCACACACTTTCCTGCATTGTTGCTGTACTGTGGATGGAAGAACTGTAATGGAAGTATCTGTGAAGTCTTTAATTGCTGTTATATGCAGGTTATATTTGTAACTGGCAAGTTTTAAAGTCATTAACTAGGTGATAAGAGTATTGGGAATTGTGAGCGGAAGACTTAAGACAGTGTATATGCAGTTGATGTAAAGCTGTAGAACTTTCAATTCTCTCTTGGTCACCTCTGTTTTCCTAGATTACTCCTCTCTGTATGCTTCCTAACTTTTGCATGGCACCTGCAAGGAAAGGCAAGTTATGTTCCTGCTGTGCAGATCAATGAGTTATGGAGGTACATAATCAGCAACCTGCTCCGAGATGCAGCAGGTTGCATCTTCTATGCATCAATCCTTCAATGAGTAGGAAACTAAGTGTCTTGTTGCACTATGGGTCCTGGAATTTGGGGGATTTAAGTGAAAAATGGTTTGAGTCGTAGCTGAAGGATCCTCTGAAGAACAGCAGCTTTCTTATAACTGTTGAAGACTACATGAAGTTAGGTGGGAGTGTTGATCTGCTTGAGGGCCAGAAGGCTCTGCAGAGGGATCTGCACAGGCTGGATCAATGGTCTGAGGCCAATTGTATGATGTTCAACGAGGCCTAAGTGCTGTGTCCTGCACTTGGGTCACAACAACCTCATGCAACACTACAGGCTTGAGGAAGAGTGGCTAGAGAGCTGCCTGGCAGAGAAAGTCCTGAGGGTGCTGGTTGACAGCCAGCTGGGTATGAGCCAGCAGTGTGCCCAGTTGACCTAGAAGGCCAACAGCATCCTGGCTTGTATCAGGAATAGTGTGGCCAGCAGGACTAGGGAAGTGATTGTCCCCCTGTACTCAGCACTGGTGAGGCCACACCTCGAATCCTGTGTTCAGTTTTGGGCCCCTCACTACAAGGAGGACATTGAGGTGCTGGAGCTTGTCCAAAGGGCAGCAAAGCTGGTGAAGGGCCTGGAGCACAAGTCATGTGAGAAGTGACTGACAGAAGTGAGGCTGTTTAGTCTGGAGAAAGGAGACTGAGAGGAGACCTTTCAAGCAGTTGTAGAGAGCAATAAGGAGGCTGTGGCAAGGTGGGGTTTGGTCTCTTCTCCACAGTGCAACAAACAACAGGACAAGAGGAAATGGCCTCAGGTTGTGCCGTGAGAGGTTTAGACTGGATATTAGAAGAAACTTATTCACTGAAAGAGTTGTCAGACATGAACAGGCTGCCCAGGGAGGTGGTTGAATCACCATCCCTGGAGGTGTTTAGAAGATGTGTAGGTGTGGTGCTTAGGGAGATGGTTTAGCACCAGGCTCAGTAGAGTAAGGTTAATGGTTGGATTTGATGATCTTAAAGGTCTTTTCCAACCAAAAAGATTCTAAGACTCCTCATATTGTTTAGAAGAACTCTACTAAAAGAGAAATTTGACACTCATTTAAGCTTTTCAGCTAGACAGTACAAAATCTATTGTTTAATTCAATTTTTTCCACATTGAAGATTTTTAGTTGTATTTCTGTCCATGATACAAGAAAAAGCTGATTGCATCCACATCTTTCATGGACTAAATACAATAGAAAATTATAATGGATCTGTTTTCATGGCATCCTATCCCCTACTCAATACTATAATCCCCCTGTGTCACATAGATGTCAGAATTTCTTCTACTGCATATTCCTTCTCACAATTAAATATTTTTCTTTAGCCTTCTGCACATACTCCTTTAAACTTTTATGCTTACATCACAGCAAGCTGTGGCTGTGGTACTGGAGACCAAAAGCCATGTGCATTAACAAAAAGCTGCATCATATGGGTCTGACAAAAGTGCAATTTCATGCAGAGTACACAGTTGTTTTCAGTTTCCTCAGTGGCCTGTGTTGAGTAGCAAAAATAACCTCCAAGAGGAAGTTTCAGTCTGGTATGGAGGAAGAGGTGTTAGTGAGAACTAGCCTTGAGTTGAGGTGCTTTTAGATACCCAAAAACTTAATATCTGGATAACTTTAGGTATAAATGATTTCCAGTCATCACCGATAGCTCCAGCCTCCACAGAGGCTTTATTCTTCTCTAAGGCACTGGGAATTTTGCTCCCTGGCTGGATGTTGGTCAAGGCATTTGACTGTACCTTCTGGATAGTATGAGACAGAGAACACAAAATCCATGTGAAATCTTGCACTTGTTTCTTCAGTGACTCTTGTACTGGCCTGTGTATTCCTTCAGTGCGATGGGCTCCAGTGGCACCCCACTCTCCCAGCAGATGATGTTACTGCCTGATGAGCACCTGACAGTGTGGTATTAAGGGTTGTTCGTGGGCTGGGTTTTGTTGCTCTCCTCTGAATGGCTCATTTGTCAGAACTGCTTATCTTGTCAGTCCTGTCCTTGCAGCAAACCTGGACTTCAAATCTCTCAGCAATGCTGATCTTCTGTGGTAGGAATTACATGAAAAACTGAGTGACGGCAAGCAACATGGTTTTCCAGTAGCCAAATACTATGTCCCATGTCAGGAATAGAATGAAGAATATGATGGGACTGTATCCATGATGTTTGTTTTAACTGTGTCTACCCATTTGCCCTTCAGTTTGTGGAGAGATATTAATGTTTGAATACAGAATTAATTTAAAGATGTCATCTGGGCAGCACACTACTGTTATTTATTGATCCCAGGAAGCCATTGTTTGGGGGATGAGAACATTTTCTAGGAATCACAAATCATCGTGTCGATATTCACAGATGTTTGTGTTGATGCCAATAGCTATTCATATTGAAGAGTAGTAGGGCATTTGTGCTAATTTGTAACTCTAAGCACTAAATGCAGTGTTTATAGCAATTCCATGGTCTTGTGTCAGTGCATCTTATTCTGGTAGCATTGGTCAGATTGTCTGAAATAATTGGGCACTTTCAAAATTAATGACAACAGGAAGACCCATATTCCATGGTAATGGAATAATAATTCTCAGTTTTTGAAGTTAATTTGTATTAATTAGCTGCCTTTACATTTTGCACTGTAAAATGAAGATTTGTAGGTGCTGAAGAGAAAAGCCATTCTGGATTTCACTAATTCAGTATCCTGGTGAACTGCAGCATACCAGAATGATAGCCACACTGGGCCAGATCAGAGGTTTATCTGCTCTAGTGAGTAATGTTTGGACCTGGTATGTAATGAAGCCTCGGAAAAGAAATGAAAAATAAAGAGTAGGTAGATTGGTGATCCTTTCCAACGTACGTTTGGGCTCCTGTATCTGACAAATTCACTGACACATAGTAGCAGGGAGCTCAACAGCACTAGATGAAATACCTGAAGTAAGTGGTTTATTTTTTCCTTCATTATGACAAGGTAAATATCAACGGTAAAATTCACTCTGGTGGAGTACATTCAATTATATAGAAACTGGAACGGATGTTGAGTGCTGCTAATTCATTAAGTTAAAAAACACCACCTCTATCTTCATTATGAGGCTTCACATTTAGCCTGGTGATTGAGGACCATTTACTCATCTCTGCCTATCTGAACAGAGCATCATGTCAGTCTCACAAGGTACAGGGAATGAGGAAAGCCAGGAATTTGCATGAAAATGTATTGTCTAATACAAGTGTTGCACTGGATTAATCTAAGATATTAATAGATAATTGTGAAAATATATTTGACTAGGAAGCTGTATATATGTGTTGTCAGAGGTGTGTGATCACTGCAGAGACATACATCTGAGATGTATGCATGCATTATACAGTGTTGAGCATTCTGTGGATTTAATGTATTGGTCTTAACTGTATGCCATTTGTTTGCTCTAGTGAAGCATGCACAAGTTAGTGTCAATTAGCTGTAATTGTTTTAATTATTAACTAAGCTCTAGTACTCCAAGAGGGTGTTTATTTTAATGAGCAGCATGTAAGTCAATCCAGAATATCATCTGTTCAAAGGTGGAGCCACCTGGTTTGATCTGTAACTGGTGATTTCATGTTTTGATTTGTTAGAAGAAATATTACATGAGTTTGTCTTTGAAAGTGAGACCTACAGAATAGTCCATGTAAGCTAGACGTAGAGTGCTGGCTTTGATGTGTTGCAGTTCTTTTTCTAATAAACCCATAGACAGGAAATCGATTTACAAATTCTTTTTAAGAAGTGCACAGTGTTTTGCTGCTGAATTAGGATGTCTGTACATCTATCTAAATAGTAATGGAATATGACCAGAGTAATCTGAGATCTGTTTTTCTGTCTATCCTGCAAAATAATGATAAAGATAATCTGATAAAATATTTAGCATCTTGATGTCTGTTTTGAAAACTGGAAATAAACATAAATCAGAAAGCTTAGTAAGATTCTATTCTCTAAAATGCTTAGTTCACTGCTTCCAGATAGTATTGGCAATTGTCCTACTTTTATGACTACCTTTCTACTCGTGATAACTGTTGCTTTACTTAGACTTCTTTCCTGCAAGTATTTACTAATGACTACAATGCCTACTGAAGATGTTTTGGGAGTATTCAAGGCAGGTGGCTTTAAGGTGTATCTATTCTTGAACAAAATGGTTTTCTTTAAGTAACCTGGAAGACCTATCTGTGCCTTGACCAAGGGTCCCTTGGCAGCTCTGTTCAGCCTTGTTTAAGTAACTTCACTTGGACATCTTTGTCCATTCAGATTCGTCAAAAAAGCAGCACTTGGCCTCCAGGGCAAACTTTGCAGTATGTACTTTCCTGTCACTGCTCCATATGTTTCAGGTTTTTTTTCTTGCTGTTTGTGTGCTACTGGAGGGCAGGGGTATGAAGCTGGGCTGTGTGAGTCCCTGTAGTACCTTTTTCTTTCATAATTTCTTTCGATTTGTGTGAGCGAGCACCTCTTTCAAAACGCTGCCTAGCAGCAGTGAAAAACACTGCTTAGCAATATGAGCCTAGTTATTAATTCCACTGCTTTCTCTCTGGGTAATGAAATCAGGGTGCTTCATGTTTCTCACACAATGCTCTTTTTCAATGGCTAGAGACGGGAGTAACAGAATTGAGTTATCATTTTTGCGTAGTTCTGGTGAGTGTAGCATGTGTGAGTGGGCAGTTAGCCCTGACAGGGGGACAGGACACATGATGTACGTGGGATGCCTGGCAATGGCTGCAGAGCTCTGTTTACCTGGCAGCTTGTGCCAAGTTGACTTGGTGCTGTGGTAGCCATATGTTCATATGAAAGCTTTCCCCCAGCGTGATGTGTAGCATCCTGCTGTGATCAATACTAACTAAGAAGGTCATAGTAGATCCAGTCTTGGGGCTCTTATCAGGGAGGGGTGTTCTGCTGTGAAGAAAATGCTGTAGCCTGGTGTGTAAAGCTCGTCAATAATCTGATTAATTAATGGAGCTGGAGACTCCTGATGCATCTTGTATCTCAGCAATAATGCCAACAATCATATCTGTGGTCTATCTGCTCCAGTGCAGAGCCATATTCTTTGATGGAGATTGAGGAAATTACTGCATGATTTTTATTTTTTCTTCTGTATAAGAGGCATGTAAAAAATGAGAGAGGGTAAATGAACTGCTAAAGCCTGATATTTTGAACTTGATGATACAGCTCCAAATTCTGAGCTGTTTTAAATGTCTGTTTTCTATTAGACTTGTGCTGTGTATCAGTAAGCCTTTTGAAATAGGACTGCATATTCATCTCTGATACGTGCTTTCTGGTTGAACCTGCCCTGGTACTAGACAGAAACAAGCATCTACAATATTAATGCCATAGGGTCAATGTAGCTGCAAAAAGGGTAAATTTGTGCTGTTGTGCTCATAATAAAAATTGCCTGCTACGTTACAGCTCTTGACCATGAGTTTTGGTGTTGGTTTATGGACAGACAAATGCCAAGTGTTGTTTCTAATCTTTTGTCACTTAAGAAAATGTTCTGTTTGATAACTTCTGTTAAAAAATATTGGGCAGTTTAGGGAACATGAAAACTACCCCAAAAAAAGTGACTATTCTAAATTCTAATTATTTTTGAAACAAAGCTCTATGAAATTTATCAAATGAAATTTTGCAGTAAGTTTAAGGTAGGTAAATATTTGAAGATCTATAAATGCATTTTTAAAGCATAGGAAGACTTAGAATGTTTTAAGGATAGCAAGATAAGTTGAAAATATCAGTTTCTGTAAGTCAGTTAATTTCATCTGGGATTTCAAACGGCTTCACTGTTGAAGTCCATGGGTTTAAGATTGTATGGGTACTTTAAGTTGATTTTTTTTTCCCTTAACACAATTTTAAAAAAAAATAATCTTCTGAATCTTTTGAATTAATCAGGGGAAAAGATGATATTTTTGCAATACGTTTTTCTTGGCGTGTGTTTTTACTTGATGCATCTTGTTTCCAATTTAAGATAATACACAGGTATGAGTTCTTTTCAAGCTTTAAATTGAATACTAGAGAATAAACAATGTGATATTGTTAATGAATTTGAGAAATTTAGCATTGTTATTAATTTTTTTTTTATTTCATGTTTTTAAATCAGGCAAAGCAGTGTACTTCTGGTTGCTTTGTGCTATAATGGAGCAAATGCAAAGCAGCTGGAATGTCTCAGGTGCAGTGGAAGGTTTAAAGCCTATGCCTGTTGCTAATGCAGCCCAGCAGCTGTGTGGCTGAAAGTTTTGCCCTTAGTTTTCCATTTGTGACCAGAACTCTCACACAGCTGGGATGAATTGAAGACCAATGAGAACTTAATCTACATGTTTTGATAAGGACCTTCACATTGCTGGTATTGTGAGTCTTGGAATTGCCACCTGTAGAGTGGCTCTAGTGTGTGCCAGGTAATGATGGGTGATACGATGTCTACATTTATTTAAGATCCCAGTGCTATTGAGCTGTCTGCTAGTTAATAGTAATGACATCTTAGATGTATGTGATTAGAAATGGTGAAAATGCTTTCCCCCCCTGAAACTTGTGCATTATAACTTTGTGACTGAGAACTTGGAATCTTTCATTATTGTATTTAAAATAAAATTTATTAATTTTGGGGTCTCAAGAGGGCGGTAGTCTGTGTCTCTAAATCTCTTTCCATCATGTCCAACCAAAGGATTTTGAATTTTACCAGTGTACAGACAGCTGTGATCATAATTGCTTTGTGTGGGTGTCAGTATACAGCTCTCCAATGAAATTTGTCAGAAAAGAAATGAGAAACTGAATGAGATGGGAATTAAAGCAGCAAGTTGGCTGTATAGATGATTTAGCAGTAATCAAATGTGTAGCTAATTGGCTAGTATCCAAATTATGCTTCTGATTGTTTGTTTTCCTCTGGGGAAGAAAGTTAGTGAATACCAGATGACTGCTTCCCTGAAGGAAAATACCATAAGCTTCATGTCTAGGTCTTTTGTTCTGACATCAATTTTTATCTTGTATGGCACAACTGTTTCTTACATCATGCACATGGATCATTATATTAAACCTAAAATTGTTAGATTGTAGCAGCAAAATGCCAGTCAAGTGTAGCCCAGCAGGAGTTTTGCAATTTACATTATCAGTGCCAGAATTTCACCCTAGGTCATTGTATATTAGATTAATTTTTAATGTTTAGCTTCCAGTCATCATCCATAATATACCCATTAGTCAGCAGAATGCAAATGGAATGCCTTGCCAAAAAAAGCAAATGATTTAGATGTCCATGGTCTCATACTGCTGCAGTCACATTGAAAACTTTGTCTCCAAAGAAAGTCTGCTGTAAGGTTTTAAAATTCCACAGAATATCTAACATACTCCAGTCAAATCACAAGTTAGTTAATATCAGCAAGGGAAAGCAGAACACTGGAAAAGGAGTTGTAACATTGGCATTTTACAATTTTTTTTTTACTCTTCCAAATTATAATAATTTTACTCTCCCTCCTTTGGGATTAGATTTTACTTATGTCAGCTGTCAGTCAGATGGAAAAGTTCACCAGTCAGTAGAACTTCTAGGAGTGAACTCTCACCAGTTTCTGTAAAGGCGCAGGCCTCTGCTTTTCTTATGATCATTGGTCAAATATCACTTTATTCAGCAGAAAACATTTAGAATATTAATGTGAATCATCTTGCTTTATAACACATTTTAAGATTGTTACTTGGATGAGTAATAACTCCAAGAATAGCCAGTATGATTTTTCATCTAACACCTGTGCAAGATGCAGTATTTTGTGCTATACCTTGGCATTAATCTGTGAGCAAACTCACAGCCAAAATGTCTCCTTTGGAAATCAGGCAACTAAAGCACCTTAAAGTGGCCTTTGTCCTGTGGGTTTACAAATTGAAATATGCCTTAAATGTTATGCCAAGTGGAGTTCCAGTCTTCCATGCCTTGGATGCAGCAGGAGGGATCTTGTTGTGGGTGTTTTGGGGGATGCAAATAATCCGACAGTACATGAGATGCTTGTGGAGCTGTCAGGATAAGCTGCGAAGGGAACTGTTGTTTATACCTGTTCTGGAGGAACAAGTGAGGAGTGGTGGTTAGGGTTTGTTTGCAAAGATAAAAAAAATTATTATGCTTGTGGTAAATGTTCATCACTTATAGGTTCTGAATTTTAGCTCAATATAAGTTTTTCATAGCAGCCAATACCCATGTCCAGAGACTTTTGGAAGTGGAACTACAGGTGTGTGCTTATGTCTTCGTATCAAAACGATGGTACTATTTTGCATGTGTGCCTAAAGTCATAATTGTATGTGCTTGTGTTCTACAGCTGTTGTAAAAGTAGGTATTATATATCATATCAACTGATGATGCTTGCTTTAGTTCTTTGAATAATGGATGTTTGGAAGTAATCAGTAGAAACAGGTTTTAAAGGTATTTCAGGACCTGTTTAAGATATGATTTTTTAAATTTCTATATTTTTTTTCTTTTAGGTGGCCTGGCTTTAGCTCAAGTACTATTTTTTTATGTGAAATACCTGGTTCTGTATGGTGTTCCTGCCCTCCTCCTTCAAATGGATGGACTCGAACCTCCAGCTCTGCCTTGCTGTGTGAGCCTGATGCACAGTTTCACTAAAATGTGGAGGTTAGTCATTACTGCTTTTCAGACAGTTTATTACTGATACGTGGCAGTCAATATATAAGAGCATGTGTGTGTGTTCATGGTTGCAAACATGTTTGCTTTCATGTCCTCATGCTTTTTCTCCCACCTCCGTGGTCAGTATTTTGTACTTTCTAAATGAATTTCAATTTCATGGTAGCTTTTTTCACACTGCAAAGGGTAGGGGCAAACATCCCTTTCAGCATTTTCATCTTAGTTATTAGAATTAGGCTTAGACTACTTAGCTTCACTAACAACAACTACTTTTCCCAGATATCTGTTAAATGGTTCATTTTTCAGTCTTTTTCTAAAACCCCTGTTTCAGCTAGATATTCTTCCAGAGAAGGAAAAGAAATCCTTAGTTAATCACCCAATGAGGAAAGCTGCTTGTTAAACACTTCAATATATAGTCATGCAATAGAGAAAGTCTTGAATGCATTTAAAACACTATGAAAAGTGGTAATTGTTTACAACGTAGGATGAATTTCTGGATCCTCTTTGCTTTTAGAGAGTTTCAGCACAATATTTCACCAAAAAAAAGTATCAGTTTTGAATCTTGTGGTTGCTTTAAATCAGTGTTTACTGATGTATTTTCTCTGAGAACTGTCTTCCAGGTGGGTTCTGCTTGCTGCTTAGCCTGAGTGTTAACAGTGTATTCACTTGACTTCTTCCCTCCCTTGTTTTTCTCTGTACCATCTCTAGTTCCTTCAGTCTGTGGGACACTGTGCCCCAGACTTCTAGAAACATCACCTAAAATGTTTTAGACTTGTCAGCTTTTCAGTGCAGAGACTTCTCTTGTGTTTTATTAGTGTAGAGCCTAGCACAATGACGCTTAAACTGTTTGGTCTCTGACTGCTTTGTGATATGAATAAAGCTTTTTCATTTTAGTCATAAAACCAGCAGCCCTGCTATTATCAGAGCTGTATTGGATGACATTCTAATTTTGTTTCTGACTTGAAGCTAGTTGTAACAAGACCGCTTTATTTTATAGTTCATAGTAGTTGGCAACTGTAGATACGTTAGTATTCAAAGAAATGCAGCAGAAAGAGTGCAGAAAACAGATGACCTGTTAAAAATTATTTGAGCTACTAGCAAATGCCTTGGTTTAAATTCTGTTTCAGAGTTTTAAGTGAACTTATGACCTACAGAGTTAATGTAGAAATCTGTGGTTTTTACCAGGCACTCTCCTGAGAGCAGCATCTCTTGGCCTGCTGGCCCTTGCAAGCAGAGTTGCAAACATCAGTGTTTTTCCTCCTGTCCCAGTTATTATTCCAGGGAATCTGTGTATTTGGAGGTGCCAAATGAAACTGAACTTCAGCACAACTAGTAATGACACTGCTGTGTCAGGTAGTTGTAACAGATGATGAAAAGGTACTCTGCACCTCCAAAAATGTGTGGTGTATCACAGTAAAAACATTGGGTATTCATTAAAAAAATATATGTAATGCTTATAAGAAAATTGAAACTAGTATCTAAGCAGGAAGTTCAATTTTTTTACGGAAGGAAAAAATGTGAACAGCTGATATTTACTATGTGCTCAGGTATTTCATTCATATATGTATCAAACATTTACTGCCAGAAATAATAAAACTCTTACAGATGGGATTTGTTTGTTTGCTTTGAAGGTTGAAAAAATTAGTTTATATATGGCTGATTTGATTTCTTGCTCTCAAAGCTGTATGGATAGTAGAATTTCCTATGGCTGCTAGTGAATTATGGGTCATTCTCAGTTATCTAAAATCTCTTGTAGCTTGCCCTCTGAATCCCTGAATTATGATGCTCTTATGCCTTTATAGTTAAACTCTTCAATCACTACCACCCAGAGGCTTTGCAGTCTTTTTGTGTGTTGTGGTGTGTTATATAGGAATGTCAGTGTTGGGAGTGGGAATAGCCATTGTTTCTAAAGTATATGACTGTCCGTACAGGATAGGAAGTGTGGAAATGATGGGTTTAGCATAAAAGGTAGCAAAAAAATGGTGAAAGGAAATAGCTTGTGTCATGAAGCTTGATGAATGGTGACACTGTGTTTCCTTAAAGTGTTAAATACTTTTTTGTAGTTTTTGAATACATGGACTTTTAAGTGGATGTTCCTAACAACTTTATCAGAGTGGGTCAAATTTAAGTGTTAATAACCGTGCCTAGTTTTAAGCTGGTACATTGAGGAGATTTGTACCAGACCGTTTTCATGAATGCTAGCCTGGTAAAGCTTATTAAAGGCTCCTAGGGCCAGCTTGGGGAATGGGGTGGAACAAGCCAGATGACATGGAGCGTACTACTGTTACCTGCTGCCTGGCATCAAGGACACTGCTTGGGACAAAGCAGTTGTGTATGCTTGGCTTGCTGTTACCCTTCTCACTGGTGTATGCTCTAGGGTGCTCTCAGAAACAGGGTATTATGCTAGGTAGGCTTTCAGAAGACCTGGCACTGCTATTTTTATGTCTTAAAGCTATTAGCAGTGCAGATTTTGAAGGAGAGAAGGTAGCCTGAAGAGAAGGACAACATGAATGTCACAAGGTAAGGAATGAAAATGTGCTACTAAGGAGTCTTCCACCACCACTGGGTGTCCTTTGAGCATAACAACAAAGCTTTTGATCTGATACATCCAGACCAGTGTCACTTATCAGTATATGCTGACATTATTTACTATGTGAAACAGAAGGTGAAAGAGCTTTCAACCAGGAAGGTAAAAAAGATACCACAGTGTGTCTACAATTTCTCCAGATCTGAAAAGCAAAGCAGGTATTAGAAAAACAAATTGTGTGCTCTGCCTCCCTATTTATGGTACTAAACAATAAATCAAAATATGTCCATTCAAACTTAAAGGCTTTAAAAAAAGTTAATAAAAGGCTTTAATTAAAAAGTAGTTATCACTTTCATAGTAGATTCTGTCTAATTTGCATTTTATTTAATCAAGACAATCTCTTTAATCAAAAAATTAGCAATTTTGTTTACTGTCTCAAGACAAATACAGGTGTTGAATGTGTTACTGTGGTTTCATTTTACCAGGATATTATTATCTTGCTAAATGTGCAGCTGCATAGCCAATATATGCATGATAAACTTAATACTATTCAACACTTGGTTATAGCTGTGAAGAGAAGATTTTGAGCTCCTGATTTCCAGATAGGACAGCAGTTCAGTGACATGCCAACTTAGTTTTTAATGTCTGCTTTGTCTTAGGCCATGAGGAATTAGAACTTGGTTTTTGTTACCGAGGTTAAAAGCAAGGTAATGAATGGTGTGAGAGCAACGAGTGTTGCAGGAAACTTGAAAGTGCTTTTAAAGAATTGATGAAGGCTGATGTCTACCATACAGCTTCTTGGGCGTGGGGCAAATTGTTTAGTGCAACTGGAAAGCGTTAGGCTACTCCTGAAACTTGCAAAATAGTTCAATGTGGAAGGATATTCTAGTGAGAGGAGTAAGGGTGTGTGGAAACTATAGAAATAATAGATAGCACATCATTATATTCTATATCAATTTTGACATATGGGTGAGTGACTTGGCCAGTGTATTCCACAAAGAAACTTGTCAGTCGTAAACTAGGACAACAATTAGCACAGATGCTGCTCATGGAGGAAAGAAAAATCATGCTTCCATTTTAATTTTTCTGTAGTATGTTACTGAGTGTGGTGAGTGCTCTTCTGCAAAGGTGTTGGACATATTAATCAGATATGTTTTGACACGCCATGGGAACAGCATGGCATAAGAAACCATTTATCTTTGGTCATAGGCTGATGTGAGATGTGCAGAAGCACAACTCTTCTGCCGTTCCACCTTAAATTTGCACATTCACAAGTATCTTATCTCAAAATAATTTGGAGACAAGTGTGTTGTGGACAAATTGTGCTAAAATTTTCTACATGTTTAATATAGGTTAGCCTCAGCAAGGGCTTGAGGTTCTTCAGGAAGGCAGTAAGAAGTAGTATTCGAAAGGCAGATTTTACAGGAAACAAAATTTCATTCAGAATGAAGAAAATTGAGGTTAAGAAATAATGGAGAAAGATCTTGCCATTTTCAAATACCATGCTGTAAGTTCCAGATTCTACCTTGTATTTAACACCCCAATTCTTGACCAGACAGGAGTCTGACATAAGTTATCTCCCCATTTTCTTTCATGCTAAAGGATGGACTGTGAGGGCTATATTTTGCATGTACAGACACACATACACACTTTCATATGAACACATGTATGTTTATCCCACAGATGTTTGTGACATCCAAAAATGGCATGAGGGTTGATTTGAAAGAAACAGTCTGGTTTATCTGTGTCGTTATTGCAAAAGCATTGCTTGCCTTGCGTGAGAACGGTGGTCTATGGGCAAGGTCTCAGAATTGCTCCAAATTATGGATTAGAATTTTGCTGTAGGCTAGTAGCATTCTTGGCTATAACCATGCCATAGAAAATAGATCTACAAATGAAAATTTAACCTCAGACTTCCCCCCTCTGGAAACAGTACCTTGTGTATGTCTATCAGAAGGGACTGTACAGTGTATTTTCCCTTCCTTTCAGATTCTTTTCTGGGAAAAGACAAGTCTGATACTGATGCTATGTGTGAGAGCAAGCACAAGAGATCACTGTGACCACATGCAGTAACTTTGAGATGATGAATAGCGAGCAAAAACTTACTATCTCTTATTTCTGGCTTAAACACTTGATAGTGTTTACATCTAATTGCCTATTCTTAGTTTGTAGTGAGGACTGGAATAGAATTTCAAACAAGGAAAATGGATTTTCTGACCTGTAGGAGAAAAAAGTAATTATTTAAGTTAATTTTCACCTGTGCTTCTCACTGTTTCAGCCCAGTTCATCACGTACTTCCCTTCTTTTTTGGGCTCCTGCTTTTTCTATTAGAATAAATAATTTTGGGAGTTAACTTAAAGATGAGTAAGCTGCTGAAAGGCTTTGTTATAAGATGATATTAAGAAAATTTAAATAAGATCAGAAGTGGTGTTTCTGTCACTGCTTGATTTGGGAAGCTTGCCTCATTAAATTCCCAAATAGCCAATGTTTGGCACAAGTTAACACAAATATAATTGTTCAACTTTAACTGTGCTGCAGCCATGTGTAGTCAGGATGACATCCCTGCCTCTAGGCTCAGAAAAAGGTGCCTTTATAAACTTAGGTACTTGTACTCTTAAACTCCTGTGGAAGGCTCTTGTTTTCTGTTTATTGTAGTGCTCTTTTGCTGTGGTGTTTCCAGATAAGTTGATGGATAGTCTGAAATTAGAGATAGATTTTCTCCTTTAAATTTCTTCTTATGAGTTTAGTTCTCTGATTATGTGCTAGTAATAGCAGCAAATTGTGTTGCGCAACCTGTCATCTGGAGGTAATTACAGGTGCAAAAAAGGATGCTAAATGATGGGTTGTAAACATGGCATTTATCCTCAGGAGTCAGTTATGTTACAAATCCTTGAAAAATTTGCACGAGGGAAGGAAAGGCAGGCAGTGAAAGGAACTCCACATCTCCATGGTATTGTGAAGAAGGGATTCAGTGCAAATCACCCAGAAACTGATAGAGATTTGAATGGGACATCCAGATCTGTGGCCCAGACCTGCTGCCCAGCTTGCTGTGGAAGAGGTTGCAGCAGCAACAGCTCCTTCCCGAAGCTGTAGGAAAACCTTTACTGGGGTTCTGTGCCTGGGGAGAGGATGCTGTCAGGGCATCTGAGCGGGGATGCTGGGTCATACTTGTGCTGTGAGCAGAGACTCATTTTAAGTGCTATAAGTAACCTAGCAGTTAGCTTCAAGAGGATCAGGTAGTTTGAGGTCATTTGTTTTATATCTATCCTATAGTTCTAGACAGTTGTGTTTTTGAAAGCTCTACTTGTTGCCTGTGAGACTTTCCCAACTGAGAGACAAGAAGAGGAAGGTCAGGCTTATGTGTATTTCCCTTTCCTCTGGAGATCAGGAGTGTCACTTCTGATATATTTCCAGGCTTTGATATTTTCAAAGAGAAAGTTGTCTGGTGTATTTTAGTGTATCAGGTAAAACAAAAATGTCTTCTAGTAATCTAGTTTCACTGGTTTCAATTAAAAAATGTTAATGCTGCAGCATTTATATTTTAAAATCAAAAGGTGCCTTTTCTGTACCCTTTATTTTGAGATGATCTCTTAAATATGAAAAATTATTATTTGAAAGGATAGTTGGATTCAATAGAATTACACCCACCATGTTTAAATGGCCTAGTGCTCATGAGTGAGGGGAAATTGTGTTGAAATCTTAAGAATAGAAGAAATCATTATTGCCAAAGTGTGCAGAAGTCCAAATACATCAACACCCATGAGCCACATTAAGCTTTCATTTGCAAACTTTAACACACTGAAGTCTTAAGATCTGGTTTGTGTCTTCTGTCTGGACAAGTACACTCAATCAGATCCCAGATCAGTAGTAAAAATAACATGTGCAAGAACAGTTTTGTTATGGAAAGCTTGTCTTTGCATTTATTTGTGGGTGATGTGCTTTAAAAAGCTTAAAAAATATTAGTTTCCATTCTTGAGGAGCTTTTTATGTGGTCTTTGAAGATGTTGGATGAGAGCCTCAGGAAGGAAAGGGCGCATTTTTTTTCCTTCTGTTGGTATGTAAGGACTACAGTTGAATGTAAGGCAGGTATTGCTGTGTGCCCTTGCCACCTACAGTCCCTCTGGTACTTCTAAAACTGTATGCTCCTGTGTGAAATACACAGCTGCTCTGTGGAGCAACAGCTGAAGTCAGGGTTGTCTTTTGAAGAGGAGGGCCTCCTTAGAAAGGCCGTGGAGTGGTACTTAACCTTTGAATGTTACACCTGCTTGCTAATATCAGAATACTTATACTGCCTGCCCTAAAGTTGGGCATTTAATTGCAGAATTAGTGCACGTTTTTTTGTAGTGGAATCACTTGTTTCTAAATTGAAAAATAACACTTAATGAAAAATGCAACAAATCAGTAACTGTTGTAACACTTAAAGCCAAGCATTGATCTGTGACACATTATTATTGGCTAGTGTGTCACCTGAATATATGAAAGATGCTTTACTTCTGGACTGGTTAGTCATTCTCTCACTGATAGAGACAAAAGATTTAACTGCTTTTGATGTCAGCCAAATTAGTGCAATGCTACAGTTCTTATCTACTGTACAGCTCAATTTGCTGGCTATATTAAAGCTTTGAAAGGCTCCTTAGATCTCTTCAGTAAAGAAAAAAATCTATTATTTGTCTCTTTGGAGTGTAAAAAGGCCATAATTAAGCACCCTAATCCTTCTTGGGTCTAAATTGTGTAATTACTGGAAATCTATTTGCATAGTGACTGCTTTGTTACTGTAATTTGAAATTGCTGGGCTTTTTTAACAAACAAGCTAAGCCCATCTAGTACTGATCACCCGTGAAGCCCATTCTTCACAGTATTTGATATGAGCTCTGCGTAGATACAAACTGTTACTGCTGCTCACATTTGGCAAACAACGCTCTGCCTGCTCACAACTACTGTAAAAAAATGAGTAATGGATATTAATAAACTTCATTGTTCTGTTTGCAGTAAGGATAAGGATCTCATAGTAATTGGACAATCACGCTGCGTTGCAAGAGTCTTAATCGAGGAAAACTGAAGGAGGACTTACCCTGTGGGAGTTTGCCACTAATGGGCATTAGGCTTCATCCACTCTCTGTGAACTAGCACAGGCTTTTGAAGAATCAGGGAAGGTATAAAATTAAAGTAATATTTTTTCTGAAGGGTTCTAGAAGAGATTAACAGAATACAAATGAGATTTGTTCTTCTTAAATGTCTGCTGAACTGTATCACCAATGTGAGGGATACGTGAGAAACAACTAATTTCTTGTCTTAAAGCCTCCTAAGTAGGCAGACCTGTGTATAATCTTAAGTTAACACTGGCAATGACTGATGCCTGCTTAAAGTTCTGCTTGTCTCTCTGGCCAGGAGATTGCAAGGGTGGGGGGAGGTCGCTGCCTAGAATAATAAAAACTTTTCTTAGACTTTCTGATATAATGCAAGTTGTGTGTTTAAATTGAAAAGAAGCAACAAAACAGAAGATCATGGATCCACTTTGTAGGCTGGAGGCCACTAGCAGCTTGTGAAGTCTTTTTATGTGGTCCACAAAAGAACTTTTTCCTTGCAGACATCTTGCTGTAGATAATCTTTGCTATGCAGGTCTCTACCCTGAGCTCCCAGCTAATAACTGAAACTCCACAGATGTAGCTTTGATTTATTGATAATTTTCTGCTCAGAGATGAAGGTGCCTGTAACAAAATGTATACCAAAGTTGGATTGTATCCTGCATTATACAGGCTGTCTGGAATCAGATCAGGTATTTCTGCTGCTATTGAAATTGGTGAGTGTTTTGCTGCTGAGTTTGACTGGGTCAGGATTTGATTGCAGATTCTCATCATTCTCATAGGTATAGAAAGCCCTAGCTTCTACCTGCAAAGTATGCAAGAATACTTTGCAAATAAGATGTTTAGGGTTTGCTCTGTGCAGCCTTAAAATCACATATTTACAAAGTACACTTTTGTGAAGTAAGGTGAATGTTGATATATTGGCAATATTGGTGCTAAAGAGCTGTACAGCATTGAGCAGGAACTTCAGGTGGAGGCATCCAGCACAGGCTGAACGCAATAGTAGCTTTGATTATTCTAATAATGGAGGAAACCAAAAGGCAACCTGGTACTGCTGAATCATGCCAAGAAGAAACAGAACAGAAATGCAAAGTGTTTTATGTGAGCATGAAGTGTTAAAGTTCCAGTATGTCCTTAAACAAGTGTCAGAGCATATGACAGATATCTTTTATGTATATACAAGTTCTGCTTATTATTACTGTAACAAGAAATTGCTTATCAAAGGCATGATATAAAAGCATTTGACAGTCTTCATTTTTTTCTTTCAAATAACAGACTTATTTTTTACACTTAGCTGCATTGTTATGTTGAGAGAAAAAAACCTGCAACTACTAGTTTGCTGCATTGCAGATAGTTAAAACTTAGTCAAAGCTCTCAAACAAAAGACAGTGCATTGAAGCTTAAGATCTAGGCTTAAGCAAGTTCTTAAGACCTTGATGTTTAAAAGAACATTGAATTCACTTAAACAGGAATTTTCTCATTGGATTGAGCCAGGGTTTGTTTCATTATAAGTTGTGTGGTGAGAACTGGTTTTGGTTTTGAATAGGAAATAACAGTTTGTTGTTGTTTTCTTGAAGGAGTGCCAGAAGAGCTGTGTGTATTTTTTTTTCATAATTCCAATATTATATCAGTGGGCAGACTGTGAAATCTGTATGTAGATGGAATTCACCAAGTGTCTTGCACTAATTGAAAGGCTGAAATGAAAAATGAGAGCTCCAAGAATATGCTTGTATGTGGCAAAAGAGTCCCCAGAAAATGTCACAATGTGACTTTCAAGGCTCTGTCCAAAAGTATATTCCATAGTTTGGGTAATAGATAACTCCAAATGGGTCACTGTCTTGGACTGGCTCTTGTTTTTCTGTGTTATCTGCCGCATCATTCATCTTCCCATCTTCATTTTAAAAACTAACAACTGATAGTCTGAGCTTTTCAGCTGAATATTTTTCAACTTGTCTGCTATATTTATTTCTACTGCAAAATACCTTCTATGACAATTTGTTGTTTTTCTATTTTAAGTTGTGCATTTGCTTTATAAATAGTGTGTCCTGGCATGGTGGCAGCTACATTATTTAGGAGGAAGTGTGCTCATTGTCACTGAAGAGACAAGTTTTGCTATAAAGGTGTAGGTTTCAAGTGAAATTGTAGCAAACAATATATCTGAATCCATGCAAGCTATAGACAGGCAAAAGTGTCTTTTAAAAATATGGATGGCTTTCCCAGATCCTCATTTAATAATGAAGATGATGACTCAATTGGTAGCAGTCACTACTTGAAAAATACTTGCTCTATTTGAGGCATACCCCCTCTAGGGGATTTGCTTCAGCAAAGTTTTATAGTTCATTGAAACGTAAAATAATAGAATTTAGCAAGGTCTATATGCAGGTTTTGCGTCTGCTTTCCCTGTAATAATTGTGTCCTTCAGACAAGTCTCTAAAACATGTTTCAGACTTATGTTTCACACTTGTGATTATTTGTAATTCAGAAGCTCTCATCTTTGAGGGGTGGCCAGCTGGGGAGGTTGCCACCAGCAGTGTTGGAAGAAAGATGAGTGGAAATTGGAAAATCAGGAAAGGTAGTTTAGAACTGCTAAATGGTGGGGCATCTGTTAGGAATTCTCTCTTTACACAGTCTTCTGGGCATCCCTGCTGTAAGATACTGCTTGAAAAAGAGGGGCAGTGAAGCAACTTAAGAGCATTGTGCCAGTGAAAGCAGCTGTCATTCAATGACCTTTGTCTCGAGTGCAACACGCTCTGGTGTGGAGAGACTTTAGTCAGCAGCTCACTGGCAAAATGCCACATTTATTTGCAAAGACTGCTAATGGAAGTGCTGGTCTTGCAGACGCTGTTCTATGGTTAAATAGGATGGGCTTCTCTGAGGATATGTGATTGAATTCGATTTTCTAATGCCAAGTTTAGCCACGTTAGTAAAAGGAAGAGCTGAGAACCATTATTGAAGCATTGCAGCAACTACAATGCTCTTGAGGCGGTGAATACCCGGCGGGTACAGAGTACTGAAGTGGTAATAAATAACCCGTTTGTTGGATTTCATCATCAACATAAGTGGCAACCAGTCTCGCTGATTTGAAGAGATCTAAGTACAGTTATTGAATGGTTTGCTATAGTGAAGTGTGGAATATTGCTACTGCTTGAACTCTTTTCCTGCTTGTAGAATTTACACCGTTCCTTTCTGCATTCAAAAGTGTTTGTGTACCAGCAACAGTATGACTGTTTTTAAGGTCCCCAGGGTATTTCTGTCTCCAATACCATACAGTCTCTGGGCACACGATATTGCATTCACCTGTCTCCATCTATGTTGCTGACTTTGAACTCTTCTCAAATGGCAAACTATCCACCTAGATTCATCGCCCTGAGGGTAGAGCCCAAAGTTAGAATAGTGTCACTATCCCATTGCATTCTGCTGTGTGACTTGTCAAATTGTGTTTTAGCTGCTGCAAAAATGATTTATTAGTCCTTGACAGAACCTGCACAGGCAAACAAATGTTCTTAATTCTTAAATAAAAATATTGACATATTTGAGAGCACAGATGATTCTAGTACAGGATCTCCAGAATTATGAAGTGTTGCTACAGTGAGTGGATTTTTTCTCTTCAAAAATGTGCAGAATATACCTCATATTGGCCATAATAGCTCTGTTTGTGTCCTTTCTCTATTATAAATGTTTTCCATATATATGGCTGACAAATACAGTTATTTTGAGTTCATGAAAAGTGAATATATACCAAGTGAGTATATACTATATCAGGGTTTGAGAATTCAAATTATTGCAATTTAAGTTAAAAAATGTTCCAGTAATGAGGTTAGATTTAAATTGATTCATATGATCCTGACATGTGCTTGGTACTCATTTTTTTTAGTGCTGTAAATCACTGGGAATGAGGTCTCACAATCAAACCTTGTGAGATGGAGTCCTTTAGCCAGCCCAATGGAGTCATGGTCCCTAACTGCTAATGAGTAGCAGTTTTTGTCTAGGTGTGGGGTCAGATTGCTGGCATAACTTCATTGAATTCAGAAGTTTTGTACTGAAAGCTCATACAACTCCTCTGTTAGGGAACATGAGTTTAGACCTCTGTTAAAGGAAGGCACAGGTTTGCAAAGCAGGACCATAAACAGTCCACTGGATAACATGTGCTGATAGTGCTGACCAGGGTGGGTATTTGGGTGGTGGTGCTCAGGAAAGAAGTCTGTCACTGCATGTCAACCTGTAGCTCCACTGGGAGCCACCCTGTCTGCTGGGCTCAGGGCATGAGGCCAGAAGAATGTGAACCAGCTCCTAGGAGAAGGTCCTGGTCAGTTTTCAACCCTGATTTTTATATTGGTATGTGCCAGCCTGCAATAGGCAGGTACAGTCAGAAAACTCTGCTCTTACAGCACTGTTAAGTGGTAGGTACAGGATTTCAAACTGAGGACAGGCTGTAAGGAAACTGGGCAAATGGAAACCTCAGAGCAAGTCCAAAGTACCCATGATACAAGGGGGAAAGAGATGCCTGGTTTCTCTGATACCCTAATGGCAACATGAACAGAAACTGGTCACAGTTTTGCTCATTTGGCTTTCAGATGTGTATATATGCCTTTTGTATCCAGGGGACAAAAAGATCGTCTTTTGACTTTTTTTTTTTTCCCCCTGGGAATAATCAGGATTACAGTTTCGGTGCATGTGCTGTTGCTACTGATTGTGGCTCATACCAGCATGTTCTGCCTTTTCATATAATTTCTATAGAAGAGGAGGGCTCTTTTTTTTTTCCTTTTCCCTGCTCTAAGCTTTGTGCTGAATGCAAATTTGAAGGCAGCTTGTTGCATTATGCATTTAGCCTTCAAAGCAGAAACTGCATCTCTGAAATAATTTTTTTAAATGTACCTTAATGAGAGAGATGTATGCTTGCAGGATTTCCAAGATTATACAGGGTGTTGCAAAAAGATGGGCCCATTTGAAATAGACTTTCAACTGAAATTGGTCCATCTTTTTGAAACACCCTGTATTTTGGGAAAGGGCCTTGTTAGTATATTATATGTACACTGTTGGTCACTGATTTCTAGTTAAAATACTGGGAAAAGATTAATATAATTAGGAAGGATTAATTTTTGTTGAAAAGTATCAGAAACTAGAACTTCTGTGCTTAACAAAAGCATTTAAGTTGCCTACAGAACTGATTAAAAAGTTTTGCCCTTCAGAGGAACAGAACTGAGACATTTTTTTAAAGAAAATAGCTATAAAATTGTCTGCAATGAGTAGCATGTTTAGGAAATGGAGATTAAATATCTCCCCCTTATTGTTCTGCTGACTGGTAAAGTTTTTTTCCTATTCAAGGGCTACTATTACTATTTTGATAAACTAGATTTTACCCATTAATTCTCAAATTTAAAAATGTATATTGCTACTAACATTTACTTGTATTACTGTGGATATTCTTTTCCTTGTTTTAATTAAAATCTAAAATAACACTTCAGAAAATTATGCTCATTGTAGGATTTTTAAAAAGCATTAGTGAAATTTTTATGTAACTGAGGAACCCTAAATTTCAAGGGCTACCACGTAAATCCTATATTTTGCAGAGAAGGTCAGGATTGAACAAGCTGTATGAAGCTTGTTATATAAATAAATTATATATATATTATAAATATATATGTAATTATAAATATAATTGTATATATTATTTATATAATATATATAACATTATATATAGTTATATAAATAAGTTATATATAAATTATGTTGCAATATGAAGTAAATATGGGTGTACTTTATATGCACATAGACATGATTATCTACTGCCTCTGTCGGGTGTAATTCTGAGTTACTTTTGGAGGACACCCTGTCATGCCTGATAAGTAGATTCCTGTGATATTGGAGGGGTCACTATGAAATTCTTAACACAAATGCAGTGTGATTACTTGTTCTCTTTTTTTATTTAATGCAGTTGCTTATTCCAACCCCAAGTTGCAGTCTGAACACTGCTATGCAAACCTTCTTTACCCCTTGTTAACTTTTGCATGTGACAATGGAGGGATTAATTACATCTATCAAACCTGTTTCCATTGCTGCTTCACTGTATTTTCTCTGCACCTGCAGAATTAAATGCAGTATGTACTTAAACATGAACAAACAAAACAGTTGAAAGTGTCTGTGGTAGTGTTTTATCAAAACCAGCCCCTGAGCATCCTAGCTTTTCAGTATTTTTTGCCTTGCACAGTGTCTCTATTCATTATCTGAAGTGCTCGAAGGTGTATGTACCCAGTATCTATTGCCTTAAGTAATACAACTATTTCTCCCATTTACAGTTCGAGATTGTTTGGCCTTGTTCTTGCTTTTGAAACTAATCAATGATACTGAGGTGTCTTTAAGACCTAGGTGCACACTCTGATGCTACTGTATACTCTCATAATTCTGTTGGTCATAGTGTAGCTACATCTTTCAATGACTGCTTACCCTGTTGAGAATTTGGGATCTTAGGTAGTCAGCTGAAATGTATCGGTACAGCGTCAAACTGAGGAATAATGGGGCCTGTCTATCTACCCTGAGTCATACATAGTGAGGCTCTGATCTTTTTTTTCTCCTTTTCATTTATGCTAATGGTTCTATGCATGTTCATTTGTAATACTTATTGAAGATTTCATGGAAATATTTTAATAGCTATAGCCCATATGAAATAAAGATATACACTTTTTTAATAGAAAGTGCATTATGTTTTGGAGAGAGTGAAAACTGAGAGAAAAGATGGCATGTAAGTTCACAGCAAACTCTCATTCTCCCTCTGTGTCTGAACCATCTCTGCCTCAGCTTTGTCCACCCCAACCTCCTTCAGCTTTAATCACTGCAAGTTAGCAGGACCGGTTTCCATGCCAGCTGTAGGCCAAGTCCTTTGGCTTTTGATTCAGTGTCAAAAGTGGTGATGTCTTTATGTTCCGCATCCCTGTCCACAAGAAGGTCTATTGTGTCTCTTCAGACACTATAGCAGATGTGGTCATTGCTATCAGAGAGTAGCAGGGGAACTCGAAAAGGTGAGCTTGGGTGAAGATGTGTAAGATGGCTGTTTAGCATATGGCTGTTCCCTGGAACTGTGCAAGTTTCCTCTTCTCCCCATTCCAGCACAAACATACTGACATGCTTCATCCTAGGAAGGAAAGGTGGTCAGAGCTATAAATATGTACTGTGGGCAGCTCTGATACAGAATGCTGCCTGTATGACAGAATATTTTAGTGAAGAGGGAGGAGACAAGCTACAGTATGTGTCCAGGCAGGAGGAACGCAGAAAGGTAACTGGATATACTTCCTGCAGTATAATTACACAATAAATCTAACAATAATGTAAAATGGGGAATGATTTCAGGAAAGGAATGTGAAAATACAGATTTGTGATAGCCACGTGCATGTCCCTGGCAAAATATTTTTTTCTGTTGCAAGGCAGCTTTTAAGTGAGAAATGCACTCCCCTCCTCTCCACCCCGTTGAACCAGTGGACTTTCGCTTGCTGTTAACTCCTAGAATTTCCACAGCTCATAATCATAGAATCCAGTCCAACCGCCTACCTACATCACCACTAAACCATATCACCCAGTGCCACATCCAGATGCATCTTGAACACTTCTAGGGACAGTGACTCTACCACCTCTCTGGGCAACCTATCCCAATATCTAATCACCCTTACAGAGAAGAATTTTTTCCTAATGTCCAATCTGAATCTCCCCTGCTGCAATTTAAAGCTGTATCCTCTTGTCCTTTCACAATGGGCATGGCAGACGAGACCAGCCCCCACCTCACTACAGCCTCCTTTTAGGTAGTTGTAGAGAGTGATGAGGTCCCCTCTTGAGCCTCTTCTTCTCCAGACTGAACAACCCCAGCTCTGCCAGTTGTTCCCCATAAGATATATCTTCCAGTCCCTTCACCAGCTTTGTTGCCCTTCTCTGGACACGCTCCAGCACCTCAATGTCTTTTTGAAGTGAGGGGCCCAGAACTGAACACAGCACTCGAGGTGCGGCCTCACCAGTGCTGAGTACAAGCAGGAATCTATTTGCTGTTATCAGGATGCCATGAACTATCTGATGACTTCTCTTTCTGTTTCAGGTAGAAGGCAGCACATGACAAGCAATAATGTTAAAATAAAACCATGATGTACTGAAATGACTAGGGTTTTTTTGGAATAGGATGCTCAAGAGCTTAGTGTATGCCAAAATGTTTTCTGTGTACAGAATGTAAGCCCATTTCAGAGCAAGTCCAGCACTGGAAAGAAGACATTTGCATTTTCTAATTGTGCCATTATACACACAGTTAATCAAGGATTATATTGATAGTCCCATAAAACTGACACATATTTCAGATATTGGGTTAGATGTCTCAAATCAGTAGATACCTTCCTCTAGTGTCAAGGATTTGCTACTGTGTTCATAAGCTTGGTTCTCTGGAGTAAGTGGGTTATACTACTCTGAATATTACTGCTTTATTAAAGAAATACTCAAGGTATTTGTGAGCTTTTTAACATGAATCTAAATCTTTGTGTGATAGTCATCTTATATTTCACGTGTCATTACAGAAAGGAAATTGTATATTACACTTTTGCTTCTGTTTTATCAGTTCCAGTAATTTTATATTTATCTTTGATATTATTGTTTTGAAATAGTATTTATACAATACCCAACAGAGTAATATTTTTTAATATTAAAATATGGTGAATCTTTTTTCTTGCAGAACTTTTGATGTTGGGCTACATCGCTTTCTAGTCAGGTAAGCTAATGTTGATTTTTGAATTGCAGTTCTGTATTAAAAAGCATTTCTGTTGTAAGTAGAGATAGCCACGTGAGCTTAATACTACTTGATATTTTCTATGGCAAGATCCTACTTTGTCTTCCATGTATATATTAGTTTGAGAAACTTTAACTGTTTGGCTTGGTTATCTACCCCATGTTAGTCTCTAAGAAACCTCTTGAGGTGTTATTCAGGTAAACCTTGGCTCAGGAAATTTCAGTGGTAGTGTTCTACTCATTCCTGTGGAAATCTTAATTTTTCTTGTACTGAAGAAAACCTTTTTTAAAGTTTCTTCCACTGGAAACTCAAGCACCTTCATACCTTCTAATAAGGGCTTGAATTTTATAGAAAACTATGCCTGTGGAGGGGACTTTAATTTTCTCAATAGAAAACTTGATTGATTTGATATGCATGGGCTATGTTCTGAAAATAAGGAAAGTGGAATAATTGTGTGTTTTGTTTGCTGACATTTAGAGGAATTCAGTGATTAAAGCAGGGCACTTCAATAAGAAAAGGGAGGTTAATGCATTTGGATGCTACACAGAGGAACTAGTTTTGCTGTTTGGAGTTCTTTTGTGTGAGCAAAGTCACAAACATTCACTAAGAATGTGTTTGCATTAATTCTTAATGTACCTATTACTATCTACTGATCTTTATAAAGAAGTGCAATGCATACCATGAAAGGTGAAGTTTGCCATTGTCTTCAGGCCCTTAGAATTCATTCTATCAGTTATTTCATCCCATTAAAACATTGCAATATCAACCTGTGAAGAATTTTACCTTGGAAGAATGAACCCAATATGCCAGAGCATGCTGTCTGGATCCCACCATAAGGATCAGGTGATAGGCTTCTCTTGATTTGGCCATGCTACCAAACTCATTATTTTAGGCTACTTTGTCTTATTTCCTGGATAAAGACTCTGTTAAGCCTTCAGACTCATGAGTTCTTGTGGCCTTAGCGTAGAGGTTTGAAGCATTGTTTCAGACTCCCAGAGCTCTAACAGGTTGATTGCTCCCGATCGCTTTTCATTTCTCTGGTCACTCACTTGAAGCATGTATTATCTAATGTTTTCAGAACCCTGCTATTAGCTCTTGACTGTAGCTAGTAAAAGAAGCATACAGTTCCAGCAGAATGATAAATGCCTAGAAGCATTTCTCTGCCTTAGGCTCAGCATCACTTGTAAGCGTTCTTTTCACTTTGTCCTCTAGAGTGTCTCCTCTAGATTATCAGGAAAACAATCTTACTGTGGCAAAATCCAGGAAAAAATGGTACTTCTCTGTCCAAGGTCTGGGTGCCAGTTGGACAGTAATGCAAAAGGTGTATCTTAAAGGGACAAATACTGGGTAGTATCATATTGAATACCATGCTTTTGTAGTTTACGCTAAATACAAAAACCATGAAAGATATGAGATCACACAAAGCCTGTCACAGGGAAATTCAGGTTTAAGGTTGCACAGGCAAACCCCCATCCTGACATCTCACAACCTTTGAGCATTAGGCTTTGTAACATTAGGGTTATTTCATGTATTTCTTTGCATGTAACATGACAGCTTTTAACAGAGAACTCTCTTCACTAGAGCCATAGTGTTAATATTGCTGAAGATAGATACATGCATTTCAGAATGTAGATACAGTTTTTAGACTATTGAATGTATTTAAATTCTGGTGTCAGTGTACAAAATTAGTTGCATCTATATTTTGACCAGCAAATTGATTTATTTCTTTAAATAATCATAAGAAGTGGAAACCATCATAATTTAAACAATTGTTTAAAAATATGGTACTGTTGTAAAAGGAATACGGTGCACAAGAAGGTTTCCTGGAAATGCAGACAACTACTCAACCAAGAACAGAGTCATGGTAAGCGTTGCTGTGCTAAGTTTGAGCCGTTGGTCATGCTTCTGCCACAAAATATGCTTTCACTTGCTTAATACGGAGAATTAAGAAGATATTGTTCCCTTATACTGCATTGTTTTAACATGCTGTGGAGATGCGGTATTGGAGTTGTATGCTCATGCAATCCCTGGAGAGTAAATAGCCATTGAATTTGAATGAGTTGAATGTCATCTTTGACTAATGTGTCTTTTTTATTTTTGAAGCCCACTGTGGGTTCTATGCAGTGTGGCGTTCTAACCGTAGGCAGCTTTAATACTTCATTCTTAATCTGTCACATACCTCTTTAACAACTTCGGGAGCCATCAGATACTTTCTCTGTAACTGTACTGCTAAGGAGGAAATATTTTTCTGTTGTAGCAGTATGAGTTTTACTTGGGTTTCCTTAAATAAAGAAACGTTTTCCTTTATTTAGTAGATGACTTTTGAAGATGGGACTTGGTGTTACATCTCTGCTGTTGGTCTGCCATGTGGATTTTAGAAAGTTACTGCCTTTGTTTTTGCCTGTTTAGACAGCCTCTGCTCCTGGTAAATTGCAGATCTTCTCCTTTTTTTTTCATATAGTATCTGTCATAAATGGTCCTCTTCACAGTTGGGGTTTCTGTGTGTGAAATACAAACATTGAGGAAAAAACACCTAACCACCCACCACCTGCCCCC
>VZRW01010723.1:0-48005 GCA_013398125.1 Aegotheles bennettii | reverse complement strand
CCCCAAAAAAACCCCCAACCAACCCCACCCCCGAAACATACCCAAACAAAAACAAACCAGAGTTGCAGGAAATGTTGAAAATCTATGAACTGAAATTTGAAGTGTTCAAGAACTACTGTATTGTTTAAATATAAGGACTCCACCCTGCAGTGGAACAGGGAACAGTATGACACTTCCAAATATAAAATATTTGGCTAACAAAAGTAAAAACAGTCTGCTAAAAGGACAATCTGTGCCTAATTAATTATTAAAAATGCTGATTGAAGGGACTAGGATTGTACATAGCCAGGTTTAGGCAGTCAGTGGCTTGCCCAAGTGAAGCATGACACAAATTATGACAGAATTACAGCTACACGCCTGCTTCTGTGTTCTTAGCAAAAAAAATATAAAATAATTTCTGTCCATCCATTCTGTCCATCAAGTGGCTTGAACTATTCTGATACGGTTTTTAAGATAGCTCAGAAAAGTTTACACCACGCCCCCCATCTTTTAAATATATTTGTTATTGAAAAGTATGTATTATACTGAAAAAGTTAATTATGTGATGGTCACTGGCTTGGTCTGAACTGGGTTGTAGGACTAGATTTCAGCATGCTGAAATATGGTTACATCATGGAACTACTATTTGTGAATTAAAGTGAAATTGAGTACATTGGGGTCCGGACCTTGAACATTAGTTAGCTACACTATACTGTTTGGAGCCAGGATCCTGGAAATTCGTGGGGGAAAGACAAGTAATTTCATGATGAAAAATAGGTTTTGGTACTACCCATTAAAAATGTACTACCATATGTAGGAGGCAATTGGCCCACTGTGTTCACACAATGATATAAAAGAAAGTATTTGTTACATCTTTTAGGATCAGTAAAATGATTAATCAGTGTTATTTAAATCATACAAGTACTATACAAATACAGTGATACTTCATTGTGACTACAGGAAAAACAAACTTGTTTTCCTGAATCTGGGCATTCTCAGAATGGAGCAATGGGTGTATTTTCAGAGTTCAAAATGCGTAAAAATAGCCTTTAGGGTAGCAGTTTAGAGGGGAAAGAGCAAGAGAGAGGCTGCCTGATGCTGTTTGCTCACTGCAGCTGTTTTATCCAGGCATTTCATCAACTGCTGAGAATAGGTCATTGGATGAAATAAAATTGTGAACATATGAGAATATTTACTGTCTTGGTGCCAAGCAGTGCTTCCTTTGGGGCAACACTGATGAAGGCAGTGGAGAAGAATGACAGTTCCTGGAGGCATGATCCTTTTGAAAAATCTTCTTGCTTTCAGCACTGCTCTGCCTTTGAAAAAGTGTGAATCATACTCATTCCAGTACACGTCTGACTTTGAAAAGAACTGCAGGACCATGGACTCCAATGTCTCCCAAAGGCGACTGTCTGTTGGCTTACAGCTCACCCCATGGTTTGCAATTACTTCAGCTTGTTTAGAGTTGCAGGTTATTTAGGTTTAGCTTGTGCAAAGGTTCCCCAAATACAAAACTTGAAAACCATCCCCTTTTCTACTTTTCTCAGGTGAAGTGAGGCATAGTTTAGCTCTGGGATCAAATTAATATATTGCCACCTCTGATTTTTAGTTATAAATAAGGCACCTCCATGTAAGGGCAGAATTGTCCCATGGCTTAAGAGAGATTATGATTCTAAATAATATACACTCATGAAAGAAAAGGAAAAGACTGTTCATCAGCTGCCTCAACTCCTGTTTTTGTTCTCTGTGGAATCCCATAGGATCCCACATGTTTTCATGCTACCCAGAAGAGTAACAGAATAATGATTTTAACAAGCCAGTTATCAGTTCATTATGTAAATTTTAAAAAGTAAAGTTTTTTTTTCTTGTTATTCCACTCTATTTTGAAAGGTACAACTGACATCAGTTCCTATGAGGTTAAACTTTTTCTAAGGTTGCAGACATTTCCTCTCAAAAGACATCACAACTCTTCCCGAAGATGGTGGGAAGTTGCTAAGTGTAACCCTTAGGGCAAGTGTAGATTCACTGAAGAGCTCAACAATATTTAAGCCATCCTAAGCTGAAGAGATCTATGCCTCTGCTTAAAAAAACCCAAGTAGTTCTTGCTATCGCTGTTTCTGTTAAACCACACAAACCCCAAAAAAACAACCCAACTAAAAAACCCAACCAAAGCAAAAAACCAAAAACAACCAACAGCAATAAAAACCAACAGCAATAAAAACCAACAGCTAGACACAGATTCCCTTCTGGGGTGCCACATGGGATGCAGCATAAAGCCCCCTTTGAGAGCCAAATACTCTAGTGTCTCTCTGCTGCTGCTCTGAATGTGGCTGACCATAAAATACTATTGATGTACTAACATACTGTAGCTGGGCTAGGCAGCACAGTATTAGAGATTCCACTCTTCTTAGAACCTAATTGACATGACTTGTTTTTGGATAGTCATCTCTGCCTTTGAAATCGTTAGGTACGAAGTATGACAAAGAATTTTGGCTTTTGGTTCACTGTGTGTCCTGGTCACTTAGGTTATCTTTACTGCATGCACAACAATCATAGAATGGCTTGGGTTTGAAGGGAGCTTTAAAGGTCATCTCGTCCAACCCCCTGTAGTGAGGAGAGACATCTTCAACTAGATCAGCTTGCTTAGAGCCCTGTCCAACCTGACCTTGAATGTTTCTAGGGATGGGGCATCTACCACCTCCCTGGGCAACCTGTTCCAGTGTTTTAGCACCTTCATTGTAAAAAACTTCTTCCTTTTATCTAGCCTAAATCTTCCCTCTTTTAGTTTAAAACCATTACCCTTTTTATCGCAGTATGTCCTGCTAAAAAGTTTGTCCCCATCTTTCTTACAGGCCCCCTTTAAGTATTAAAAGGCTGCAATAAGGTCTCCCTGGAGTTGTCTTTTCTTAAGGTGAACAACCCCAACTCTCACAACAATGAATGCCCAAACTGTCTTCTGGAGCGAACCAAATAATTTCCTCAAGAGCAAAAATCTAAGTGTTGTTCTGGGAATCGTTCAAACTGCAGACCCTTTCCAATAGGTGGTATGGATACAAGTACACCAACTTTGTTTTCGTGCACCCTATGCAGTCTCCTAATAATTCTCTAGTAGCTTTTACCCTCAGAACTCCCCTTCTTTTTTCAGGCTGTGCTTTTAGTCAGTGTGCAACCCTAGTATTTTGCTATAAATGGCCAAAGTGCTACCCTCACCTTCCTTCAGATGCCTTGAGAAGAACACAGTGACCTAAGGGGCAATTTCTGCACCGTGTGGATTTGGCCCATCTATTCCAAACCGGGCTCATTCTAACCAATTTTGCCACATCTTTGTAGTGCGTTCCCTGATGACTGGTGGAGCAGATGTCTTTGACTTTTACATGTAGTCTGTGTGTCTATAGGAGACCCATTGAATAAGTAATAGTCTGTTTTGTGCTACCTGCAGCATGTCTTCTGACAATTTTATGTCTGTCTCATTTTTATCACTTAGATCAGTGCTGGCACAAAGGTGCTGTATTGATTAAGCAGGAAAACAAATTATATCTATCTGTAATCACTAAAGCAACGTACAGGGTAAAAACTGCCAAAGATGCAAGTGACACGCTGCATCGTTCCACTTAAATCTACTGATATGCTTCCTGGGAAGGAGCCAGTGATGCGGGTACTTAGTTTGTCACATGCAGGTGGGACCACTGTGTGTAGGATATGTGTAACTGCTCTAGTTTGATTCTCTTTTGGGTCCTTTCTGCCTCCAATCCCTAGCCTGTAAGCAGAGTAGCACACAAGGCTATAGCAAGTTCTCGGCAGTCTCAACTCCCTTGGATCACTGTGCTCCTCTGGAGCAGTGCAGATAAAGCCAGTGGAAGTAGCAGAAACAGCATATTCAGTCAAGGGTGTCCAGCTGTGAAACAAGCTTCTAGAGCAGACTAACACAGAAATGGGCTGTTTCCAAGTTGCAGTACAAAAACATCCTTCTGGACCAAAAAAACCCCACTGCAGCAATGCTTCCTTAGCCAGGGAGCTGGGAGGAACAAAAGGTGGTTCTTGCCATCTTTTGTATGTTTCCTGATAGTGGCAACATGTGTGGGAGACAGCCCTTGTAGAGACTTACTTGAAATTTTGTTATTAAGTTACGCATTGGAAACCCAAGAACATAGTCTTGTTGCTAATAAAAGCAGTTATTTTCATTACTAGACATGGTTGATTGTCTTCGTGTCTAATTTGTAAGTCGTTTTAAGGTTAAAGTGTTCGTTTTATTACTGTGAAGAGGTAGTGGTATTAGTTCAGGAATTATTTCTTGCTTAAATTTACTTTCAATACAGAACCTTTAGGTTAGGGTTTTTTTTTCAAAGTTCTAAAATGCAGATGAGAACAGCAATCAATCTATCCAGAGAGACCCCTTCATGGAGGAGCTGGAAGCTGTAGCTCTTTCTATAAAATATTGCTGTTACATCCAGCTGCACTGCAGGCTCCCATGAGCTCTGCTTTCAGACGTGCTCCAAGTCTTGCAGTGTTTGCTGGTGTTGGCAATTTTTGAAGAGGTCAACACTGGTCTAATTGTGTTCCTGTTGAAAGTGGTGATAACACTGAAGTTATACTATAAAACAAAACAACAAACTGATCAGTGCTTGGAAGCTTCTAAAATGTCCACAACCACAAGATCCAGCCTTTCTGCCATCAAAGTCTATAGCTGAACTCCTGTAGGCTGCGGTGGGAGGCTCTGTGAACGTTCTGCTGCATGTGTGGGGTGTAAGCGTGAACCGTACCAGTAGCCGTGATGTATGAAATCAGTTGGGGTGTCTGGCCTTAGAGCGGGTCAACGTCCAAAAATCTCAAATTTGTTTGCAAAAAAACCCACGCAGAAACCAAACAGCAAAAACCCCTTTATCAGACAGTAATGAAGAATGATGCTAAATTGCTCCAGAGCAACTGCAGCCTCTCAAACACCTTCTCGGAATTAAACTTTTTCTTAAGAGGGAAAACAATTTGTTGTTACATAATGAATTAGCATCGAGCATGTTGCAAAAATAAGGCTGGGGTTTGTATAAACAAACCTGAATCTTTATGTAAATGTTATGTAAATGTGACATTTAACTTAAACTGTTGGAGTGGGGAAGTCAGGATTAACAAGGTGCAGATCTCATCGTGTTTATGTGTTGCAACTGTGAATTAAAACAGTTTGTTATTTTTGTTGCAGGGTGTTTGAGTTACTATCTATGAGCAAGAAATACGTTGTTTGTAGAACATGAAGTATTTTGAGATTCAGTTCAGGCCGCTTTTAAATAGCTTTGCTGAGTAGTGTAATGGAGCTAGATCAAAGGTTGTGTTTCAGTGTAACAGAAGAAAGTATGTGCCCAGGAGTCTTAACCTGGGATCATAAGGATTCTGGATTTGTTCTGTGTGAAGTCCAGGGAATTTTGTCACAGGAATGTTTTTGTCACTTTGACTATATGGGCCAGAATTTGGCTGGAGTTTACATGTGATTTCAGCCTGAGGGACTTTGTCTTTCAGAACTGCAGCAACCTGTGTTTCAGAGTCACAAAAGTGAATATGTAAGAAATGTTATTTATATTTTAAAAATATTATTTATGTAGTGCTCCACCAAGCACTAGTAGTTAAAGCTAAAGGTATGTATGAAGGCTTTATATGGTCCGGGGTATAAATTTATAAATTTCTGCTTTTCTTTTTGATTCTTTCATCTTTCTCACTTCTAATGTTACCTTTTTTCTTCCATGTGTTGTGGTCCATGTTTGTACTTTGGCGTGCTAAAAGACACGATTACAACTTCAGATAGGGTGGGGTCAGTATATACTTCAGTGCTATTGAATCTGTTAGATGTGCTTTGGGAAGCCACGGGCTGGTTTGGCGTGCTGATGTGCTGGAGTTGGCAAGGTGTAGATCAGGACCAGAAAAAAAAGTGGAGAAAAAATAGGAGGAAAAGAGCATTCTTTCCTACTCCCAGCTCCTGATGAGGCAGTCGCACGCAGCACAGCCGCTCTAAGTCCCCTCTTGGCCAGCACGGGATCCAGACTAAACCTGTGCCCCCTCCCCTGTCGCCGAGCCTGCCTTCCACCTCGCCCCTGAGCAGAGACGCGCGGTGCCCCACGCAGGAGAGCCGAGTCCTTGCGTTACCGGGGCCTTCGGGTTCTCCGCTCATCCGATGCCAGCGGAAGCCCCGACAGCCGCGGGCCCCGGGGCGCGGTGTTCCCGTCCNGTGCTGCCGCCAGGGGGCGGCCTTGCCCTGGCGCTGCCGGGCCCTGCCTGCCCGCGGGAGGTTGCGGGGCTGCAGGAGATTGCGGGGCCGCCGGGCCGGGAGCCTGCCCCGGGATGTGCGGCCGCGCTGCAGGCACAGAGAGGCTGCGGCTGGGCTGCGTGCGCTTCACGGGTACCCAGCTGAGCCTGGGAGCGGGTGGAACTTGACGTGCCTGAGCTGTGCTTGCTCTGCAGTGGCTTTCTCTGCGTGGTGAAGGTCACAGGGATGGCCTGGGGTCCGTAAGGCTGCCCTCATGCTGTTTGGAAGATGGCCCGACTCTAGGAAATGTGCGTCCCAGAAGATGCAGTCTGTCACGCACTCTCCTCTGCTTGTGTGCCCCCTGTTCCCAAAAGTACCCCTTCAGACGGGAGGGAGCTGTGTAGCATATGGGGCTCTAGGAGCTCCTGTTCAGAAAAGCCTATCTGGGTTAGCACAGAAGAACAGGGAACGACTTCTCCTGGCCCAGTGGGCAGGAGAGCTTGCACGTGTTCCTCAGCTCCCGGGCAGTGTGGAGGGCTCTGGGCACTGCACTGTCCTGGATCCTGTCCTGAAGATCACGGCCCTCTGGCTCATCTTTGTGCTTGGGGTCAGCCGACCTGACTTTGCCTTGGTCCAAAGTGTTTATCAGGTGGTTCCTGATAACAGCATGTCAAAACAACAAGCCCTTACCTTTAATCTGAAGTCAGAAGTTACAAAGTTTCCTCAGCGTCACACTTGGGTAGTACATTAACAGGTGTGTCACTGAAGCAGATAGCATTGCTGCTTGTTTTATGGCAGTGCAGCAGAACACATCGGTTGCAATCGGGTCAATACTCCGATAGCCTCTGTGGTTGTTCGTACAGTCTGGTTTCAGTCCTTGTCCCTGACCGTGTAAGCTCCCATACGTACACTTGGTTTTAGGTTCTCTGACTAGTCGAGGGAGGGTTTATAGATTTAAGGAAGTCTGAGTTTAAACTTTAGAGCAAGGTGAAAAGAGTGGGCACGAGAAACAAACCTAAAAGGGGAGGAAAGGATGAAGGCAGGAGGCTTGGTAAGTCACATCTAGTTACCCACAGATCAGGTGCTAAGAGGGTTTCAGTGTTGAGGTGGAAATACTTTGAGACACCCGAGTGGCATCGTGAGACCTTGGTATCTGTCTGCAGCAGTATGGATTTTAGTAGTAACGCCTGAGTGGAGGACTTAACTGCAGTTACTTACAGCACTGATGGCAACGTTAGTGTGTTTAGAGCTGTAAGCAGGATACCCGGGGGGAAGGTAGAGTACACTGTTAAAAAGTGCTGCCTGTGTGGGGTGGGAGGCATTTTAGTGAATGTCAGGCTGAATTAGATACCCTCTTGAAAGCCATATTCTCTCTGGATTGATTCCTAAATGGCATGTGGAGTTGCTGAGTACAAATTGCAGGCCACGAGGATGATGGAAGGCTCTGGGATCCATCTGAGGATATGGCTGCTGTTCTGGCTGACCAGTGATTCAGTCAGAGAGCTGAATTTCACCTTGAAGATCTCCCGTGTTTTTTGTTTTCACAGCTGAAGCAGGATAACGATCATCCTCTGTAAAATGCTTTGAGATCTATGGATTAAGAATGCTATGTAAGAGCTCAGGACTGATATTTCCTATAAGCTCTTTATGTAACATCAAGAACAGATGATAAAACAGGACAGGAAGTAACTATTGGATTTGGAATTGTTCTATCACAAATATAAATTTAGGGTAAAAAAAAAGGAAATGCTGTGGTTTTTTTGCAATCTGTATGTGCTTTTAATTGAATTTACTTGCATGGATTATGAATGTAAATAGGGGGCTGTAGTAAAAAGTGATCTTTTAAGCACCTAAGGAAAAAGTCAATTAAGCACGTATAAATTAAGTCAGTAAACATCTTTGCAAATACAGGTTGTTTATGACATGCTGTTTAAGGAGAAACACCCCTGCCCTAGCTCCTGAAGAAGTTAGTCTATGGGAATCAAAATCTCATACAGACTTCCACCTTTAAAGGTCACAAATAAATAATTGGGCATAATTCATATTTTTGAAGGAATTGAGGGGTCAAAACCTGCAAGCTTCTATTTATCTTACTGTGTGAAATATAAGAGTAAAATAACATGCTGTAGGCTTCCTAGTATATCCCAAAAATGTAATTTCAGTACCTCCATGCAGTGCTAAAGAATAAGCTAAGGTCATGGCAATCAAAGGGTACTTTTCATCAGCCGTCACACAGTTCTTGTTTGCTTTCTCCTGGAGAAGTTTTAGCATTTTTGTGCAAGCAGCATAGCCGGACACTTGGAAACTAACTCCACTTTCCAGACAGCCTCTGCTTTTGTGTTCTATGTGAACAGCAAAATGCAGTTTGCTTGCCTGAGTTACGTGATATTACCCCAAACTTAAAAAGCAAAGCATTACATAAAGCAGAATTCCACCTTGACTGATGTAAAGAGAATCAGGATGTTTAAATACTGCTGTACTGTTTTTTGTGAATACTGACATTATATAATGAATGTTATCTTCTCTAGCTATAAGGATAATAACATTCCATGTGCTAGTTCTTTTCAGAATTCTGGTAGATTTAGAGATTATTTCAAAATGTATCTAGCATTTAGGTACAATGAATTACTTTTCAAATCTGGATTAGACTATTGCTTTGAAAATATTGAATATTCAACATCTACAACTTGCTAGTCAGGCAAAGTAGTTTTAAATACTGTCCTTAATTTTTTGATCAGTGACAGGGAGCTAACCTTAGAATGTAAACTTCAGTAGTATTTTTCTTTAAGTTCTGCCAAACATATATATATGTATATGTATATAATATAATCTTTTCTGGATGGATGGAAAAGGGGAGCCAAAGCAGTCCATGAGTTGCTCAGGTAAATTTTCTCATATGAATGCCCTCAGAATGTAGTAACAACCTGGTGCAAATCTTGTTCAAAAGTAACCTAAGTAGAATTGATCCTGCAATGGAAAAGAGGTGAGTTGATCTCTGCAGGATTCACAGATTGTCTAAAAGAATAATAAATGTGTTTGCTGATAGAATTTTTTTTCAAACACACAGCAACTGTGAAATGCAAAGTTTGCCTGTAGGGTGGTAGACTGGCTGATCGTGTTCAAGTTGTACAACAGTTTCCAGGACACTTTTTGGCTACGACACAGCAGGAAAAATGTTGCTTCTTAGAAAAATATTTTGAACTCTGTTTGCTACTTCAATAGACTGTAGTGTACTGCTTGAGTTGCCATCCCTGGAGGTATTTAAAAGATGTGTAGATGTGTTGCTTAGGGACATGGTTTAGTGGTAGGCTTGGCAGTGTGCTGGGTTAACAGTTGGACTGGATGATCTTAAGGGTCTTTTCCAACCTGAATGATTCTATGATTCTACTGTACTGAAGTTGTTACCACAGGACTGCTGTCAATATTGGAGTTAGTGACCTTGGGTTTATTTTTGCTTCATTGCTGCATGATGACCTAAGGCTATGTGCCACCTCTTAACTGAATGAAGTAGATATCCAAATACCAAGGACTCCAAAATACCTCCAGGCTTGACTGTGCTGGGTACTTTGTATAGAACTTCTTGGCTTTTGAGTGCCAATCTGGAGTCTTCCCAGTACTAGTGGTATCATAGATTTACTTGTTGTTCCTCCCCCAAACAATAAGCAGCCTAGCTAAAATAAGTTTCCGGGAAATAAGAAGAATAATGACCTGATTTAGATGATGTTTTTGCTGAAAAGTGCTGTTATACAGAATTGACCTTTCATTTAGGGTGATGACTCAAGATAAGAGGAACTTCCTTTGCATTAGAAGTAGATGATTAAAACTATAGCTGTTGAAATGGATAGAGCTTGAGAGGAGCCTTTGGAGGTCAGTTAGTTTTAGCTGACAGCCAAGCAAGAGCTTTTACTTGAGACATCTGCAATTTTATCATTGGTCTCAAAGCAAGGAATCATTTTCTACTGAAAATGAATTACAGATGAAATAATAAATGAACCTGACTGAAGGGCTTCCTCTGTGCATCTTCAATAAGAGTTTGACCTATATAATGTACTTGACAGCACCAGCAGCTAGTAGATGTCAGTGAATCTTTTAAAGCTTCATCAGTCAGCTGTTGAAACAGACATGACATGGTGGGAGCTTTCTGTACTGTAGATCTTAATAAATATTTAATTTCTCATTGTTTATAGTGTCTTGTAGTTTTTAAGCTATGTAAACAGCAAAATGGAGATGGTTAACAAAGTAACCATGGAAACCTCATTTATCTTCTTTCTCTCCCTCTCTGTGGAAGTGTTTTTGATATTTATGATTTCTTTTCCTCACTGTGATTTGAACTGAACCAACAAAATAACCCATAAAAAAGTTGTTGGTTATCTAGTCACAACCAACAGACCAATATTTGTATGATCAGTGTAAAGAGGCAGTTTGCATTCATACTATTTATTTGGGGTAGCGCTGCAAGAATAAAGTGGTGCCAAGTAACTGTATGTAATGCTAGTAGCAAGCCATGACTGGACAACTACATTTCTGTATTTCTGAAGAATGGAATCTTCAAATTTGCAATGTTTTTTTTTTCATTGTGAAATGCTGGATGAGGAAAGCAGATTAGCAGTCATTCTAGCAACCACTGATAATTCAAGAATATGAGTGCTAACTTGCATAAGATCAAAGCATCACTAGCCAAAAGTATTGTACCTTTCTGGGGGGAGATTTTTAAACTGAAGATAGTGCTTCCACTTAGAAGCAACAAATGTCAGCTGACGTCCTGTTGAGTTCCTCAGATTTTGGGAGACCTTCCTTTGGGAAACCTGGTAGGTTACAGCGAAAGTTAATTTCAAATATAGGGGCAACTGTGCAGTGTCAGAGCAGAGCTCTGCCAGGCCAGGCACTGTCTTTGCTGGTGGTACTGGTGAGTACCTAGTGAGGAGATGTGTACAGCTGGGCCAAGCCTTGCTAGTAAACTGTCTTCAGCAATTTGTGGTTTGTGAACTTCTCGAATCAGGAGTGGCACCTTCACATACGGTCGTGTGTAGCGTGCAATGGCTTTTGGATTCTATGGGTTTAGATCAGAATTACTGCCGTGTAGATGAGGTGCCCTCTGAGGAGGGGGCTACCTGCAGCATTTAGTTCTTTTTGAACTCTCAGAGTAGGAGCTGCTGCTCTTGGTACTCGCAGTCACTTAGTAGTTTTTAAATGGGAGTGTTGCTTACTTTTTAGATTGTGTAGCCTATTGCCAAAACACAGGCAGGTTTTGCAGAGCTGATCAACCCTGAATCTACAGAACTGACAAAAAGGAATATGAAAGGAAATAATATTTTATGTTTAGAAATCATCAAGCATTAGAAGTGTTTGAAGAAAGAAAATCATTATTAGATATAATTTACCTTTCTAATTAATTCCTCACAAAATGACAATTGCAAATACAAAATGCATATTTTATATAATCTGAGACAACTTTAAGAAACACCTATGTATATTAAAACTTGATGACAATGCTTCATATTTTAATTCTGGACAATTATTTCAAGGTGATTCTCTATGTTGACATGACTAAGCTTAAACTCAGCAGCATTGGTGGTTTTTAACTTTGGTAAAATGAACAATTGATTTCAGTAACATAAAACCAAATTTTATTTCTTGTATTAATTTCTTTTCGGTGATTAGATACAATGAAACATCTATTACCTGAATTGTCCCTTGATTTCCGTAATTTGAAATTGGAGAATAATTTCTTAGTGGTCCTGCAGCAGTCTGGAGCATTACTCTGTTGTTTATTACAATACTGGTTGTGCTGCATTCAGTCTGGTTTTAAGAATTTCAGTTGCTAGGATTTCCATCACATTTCTTGGAAATTCTGTCCTTGCCTTTATGGCCAACAGATCTAGTTTTTTGAGATACCCACCTTTGCAAGATTTTCCCTGTCTTCTCTGATTCCTATTTCCAGAACTGAACATTTGTTGATATTTTGAACTGTCTGATGAGAGCTTTGCATGACTCAAGAGCAGTGGTTAAGGAGCAAAAGTTACAGTAAATAATTTTGCAACTTCTTATATATGGTTTTGCTTTGGGTTTTAGTTTTTCATGCTGCAGGGTGTTCTGTCTTATGCAGGTTTCCAGCTGCCTACAGAAGTTGTTACAACAGGTAGGAATTAAGCCCTGACTTCAGGTAAAGAAATTGTGTAGAAACAATCAGTATTGCACTTTTGTATAAAAAATAGCCTTGAAAATGTTGAATACAGCAGGCAGAATTTACTCCTGCAGGCAAATCTGTTATTTTTACTCTCCTATAGAAGTGTTCTTAAGCTCTGTCTTCTGATTTTTGATTCTCAAAAATTAATAGTGGCAATATTAGCATAGCTAAGTGAAAAGTTGTGATTGAATTGTCTGTGTTTGAAGAGTTAAGGCGTGTGCCAACAAATTTGCAGATGTGGTACAGTGATACATAGATTGCTCAAAGTAGATGTGGTCTCACTTGCTTAATGCTACCAAGTTAAAAGATATTTTGGTGCTAGGAGACAAGTACCTGTATTGCAGAACATTGACCTTCATTGCCTTTGGACAGCGCTTATAGAAGGGTGTGCAGCGTGCAGGTCAGAGGCATAGTGATCAAAAGTGAGTTTCAAGAAGTGAGTGTCTAGTACCATACATGACCATTGTTCCTCTTCAAATTATTTTTTGTGCCTCACATTGCCGTTTTAAATGTTTTTTTCCTCTTCATCTGTTGAACTGAGAAAAGATGAAAACTTGATCCACCTCAAACATGAGCAGTGACACAAGGTTTTATGAAGTGCTGTCAAGTGCACAGACCAAATCAATGGGGAAAGCCTGAAATTATTTTTCTCAAATTTCTTTCACCTCAGGCTTATAACAAAAGGCTCAGAAAGCAGTATTCAGACAGAAGTGTCTCGCTTCAGCTGATGGTGTCTCTGAAGAGTTCAGAAGTAAATTAGAAAAATAATGACTGCTTTCATTAAGATGTTTCAGCTGTGGAAGCAAATGTGTTGGAGTTAGGTGGTTTCGCTAAAGCTGTAGATACACAAATTGTTTTTAGGATCACACTGCCAAATCATTTAATCACAGAAAGTAGACATATCTTTGTGCTGATTATGATCAGTGTCTTGGAGGCAGCATACATCTTCACTGGGTGATTATATCTTCACTGGAGTAGCACAGACCTTCTAGAACCTGTGCAGAATGGTCACAGCATGCTGACTTCTCTTGTAGCCTACAGAAATCTCTTGACAATAGTATGTAGGAAACATATTCTTATGACGTACTTTGTAGATATTAAATATTTATATCATCAGACTTGACATTTTATGTCAGCCTATAATAAGAAGAGAACTTTTTCAAAGTGTAGTAAAGTGAATAACTGTATATATGCAAATAAACATTAGTCCTCTTTTCACAGGAGTAAAATGATTTTTTTTCTCCTCATTATTAAGCAACAAAGTTATTAATGCTATGATGTGGGGTCAGCATTTTGTGCTTTGTTGCTTATGTTCTCATAACATACAGCTTCAGACCTTGAAAATACATAAATTTTTCTTCAAAAAGATCCTCATGCTTGTGTTGAGATGAACAGACATTTTGTTCAGTTTCTGTGTGTTCTATAGAAATAAAGATTTTGTGTCTCTCTGAAGAACTTTAGGTCCTGATGCTGTCTATGAGAACTGCTGAGGCAAAAGTCTGCCCAGAAGTGCATGCAGTAGGTCCTAATTTGTTAGAAAGGATCATTTAAAAATAAGTCAGCAATCGAAATGTCCCATGGTACAGATTCATAAGGCCTCAGAAGACAGTGAAACGAATACTTCTGCCTCTTGTACACTTCCTTTTGATGTCTGAGTTTAATTAGGAGTCCTTGCTCATCTGTACGGGCCTCTTGCTGCCTTTGCTTGATTTCTTATTTGGCAAGATGGACCTGTCTTGATCTTGGAGGACGTGATCCTTGAATATCAACCAAACTTCCTGGACCCCCCTTCTCTCCAGAGCCATATCCCATGAGGTTCTTTTAAACAGACCTCTGAAGAGGATGGTATTTGCTCTCCTGAAATCCAAGGCTATGGTCCCACTTTCTGCCCTGTTCCCTCCTCTCAGGATCCTGAAGCCCATCTCATGGCTACTGCAGCCAAGCCTGCCTCTGGCTTTCCGGTCCCTGGCCCGTTCTTTGTTTGTAAGTTTGAGGTCTAGCGGAGCATCTTTCCTTGTTGGTTCCTTGATCATTGTTAGGAAGTTGTCATCAATGCACTCCAGAAGTATGCTCGATTATTTAAGGGCTGCTGTGTTATCCTTCTAGCAGGTATTGGGATGGGTAAAGTCCCCCATGAGGACCAGGGTCTGTGAAGATGAGGCTTATTCTGCTTCTTTGAAGAAGGCCTTATCTCCTTCATGATCAGGAGGTCTACATCAGATACCTAGTACTGTGGCACTCATCCCCAGACAGAGCTCCATGCACTCCAGTTGCTCTCTCATGTATTGGACAAGTCCCTCTCCTGGCATTCCCATCCTGTCCTCCTTGAAGAGCCTGTATACATCCAGCCATGTAACTGCACACAGACGTCTAGCTCCTCCTGCTTGTTCCCCATGCTGTGCATTAATGTGCAGATGTTTTAGAGAGCCACCTGAGCATGCTGAGTTCCCAGAGCAGGCTTGAGAGCTTTCCCCATAAGACTGTTGCATGGTGCTATTGTCTTTTGAACAAAATGTACTGTAAAGTATACAGAAATGTGCTTTAGTAGTCCTGAAACAAATGACAGAAGTGTTTTAAGCCAATATCCTTTGAGCATGTCTATTTTTCCTACATTTTGATTTATTTTGAATTTATGATCAACATTAAAGGGATATGGGGTTCTTTTGCTGTGTATTCAATTTAGTACTAGCCCTTAGGAAATTGTTAACAAAGAAAGCTCCCAAATGACTCCATTTTAGATGTACATTGGATGGTAAGCACAGTTTCCTCTGTTTGCTTGTTTATCTCTGTAATTTTCAGAGCAGTGTGATTTTTATTTTTTTGAAAGATGTCTAATTAATGAACTTTTTTTAATTTAAAGAAACAAAAGGAAGCTCTAAAGAGAGCTTGTTTATTTACATTCTTTTATATGTAATAAAACAGTTTACAATCTGTCTGTATTAATTTATTCTGGGTTTAATATTATTCCATCTGTGGTTTTTTGAGTTGTTGCTACTAAACAAAAAGATATCAATGCAATATTTATATATGAGCACCTGGCAACCAGTTGTGCAGTGCATGGTTCTGCTGACTTTGTGAGAAATCTCAGGTCAGAAAAAATATTAGTGACAGCCTACCAGGAGGAGAACACTGACATGGCAGCATAATCTTCCAGTCCTGATACGAATACATGTTGTCAATCACTAGGCTTAGAAAATGGAGGAACAATAATGAAGAACGAGCAGAGGAGAGTAGCACAATTTTACTTGTAAATGATTACATGTGAATGATGTTAATTATTATTTGAAGTCTTTCATCTTTGTAGAAGCATTCCTATCTCACAACTGATGTAACTGGAATCAGCATTTAGTTCATTGTTTTTAAAATCACTGTTTTCCACACACAGGGATGTAAGTATTGTTTCATCTTATTTCTGCGCATATACCTGTACATGCTCAGTGTACAGCGTACAGTCCCAGCTCTGCTGAAATGCCTGGACATAGGGGAAAATACTAAAATCTCTTTCTACTGTGCAAGTTGTCCGAGACAACACTTTGTCTCTCTATGGTGTATCTGCTTGTTTCTCTTTGCCTTTTTGTATGTAAGGTAATGTTGTCAATGTTGAAGATACTGGGAAGTGAAGATAAGGGCCTCAACTAATTCCATCTGACTGAAGGCACTTTATAATTTCATTGTTCCTGGCTCTCTACTTTTTTGATTTGAAGTAAATGGCACCGAAGGATATTTTTTTCTCCGTTGCCATGAGTCAAGGAAGAGCAGGAAACGGGACTGTTTATTTCTGTTGCATACACAAATGCCTCGGAAGACAAGATCTAAAGGCATTTGGTGCTTCTAAGAGCAACAGGCTTTGATTCCGCTTTACTTTACAGAAACAGTAGCCACAAAATGGACAAATAGGCTGAAAAATGCTATAGTTTGCTTTTGGCAGTGTCTCCTACCCACGCTGCCAAAGGGTAAATCATAACACTGGGCACTGGAGAAAGCCATTCCTCTATATTCAGGGGAAGAGTTGAAATGATGGAAAGTAGAAAGACGGTACGTGGATGGAGTTCTGACAGTGTAGCAGGCTGGGCTTCTTGGCAACAGATGGCATTAAAATGTCAGAGCATTAAAATATGCATGTCGGGAATAGGATTGGGCATGTAAGAGGTAATTATTCCACAGAAAAGTGATATTTCTATGAAACAGATTCTGAAAGGATTTAGGATTGTTGCTGCTGTAATTAGCAGTGTTAGGCTCATCACCCTGTCTTTCAGCCCTGGCAGAAGACTACCACAAAGACTTTAGTTAACAGACTCTCAATTATTTAAATAAAGGCAAAAATGTATGAATTTTCCAGTTCTGCCTTTCTGATCTGGAAAAGCAAAACCTTCTTTGCTTGGAAAAGGTCCCCAACTTCTCTTTCCAAGTTACTGAAGGGCTGCTCTGAAATAGGTTCCTATTGATCATTTTAGGTAAGAGTATTCTTCCTCAACTGATGTCCAGCATATTTGCATCATTTGCTGTTATAGCAGGACCATCTGTTTTCCTGGTCCTTAAAGATAAAAAAACCCACTTCCTGAGAATGGTGTTCATCTATTTTGCTGTCAGTATTTTGCTAACGTCTGGATTCTGCAATCCTGGTAAATCATACTGGCTGGCCAATAAAGTGCTATATTAATAGAGAAATGTGTTACTTTTATAAAAGCAGTGGATGAGCACTTTGTGCTGAGTCCTAGCTGTCTGTGTTCCTGGATGCATTATTTACATATTATCCAAACTGATGGGCCTACTGATGTTGTAGTAATAGGTATTTATGTGTGAAGGTAAAAGTACTCTGTAATACGTTGCCTATAGATGCAATATCTACTTAGTTACTTATAGGTGTTTTTTCTAACATAATACACCAAAGGCCATTACTTTGCATCTGAATCTCAGAGAGGATTTTGGCTGTGAATCCTCATCTCACATAGACGCCATGGGACAGTTTTGTGTCAGGAACACTTGGCTCTGGTGTCCATTCCTCCTGATGCTTAATTCATCCTATGTATTATACTGGCTCTTTAGGCTATCTTGTGTATCTCCTCCCTACACCCTTGCTTTGAGCCAGGATTCCTGTATGATGAGGCCAGTACCCTGGCCCGCATAAATATCCTCTGAACAAAGAAACATGAAAGGCTGATGGAGTCTCCCTGTCCCTACATTCCCAGCTACTGTGGATGCTCCAAGAGAATTGTATAGGGGTTTTAAGTTGATTTAGGAATTTTTCTATAGCCAAGTCTTGTATTATTTGGTTATTTTTAGTATTAGGATCTCAATTCACTAATTACTTGTAATGTTTGTCATTTAAAACCTCTCATTGTATCTTAGAGAAGGTAGCTTCTAAGCAGATTACTGTATTAGCCTGTGTTGCTTTAGCTCAGTGTTTGTACCAGTCACTTTTGCTATGAACTATATACATAACTGAAGCTGAGAGTGAAGCTTTCATTCTCTTCCAGTTCCTTTACAGCTGTTTGTCTTAAATGATCTGGGAAGTCCTCCAATGACCAATTTTCCTTTGGTCATCTGTGCATCCTCTACTTTTTTGTCCAGCAACTTATACAAAAAGGGCAGTTCAATCACTAAAACACGGCTAGCACAGTAAGAAAAGGTGAAGGAATCAGTAACACGATGTTTGCCTGCTCCCTGGATAATTACACTAATTCAATCTCGGATTGCTCTGGCTTGGCCCTTGAACTTTTTGTGGCTTACATCAAAGACTGCGATGAAAGATATCTGTCATTGAGGTGAAGGTCGTTTTAAATGACTGTGTTGTGAAGCATGCATGTAAATTTGATAAAAGTTTTGCTATAATTATCCTTCCTTTTCTTAGATTTTCCAAAAACCAGCATATGTGTACTGTAAATGGTGATACCTATTAAGTACCTTACCCTGGGTTTAGGAATTGTGGTTTCAATATCTTACTTTTTGATGTGTTTGCATAAAACAAATACCTGAAATTTTTAATGTTGAAATAGGTGGCTATTTCCACTTGGACACTAAGTAGTTACATAAAATTTCCTCCCAATCATGTTTTTCTGTTACAATATCAACATTTTCTAACATCTTATTGACAGCATGTGCATCTAATGAACAGGATTGTAGAAAATGAAATGTGGTAGGTTTTGATTATGGAAAAAAATAGCATTATGCCATGTTTACATGATAAATAATAGAGAATTCTAGACAGCCAAAGATTATCATCTTATGCCTCCTAGCTATTAATTCCAAATTTCATCTGAAATTTTTCACAGGTTTGAGTCTTTTTGCCTAAAAAAATTAAAACTGCTTCTGAAAATTACTGAAAATTACATTTGTGTATCATTGCACCTGAGCTGACTTTTCTATTGCAGTGCGATCTGTCTTTATGTTGCTTCTGTAGCTTGTGTTCTTCTGGTGTCTGCTCTCTCTGCCTTTTAAATCAGTTTTAATTCTTTAGCATAACCTTCTCCATTCAGTGCATTTAAGGGTTTGGAATTAGAGGGTGATGGGTAAATTTATTTTGTCTCTTTTTAAAACATCTATTCATGTTACCTCTGCCTTTCTCTTTTTCTTTTTCTCAGTCAGCTGGGTTTTTTCTAGCCTTCATAATTTCTGCCACTCTTAGCTTTTGTTTTTGTCCCTTCCGCTAGCCTACTTAGTGCTGTGGTGCTGTCATCTAGCCACTATCTCAAAATAGTTCTTGATGAAGATGATAAAACAACTGTAGCAAGGATGACCAGTAATTCCAGCTAATTACAGCATATGCTCCTTGTCAGCCCTACTCTGCATTCCTCTCAGTCTGTTTTCTTACTTTCTGAAAGTCAGGCTCATTAACTCCTGTGTAGGTAGCTGGAACAGACATAGCACTGATGGACAGCATACAGATCATTGTTGGCTGTTCTGGAAGTGTCTATGTCCCTGCATTTCCATGACGTTCCATGAGAAGTGTTCCTGTGTCCATTCAAGGTTTCTCTGAAAATCTTTGTGTTGAGCAATATGTGTACATCCAATGTATACGGAAACACTGTAAATGTAAACTAGGCACCATATGGTTTGTGCAGATTGTTCACTGTTACTTAATGCAGTGGCTTGTTTGGGTGGGATAATGGAAGCAAGATCTGCTCATTTTGTGGTGTTTCATGTATTTCTCTCCTTCTCCCCATCTCCAAGGTATGTGTTTTAGATCCAGTTACAAAATGTGAACAGTTGGCTTTGCCCCTGGAAGGGTGACTTTGAGGATGGCTCTTATTATCCCTGCAACAGATTGATTTAGGTTGTTTACAAACTCCTTGTCATTTTTTTTTCCCTGGTGACATAATATGTTTGTAGGCTGTCATTATGCAAGGTTTTGTATGTATAGATGACATCCCTATTTTCATATACACAGTTACTGAATTATAATGGATAATATAATAAGCAATTTCATAATTTCATGCAGTCAAGTACTAGCTCATACAACTCAAGTGTCAGGGAAGGACAGGACGGGATTTGGAATTGGCTTCTAGGACAACACTGCTTGATTTTTGTATAGGATTTTTTTGCTGATTTTTTTTTTTAACCGATTGCTTACTGTGCAGATAGCTAAGCTCTAGCTAAGCTAGAGCCTGTCTTCAGTGGCACAATGCTGTGTGCCCTTGAAATGGTATTGTTACGTTCAGAGAGTGCTCTGTTTTTTATAACTTTCATTACTGAGAAACTTGTGTTGTTCCTACGTAGTGCCACAGTGTGATGTACGTCGAATGGTCCAGTTGGCACTGAATACTCTAGTGCATTTTTTCACTGCTGTGAGCTACTGCTAACACATGAAAGCTAATCTGCATTCTCTTTACTCTTGCTCTACTAAGTACTAATCAAGTTCAAGATCTGGGCTCTGTGGGGCCAAGAGATCCAGAAGGCAGACCAGGGTCAGTAATCCTGTCTCCAAAGGTAATGAGGCTTTCTACCTGCGGGTTAAAGAGGATATTTTCAGGAGTTTATTCTGTCTGGTAATATAGTCCATGGTTTTGTAGTGAACATCTACACAAACTAAGGCCCATGGTATTGCCTTTTAGTCCTTAGGCAGAGCATTGTTCTCAAACCTTGCTTACTTCATTTCCAAATGCACTTTGAAAAATGTATGCGCAGTCTCCTTCCACGCCAAACTGCTATGCTATGTTGCACACATGATTTTCCTTCTGTGATGAGTGAATAAACCACAGGGTATGGTGGCTTTAGTTTTATTTTTGTTGTTTTTGTTTTTTTTTTAATACAGTACCAGAACGCATTCAGATACCGTAGTGATGGGGATAGGATAAGTGTTTTTATAGAAAAAGCAAGAATGTGGTTTGACAAGCACAGACTTGGTCAAATAAAATACTGAACACTTCCCAATGCCTGAAAATAACTTTGGAACAAACAGAAATCTTTTGAGTATTGTTTTGAATAGATATACTATCCTGGATCACACATGACATGCACAGAATAAACAGTATGTTAAGATGACATTTCCTGTAACTTTCTTGTCTGAATGAGATAAGTAGAAAAAATGGAGTCTGCATTTTTAACCATTAGTTATGACAAATCTTCTTTTGTTTAACTTTTATCTGACTTAACATGGCTTTCCACGTATCTGCTTCATGCAGACAATGTTTGGGAAGCTTCAATGGACCCTGTTGAGAGAATGTGAACCAGCTGCACCCTATTAGATCAAATTGCATATTTTAATGGTATTTTCCCATGCATTTTAAGTGATTGCAACATGATAATTTATCTACCTTGAAAGCAACTCTCCCTTCCCAAGTACACAGAAGGAGTATCTTAGAAACTTGGTCGAAATAATCTTCAGCATCAGACACATCAGTACAGAATTCATATGTAAGCTGAAGGGTCTGGAGAATAAAGGACTACTGGCTGTGTTCTTCCTATGTGTTCTTTCACACATGAAGAGATATGTATTCATACATTGATAATAATGACACTTAAATCGCTTTATAATTTCCAGGTGCTGCACAGATTTTGATTAGTGTCTCACCTTGCTTCCAGTCAGCTCATTCTCACTGAGTTGGAACGCATTATTCCTTGGTACGCAATGTTTCAGCATAATCAACTTTCAGCTTGTGAGCAGTCTAAAACCTGTTCTTTCTAGTGTACAAGCAGTTCTTAAGACTTGTACATGGCAAGGTCACTTGTATTTGAATAATTATGATATAATTTGAAAACATAATTACCATCTGGGCAGTAAAACCATTTCCATCATTATCAGTCAAATGGCAAATTTCTAAGATACACTTAATTTCTGTCTCTCATTCCTTCTTCAGCTCTGCTTTAATTTTAGTAAATTGAGCCTAGTATTTTACTTGCATAGGAAGAAAAAGATGCTGAAAAGGAACAAAAGGCATGTTGTTTTTTTTTCCCCTTCTGTGGTTCATTTCCATGTAGACTTATTTTCCTGATCTTTTCTCCGCTTCTGCAAACCTGCTGATGAAAAGAAGAAGTAGGGTACTTGTGAATGGTGCCAGGTCCTTATCTGTGTTTGCTTTGAAGCATATCTGTTTAATCACTTAGCTACTAGATGAAGCTGATCCCAATGCAACGTAGTAGGGGTTAAAACTTTGGACCTACATAAAATCGTTTTTGGAGTTTGTTTAGTCATGCTTTATCCATTGTTAATGTCAGAGTCATGCTAACTTCAGAAAGCTGAGAATTTGAAGGTGAATGTGTCAAGCAATTATTTTCTTATTATAATAGAGCTCTTGGTCACATCTGACAACTGGAGTGTTTTGCGTACTCTTATCATTTCTTGCCAGCAGCAAACATAAATGAGCGATACTGGTTCATGCCTACCTTTGGACTGGTCAAGTGCTGTCAGTAAAATGCTCTCTCCTCTCCTCTTGGCCCTTTTTCTCTCACACACGTGTGCAAAAATCCACATGGAGTAACCTGAATGATAGGTGGGGAGGTGCAGGCGTTGCTGTGCTCGTTAAGTGCCCTAATTAGCCCAGTACAGTGTTACCTGGCAGTAAGCTATTAAATGTTCCTCAGAAATGGAACCAGAATAGCATTGTAAAATCCTGCCCATGGTTTATGATTTCCTGTCAAAGCATGCAATATGGTGAGTGTTGAGCCAAGGACACTGTATGGATGATAGAGCTGCACTGTGCAAGTCATAATATTGTCCTCATTTCTGACCTTTTCAAGAGGCAGAGGTGGGGTAGTTGAATACATTGTACTGAGTGCTGGATCAGTCTGTGTGATGTAGATTTGGGGACTGCTAATCTTAACAGAGTTTGGTGTTTGAGAGAATCCTCTCAGTAACTAAGAGACAAATTTGCAGCGTGGAAAATGTTGGAAAAAATACTGTATCTGTGCAGTCCAGGGACCTGTGAGAAACAGCAAAAGTGGTGAGTGTTAGTTACTATTCATTTAAAAAGAAGGTGAATATATATGTGGGAAGCTTTTGGATCACTTTAAAAGGTTTGGATTCTACATGTTATTTGAGTGTATGCCGGATGTTAAGTACATACGGACTGTCCCAGTTAAGCAAGACAAGGTCTATACCTAACATGGGATCAGGAGAGTTTAAATGTGCCATTGCTATGTAATTACATCACTTGCCTCGTCTTGTTAATTCACATAATGGCTTTCAGAGACAGTAACAGCGGAACAGTGTACTATAATGATTTTGTCTGAACCAGCAAAATGTTAAATCTAAGTAGCATTATCAGCTAGAACATTCTGAAACATGGACAGGACAGGCTTATCTTACATGTCAAGTACTCTGTACAGGCTGCTGCCTGATGTTGGATATTATCTGCAGCCAATCTTCATCAATCTGACCTGGCTGTGTGGTGTCATTGATCCTTGCAGGATTATGTACAGAAAAAATAAAATACTTGGATTCATAAAAAAGTTGTTTGCTGCTTTATTTCTTGCTGTAAGGAGTGTGGAAAGATGCTTTCTTAATTACTGAATCTCATTGACTAGACTAGAAGTGGTACTGAAACAAAGCTGAAATGTTAGTTTTTAGTATTGCACTTCAATTTTAAGTAAAAGAAGGTTCGAGTGGATCAGCTGCTATTCAAGACGACACAGTGAACAGGTGATGCAGTTTGCAACCAGTGCAAAAATCCCCAAGAGACAGGAATCAAGCTTGCATGGTTTAAAACTTCTCTGCCTCTTTTCCAGCAAACATTAAATAAGCAATATGTTTGTGTCATACTGCCAACCAGGCTCTCCTGTACTGATCTGAGTGGTGTTAGAGTTTGTCAAGCAAAAGTGGTTGATACTTAGTTTTCTTCTCTCTCTTCTTCTTGAATAGTGGACTCAGTCTGTACTTTCTTTGTCTTTGAAGCATACAAAAAGTATTTGATACATGTTTTATTCAGAAAACCAAAGATGGCTCATAAAGACATTTACTTGATAATCTTGCCTTTCAATGGAACAGCATGGTGTTTTTTAGTATTGCTATTCTCCTTTAGAAAGTGAAAAAGCATAGCGAAAGTGGTTGAAGGTAGAGGATGGATAGGAATGCCCTTGCTGTTGATTTAAACTCTTCCTACTCAGCAAAACAAGAACCACAGGAATCACAGCTAGGCTTCCTTCACAGAATGTACTCGCATTTAATATTGAACTCTATTAACAATGTTAAAAACTGCTGTTCATTTGCTCAAATACAGCTAGCAAAGAAAAATATCTATCCTGTGCAAAGATCCTGTTGATAACAGGGATTATCGTTGTTAAGAAGTGTGTATTTCAGAACTAGAATTGGGTCTAAAACTCAATTTACAGTTTAAAATTTGCCTGCACTCACTTTTGTCCACTATTTGTTCTTGTTACATTAGGAGCTAAAAATCATCTTCTGTTCTGAATGGCAGCAGCTCTGCCTGAAATCCTCAACCTTCTGCCAGCAGTAGGTGCCTTAAAGGTTTTAACACCAGCTGTTACAGTTGGCTTTATGCTGTCTGCTATAGATTTAAAGGGATGTTGGAGTTTGCTTAAATGAGTCTGTGATCAGATCCTTTGACTTCCAATCGTACTGCTTTCTCACCATGCCAGTCAGGAGCAGAAAAGCCGTTACCTGGTGGGATCTTGGGAGTAGCCTCAGCAGCTTGTGCTTTCTGGCTCAGAGGGGAGGTGATGAGGGAGCAAGGGAACAATGGCTGTCCAAGAGAGATTACCTCAGGAGGCTATGTCATATGCTCAGCTTATCTCATAATGGCACAGAAAAGAGTCAGATACAGAGAACAGTGTTTGTATGTTTGTTCTTTAAATAACATTGAGCTGAACACCGACACCTCACAGCCTAGCTGCAAAGTCAGTACTGTACATGTGCTCAGAAATGGATTTATCTGGCAGGCTTGATGTTAAGGGCTGCAGTTTAGTTTGCACTAAATTTTCTTTATGGTTTCTCCACCTTATGGAGATAATTACTTCTTAATATACAAGTTAAAATATCAATAGATTATGGAAGCATAGTAAAAGTTGTTGTACAGGAATGCTTAGAAGATTAAAACTGGACAGCCAGGTCATAATTATGTGTGGCTGTTCTAATCATTGGGTCTTGCATACCTGTCAAGTTCACTCTGCTAAATCCAATCTCCAGACTAAGTTAGTGGTGAAAGAATTTATTTTTGTCTTGCTGCTCTGCTAAATGTGTGCTCTGCTTAATGAATCCCACCCTTGCATCCACAAAACCCAGAAAACATGCAGGCGTCCAGCTGAAACGTTTGTGTGAATACATGCAGAAAAAGAAATATTAACACACAATTATTCAATACTTTTTTTCTCTTGAAATAACAATGAGTTGTAGCATCATGTCTAACTATGGAAAGGTCAAGAAATCTTTGATTCTTCTGTTGTCAAATTTTGAAAAGTTGTTTAGAGGTAGAGCAGAGGAGGCTTAGTGAAAAAGGTGCTTTGCATTGAAAGCAAGCACAGAACCCAGATCCCTATCGGTCTGAAACTGATGAAGAAAATCTTGCTGGCAGTAAAAGAAAATATGGTCTGGCCTTTTAGGAGCAAATAAACTGATCTCAATTATCACTGTCCAAGAAATTCAGTTTTTACCTTAGTAATATTTTGGTGCATCAGCTGAATGCTTGCATTTTCTCTTTGTCTTAGGAATAACAGAGAAATCTGAATTAATGATTTGTGTATCTGGTGAAGTGTTCATAGCCATCAATTATCATTCATGTTTTTAAGTCAGCAGTTTCAGCCTGTTACTGTCTCTGTGCTAGTGAATCAGCTCTAAACTTTTGCATTAGTGTATGTAATTTCTTTTCAACAGTGTTAAAGTGTACAGGATAGAATGAAGACTGAGGCAATTGGAGAGGAATTGTCTTTTAGGACAGATGTTAATGAAGAGGGTGGAGTGGGCTGCTGTGGTGGGACTGGGGGTTCTTTAGTTTGTAGAAAAAGGTGAGAAATGCAAATAAAGAAAGCAAGCATCACTAATAATCAAATGGGCGAGGAAGTAAAACCGAGAAAGTATAATTTTGTGGACACTCATCTTCACATTAATTCTCACTGAACATTAGTATACAGTACCACAGAGATGGATCATCATTATCAATCTCTAAAGTGGTGCTGTTAAATAGAACATTTGCAATGTAAACAGATGATGTTGCAAGACATCATCAACACACTTGACCCTAGACAATTATATTTGACTTTTTGGTATGCATGTATTCTGTCTTATATGGCTGCACTCTGCCACTGTATGAAAGCAATTGGTAATGATGAGTTTCAGGGAAAAGCTGGGTGAGAATCAGAGACTCCTCCTTAACCTTGCTGAACATTTCTAATCTACTTCAGGGCAAACACTCAAATCACTGGTGAAGGTGCACCTGAAATTCAGGTTCCTTTTCATTGCCTCTTAGCTTTTGACCTAAGCCAGCAACTGATGGGTGCCTAGTAGCCATGTAAATGTTGTATCCCACCACCTGTCCTTCTGAAGTAACCCATCCAAGAAAGGGAAAACTTCTCCTGGAGGTAGGGGTCTGCCTCAGCTTGGAGGCAGAAAGCATTGGACAATGTTGTTCTGCTTGTAGCTCTCCAAGTCAAGTGCCACCTGTGCAAGCGGTGGACTGTGAGAAGCCATTTTCCATGAGGGGGTGGTCTCTGCAAGATGGTGGAAAATCAACAGCTGAGAACAGTGGTTGCCCACTGCCTCCCAGTTGAGGCTGGAGTCAAGGACAAACATTCCACCTCCATCCAGTGTCATCTATGGTTTGAGAGTATCTCATACTCTCCCAGGTGTGGAGCTTACAGCCCTAGGAGGTACTTGCACCCTGTTGCTGGGGGTGAGTTACTGAATGCTGAAGCATATGCTTCATTCAGTATTGGGTGAATAATTCAAGCATTTTCAAAGCTAAACCATAGCTATCCTACCACGATGTTCTTTAGATTACTGTTTAGACTTTAACTGACAAATTTGGGTTTATTTGAGGTTTTTCAGGGAAAACATGCCAGTCTGGTGTTGCTGTTTCTATTTAACTCTTTGAAGCTACGTGCTGTTTCTCAGCTGGTTAGCCCCAGGTACTGAGGATGATGTGAGCACAAGCTGCTGTTTCATGGTCCGTTTCCAAGCACCACCAGGAATTTGTTAGGCAGTTCCCAAGCTGGGTCGGGTTTTCTTGCTTCTGTTTGGTTTTCCCTCACTTTTGAAGAAAGAAAAGGAGTTTGTTTGCTTTTTACAGTCTGTTGAAATCTCAAGAAATGTAAAACAATAAAAATGCTGCTGACAGTCTTAGTGGTCTTTAACCTGTTTTCTGCGTTTTCTGGTCTACATTTGTACTTCCCAGTTAAAACCAGTTTTATTGATTCATCGTCTTGGGGTTTTGCATGAAGGTCAGGGTAGAGAAATCATTCAATTGTTGTTTGTTCTCTCTTTCTAACAAACAGAGTAGCCTTAGGCAACTGGACAATTGTATTGCTAAACGTTGTAGGAAGATAAGAAGATTTATGGTTCACTTTCTACTTACCTTTTTGTGATACCCTAACTGATTTTTTTTTCCCTGACAGGCTTTTACTGTTCCTTTTTCCTTAAGTATGCACCTTTCCCCCCCCTCTTTCCCCTCCTTACCTTTATATTTAAATTTCTAGCTGCAACTACAGTATTTCTTAATCAAATATTACCTTTGCATTGAGATAATTTGTTGCTGTATGTTTAAAACTTAATGATTTGTTTAGCTCTGGTCCCCTGTTGTTGTTGACTTCACAGGAACTGGCATTTCCCACTTAAGTTTTTGTCTGGATTGAACCATGTTCTCTACTGGTGCCAGGAGAGTGTGTCTATGCTTTCTTTACAAATGAGAAAAAAATGAGATCATCATTATTTAAGGGTGCTGCTTCAAGAAAAGTAAATATTTCACTTCACTCTGCTTAATTAAATTCGATATCCATTCTTACTTATATAGCTATTAGGCAACATTGATTTGGGCTGATAAATAGGGATTGTACATCAGAGGGGATTTAGCTCTGCTGGTGCTTGAAGGGTTTTTGATGCAGGCTAGAGAGGGTATAAAAGTTCTTTAGTTTGGAAGTTACTGTATAATCTTGATTTAAGTCATCCCAGCTTTGCCTAGACATCTTGATGCTTTGTCTATATTTTATAAATAGTCTTTTCCCAGAACTGCAGACAGTATTTTCTAGGAAGTGTGAACTCAGGAGAGGTGAGTGAATTACTTAGCTTGGAATAATGTCAGAAACCTAACTTTTTAAATTGTGCAACATGCAACGTGGAGTAATATGTAATGCTACACAATATTTAAGCAGACACATTGATATTCATAGTTTCCTGTGATATTTGAGCAGTGTCCTTTCTATATTTCTGCCTTTCATTAATTATATGCCTTCACTTTCTTTCAGACATGCTTTTGAAGTACATTTTCTTGATGTTGGTTTATAATCCGCAGGCTGTAACACCGAGTCTTCACTGACTTTGGGACTGTGGATCTCAAACATTATTCTGGTCTCACAAAAATTTGTACTTCTGATGTACCCAAGTGAAAGTCTTTTGATGAGTCTTTTGAGAGTGACAGAGCACTGGAACAGGCTGCCCAGAGAGGTTGTGGAGTCTCCTTCACTGGAGACATTCAAAACCCGCCTGGATGCGTTCCTGTGTGATGTACTCTAGGTGACCCTGCTCTGGCAGGGGGGTTGGACTAGAAGATCCCTCGAGGTCCCTTCCAACCCCCTAGGATTCTGTGATTCTGTGATGCCTTGGTTTCTGCTTGTCTATAGAACTCTGCAGCCCAGTGAACAAAGGTGTTGCATGTTTTGGTGAAACTGCTGTGTGGTCTGTGGATACTTACAAAGCCCTTTGACATGCATGAGTACAAAGTGATATATAAATACAAAGGAATCATCAAGCTCTCACAAAGGGATCTGTGAAGATTAAACAATCTTTTCTGTTACCTAGCAAATTGCAGAGGGTTGTCTAACCTTATCACCTTGTCTCTAAGAAAAAATATTTTAATAAGGAAAATAATATAGGTTCTATTGTACTGACTACATTTCATACACTCCTTTGGCAGAGTTATGCTGGAAAAGGTAGCTGTTATGTGCATGGTGATGAGTGTGTTTGAAGCATCTGAATCCACAGATGCAGATGAATCTGCGTTTTGTTTGATGTACCTGGCATACTAAGATGAGCAGGATGGCTAAATAGCTTGTGCTTACACCTGTGGAATTTAATGTGGCTTTCTAAGAGAGAGGAGTGTATTTTTATGTAGTACTTTATTCTTGACATGGTCAAAGCAACAAATGACACTTCACATGTGGTTTTTCACTAACTGAATCACAAGTAGTTTGATACAAGCAGACACACAGGAAGAACTGGTCTCTGTTACTTTAGCTGTAGCTGAAAACTACTCTAAAATGCACTGTTGTGAATGCACACTTAGGATGAGAGGGGAGATGGCAAATGAAGGGATTTGCTGCAAAGGGTTTATTTGTGTGGGAAAGTCATGCCTATTCAGCCTTCAGTGCAGATTTGCAGAGCTCTGGATTTTGAGCTGGGCCCTCCAATGTATGAGGCAGGAGAAGTAAAGGAGGAAAAAACCCTGTTTCTTTTATTCATGGCATTTTGTCTGATTCTTTAGGGCACAGCGAGCAATTCCTGGTGCATAAAGCAGGACTGGGATCTCTGCGTCTCTCTGGGTAAATGCTCTAGCCACAGACTTGGTTGTTTTTTTTTTTGCATATTCACTCCCCGAATCTCATTTTCTTTTCTGCCTAGTGGCAGCCCGGTAACAGACAGCTGGAGCACTCCTCTGGGAGACGAGATATGTTGGTCTCTTTGGCAAAGAGCCTGACCTCTATGATTTTATAAGCAACGAGTGACAGTGCTATTAATAGAGCCCTCCTCCAGCCAGGTTTTCAAAGGAGTATAGCCTGATTGCTGTGCTTCGTGCTGAGCTTAGATATTATCAACACATGGTAGGTGTATTGTGAGTATCGGGAATGAATTGGGCCCCTGGGGGGACTTAAGTTCAGAATAGCTTCAGCGAGCTCTACAAACTCTGCATGGGAGGAGCTGCCTGCTTCCCAGCTCTGTCAGCCAGCTGAGGACACCACCCTTCCTGCCCAGTAGCTGAGCTGTAAGCACTTAATTCTAGGCTGTTTTGGCAACAACAAATAGGTTCCTACCATCAGCAAAAATGTTTGGGACCTGGTTTGTACTTAGTGATTTAACCAGTCTTTTGGCTTTTTGGTAATCTGGAACCTCTCCCATTTCCCTTGCAATCAAATGTAGTTGACTGGTAGTTTTGTGTTTGATTGCAAACAGGTGGAAGGCAGGGTTTGTTTCTTTCTTTCTTTCCTAGATATGGCTGGGAGAAAACTAAACACAGCAGTCCATCAGTAATGAAACTTTTTCTATTAAAAGGAAGTATTATGATTTAGATTAAAATTTCATTTGAAATAAATGAATCTCTTTGAACACATAAGCTTCCTTGGAAGACTGAATTCAAAATTATTTGTTCAGTATTCCCCAGTTATCTGCCCTTTGACATATGGACTTGACTCACATCAGTTTTGGTGTTGAATGCAAGGGAAGAAAAATACATTAAACACTTTCCAGTTTTTTAGTAGGAAACTGCACACTTAATCTTTGCTGGAAACATGCTAACAGCTGGAAAGTGAACCAAAATTCAGGACATATTTGTAAAGCTGGGTTTTCTTGCATATGAATATTCTCATTAATGCTTTGTAACCCAAATGGACTTAATTTCTCATTAAACATTTTTGAGGTAATTTAACAAGGCTTGCCTGCAGCCAGCATTAGCTTAAATATTTTAAAGGGTCTGCATTTATCAAGGTCTCTCCAAACATCACATTAAGCTGGTGAGGTGAGAAAATCTTACAGAGCTTGAAAAGCTTTGCCAACAGCCCAGCAAAATTATTAGACCGTGTAAAAAATTGAGTTTCACAGTAAGAACAGGCTTATCTCTCCTAATGGAGATTTTGCCAAACGGTATTCCAAATACTTCTGGTTATTTTATTTTATTTTTTAATTTAAGGTGCAAATATGTGGGCTCAGCCTTCAAAGTCTTGTTTACAGGAGATGCTTCAGTGATTTAAAACAGATCTATTCATGTAGGACCCGGTCTTGCAGAGACTTACAGGTGTGCTTTACTTATGCACTCTGTATAGCTCCATCCAAGTCAGTGAAAGCTTGAACTGACAAAATGGGAATCGTAAGAGCTCACCTGGAACTAAGAATTTGCAGAACTGTGACTGAAATCTTTTTATTATGCAGTAGGGAAAAAGTTTGAAATGAGTAGTCTAAGACCACAAAAAGAAAACAGGATTAAAAATAGGAAGCCCGACCCCATTTCTAGAGGAATTCTCCTCTAGTTCTCATCTTATGTCCTGCCACATTTCTCATTTCAATCAAATCTCTTTTGTGGTGACTGTCCTTGGGATAATTTAGAAACAAACTTAATGGTAAAATGGCTATTTAAGTTTATCCTCAAAATTATTAGGCTCACATTGACCATTGGTTTCATAACTAACGATGAAGAACTTTTTATTGACTTAGAGTGAAGTTCTTCAGCCATAATTCTGCATGAATGAAACTTTGTATACATGTCCACAAACACTATCCCTGTACACAACCTCAAATGATTTCTGTTGTTGGGATGTAAGATGGAAGGCTGTATTACTGCTTTTTTAAATTTTCACTGTGTTGGCTATGTAGCTATCCAACTCAAACCAGTATGGTTAACCCTTGAACGCTTTGAAATTTAGAGAGAATTTTGAACATCAAATGTTCTGTGAAATAAGCTACAAAAAATCTCATAAATTAATTGCATTTACAAGAAGTTTGCCATTACAAGCAAATTAACATTTTTAAAAAATTTATATTTCACCTGGTTCTGGATAAGACATTCCAAGGCCAATAGCTAAGGTGAAGGGAAGAAAAACATGGATAGCATGCATCTTGCTGTATGGCCTTACTTCAGAAAGAAATTCAAGCACATGATGAAGAAAGCCCCTGGACAGAACGGCATTTAAACAGGTGCTTTACTTGCCCTTACATCAGGATATAAATATGTTTAAAATTACATGCATGTGAAAGTAAGAGCAGTGTATTGGGGCCTCAAGGAATAAAACCCCTTTAAAGTGATTCTTAACTGGTTGCAAATGCTCCTTTTAGTGGGTTTTTTTTTTAAGTTACCAGAATAAAAAACTTTATAACATAGGTGTCATTAAAAGAAAAGAACCAATGTGTTTTCCAAGAGAATGATTGTCAGTTCTCTTATGATTATTCTGAAGATTACCATTTCAAGAAAACTAACAAAATAGTTATTGGATTTAAAAGTTACTCGCTGTAAGTAAATGTCACTTTTAAATACCTCAGTTATTATGCTTGTGTTTGCATTACTTTAGGGATTTAAATGGGTACCATTTACATATTTTATCCAATTCTCTAATGTTCACTTAATGAGTTAAAATTAAGATGGGTTGTGTAAATGGAACAGCTTGCTGGTTGTAGATAAGCTGATCTAAGCTACTGCAAGTGGGAAGAAAAGTATTCAGAAGTATTCAGAAGACACATACACAGTTATGCTTCGTGAAAGTAACATGTTTAATGGCAGGTAAGTTTCAGTTTGGAATCAAAACAGTCTATGGAAATATGGTAAAGACTGACAGCAACTTTGCCTTGGGAGGGGAAGGTTAGGAATGTACGTCTTGTGTCAGGTGTGTGTTCAAATAATTTTTACTAATTTTCAATATTTTTATCTATGTGCCTCAAATGCCCCCCAGATGTTTTGAGATAGTTAATCTACACTGAGTTCTGTTCCCTCTTCTCACCATCTAATATATGCAACTTTTTCTTCTGACAACATGAAGTGCTCTCCTTGTTGTCTTTAAGGGAGATCTAGCTGGTCTAGGCATGGTTGGCAAAGCCTGGCCTGTGGCATTCACGAGTTCCTCTCTGACAGCCTGCCTAGAAATATTCTCTGTTCTTTCACCTTCAAATTTCACCTTTGAAGTTTTAGCAGGGGTTGACTTTTGATCTCCTAAGTTGATGTTTTATTTTTAAATACTTGCCTAGCCTACATTTTTTGATACTGTCTTCCACAGTCTCATCTTCCTGCCTGTAATTTTCATGGATCTAAAGGGGAACCAACATTACTGATCCCTCTAAAATAACTCGGAAAGACATGATCAGTTACCATCCTCAGATCTATTTGTCTTAATATCCTTTTCTCTTTGCAAAATACTTTGCTGCTTTCCTTCATTTATCTGTCTTGGCCCATTGACCACCAAATAACTGTTGAGTTTTCTTTTTCTGTAAGTGAATTAAGATAAAGGTATGGCACATTTGCACCAGGTTTTTCAGCTAAGTCTGCCTTCCTTGTACATCTACAGTAAGTGTGTAATCTGCTTATGAGCTGGCAAGAAATTTTGCCACGAGGGTGTTCCTTTGAGTTGTGTTAGTCTGTCATGAGGACCCATGATTACTTTTATGTCCCTGTAGTCCCTGAACTGGGGGTTTTGAGCTTCTCCATGGATTTGCTGTGATTACAGATGGAAATAGTCTTAAAAACTGCATGGAAGCTTAAAATGAGATAGTTATGTAATGCTGTTCCGCAATACAGCACAGATCAGCGTGCTCTACAGTAATCTCTCCATTAATGTAAACCATGAGTTTCTAATCGCAGTACAGAAGGACTGTAGCATAGATGGAAGGTAGACTAATATTGGTAAGAAGGAAGAAAGTTGGGATGCATGCAGATATATATGTAAGATATCAAATCGTAGTAGCCATTGCTCCTTAATCTTTTACTCTCCCTGCTTCCCTCCTTCCCACCTCACAGATTTTGTTAGTGAACTGGGGGACAACTTTCCTAGTGCACCTTTTTTTTTTTCCTAAGGCTCCTTTTCTGCCTCCTCCTGCCAAGGGTGAGTGAGGGGCTGTGTGGGGCTTAGCTGCTGGCCAGGTTTAAACCACCACAAATTGCTAGTTACAAAGTGTGTGTTGTGTCATAAATGATAATACACAAGTAACAGCTTTCTTTTGTCTTCTGGCTTAATAATACTGGTTTGTTCTCCTTCACACTTTAGTGTAAATGTAGCTTTCTGTAATGAAATTAGTACTTTTCTGTGTAAACACACGGGGAAGTCATTGAGAAGTTATATTCTAAACTACCATGTTGCTCAAAAATAAGCAAAATGCCTTTTTGTAATAACAAGGGCTCTTGCAGTGGTTCTTTTGCAAGACAATTTTGGTTATATCAGAGAACACAAAGTGGCTGGCGGGGAGTCCGAGTTGCTGTCTGAGTTGCCTATTGCTTGTATGCAGGCCTGCCAATGTGAGAGTGTAAGCACAAGAACACGATGTGGGTGTGATGCGTGTGGGTGATGAGGTAGCAATTTTCTTTCCCTGATGTGTTTGGTAATGTAATAATGGATTTTCCACATTTTTTTCTGCATTAAAAACACAGGAACATACAGAATTGCTCTTCACGCTGCTTGAGAGAAATGACTCGACATCCATCAGTCCTTTATATGTACTTTAAAATTGCCAGGGGGAATGTCCTGAACAAGGAAAGGCAAGACCACACAGTCTGAGGGCAGTTAGTGTCTTTGTGACAAAAAATGACAGCCAGCCTTCCTTCTATTTTCTTATGATAGCTATCAGGGAAGGAGAGAGGCATTGCTTTCTGGTTTGCATGTCTCCTCTGGACAGACTCTCCACAGTACTGGAGGGGAAGGTTGAAGTGTTAGTAAAGATTACATGACTCCTTTTGGCTTCTGTCCTTCTTCAGCCTTCAGGTCTTCACAAAGATAGCGCAAGTGAATTTTCAGTTGCACAACAGCCATGGTCCTCACTAGGAGCTAAAACTTCACTGACCTTCAGCATTCATCAGAATTATGAGTTATTGCTGCCCGATTATCTAGCTGCTCTTGTTACATACTAGAAATCAGAAAATAGCCTATTTTTCTCTGCACAGTAATCTGAAAGCCATTCAGGCCAACCTAAACTGGGCTGTGATTGCAAATGAACAAACTGCTGCTGCTGGGCCATTCCTGGCAATGCCAGTGCCAGTAGAGGCTGCCTGTGCTGACAAGATGTCTGGTGCCCACACAACAGCTCTGTCTCTGCGTAGGTAAAGGGACTGTACAGAATCCCAGAGCTCCTGCAGTAAAAGCTACCTTTTGTGCCGTGGATTTTACCCAGGACCCTAAGAGGTCAGCAGAAATGTTTCCTTAGGGCTTAGACTAAGGTCTCCATCACAGAGATGTGTCTCTTGGATGGTGTCCGTGTTACTTTTAAAAGCTTTGTTTCAGTAAGTTTACAACAGAGTGAACTTTGCTGAGAGTGGCAGGCCCAGCAGTGTCCCATTTCAGCCTCCTCTAGGTGAAGCTCCGAAACAAGGCGCTGCCATGCTGGCAGGGGCACAGAGGTGTGGAGCAGGGCTGCCAGCCTGTGAGAGGAACTGGTAATGACAGTGGGCCCTGCCTAAAAAACTGATAACCAGAGACAAAGATTTTGCTGCAAAAAATTTCCTTTAATTATCTTAGCAAGTAGGAGTAGTCTCAACTATGAGTAGAGTGTGTCATGCCAAAGGAATGACAGCTGAGGAGAACTGTCACCGGCAGTTCTCATATACTGCATCTCCTCGCTGGTACCTCTGAGCTGGATGGTGACTCTATTCCCTGATGAGCTTCTTCAAAGTGTTGACAGAAAAACACAACTTTTTCAGAAGGAAGGAAGTTACCCAGAAAATAGTGTCAGTTTTCAGAATCCCAGTGCTTCTGGTATTTTTACTGAACAAGCACTGCTTTCTGGTCACTTACAAGCATCCATTAAAGACTAAGGTTCTGGCTTCTGGATTTAGTTTAAAAGCAGAGTGTATTTGCATGCAGGGTGCATTGTATAGGTTTTGGTTTTGTGGTTTTTTTTTGTATGTGTGCTCTGAAGGTCATTAGATAGACGTGATCTAGAGAGTGTGATACGAGAACCAGATAGGAAATATTTTCAGTTCATACAATTTTTAATGAAAGATTTAAAAAGAAATTGCAAGCTTTTAAAAATAAAATATGGTTACAGATGTCTACATGTCTGACAAATGGAAAACGTTCTATGGGTTATGACTATATATGATTACATAATGTTTTAAATTTTTTCATTGAGTCTTATAATTTAAATTCACATTAAGATTGCATGTAATTTCTGTGTATATAAGTTGGCTTACAACTACTGCAGTTTAAAAAACCTGAACATTTGTCTTCTGCAATTTTGAGAATATAGTTTATGCTATACATTTGCCTAATGCAGAGTTCATGTGACCACAAAATTGTCTGTCTGCCAAATGGTATATACACATATTTCATTAAATGGTCGACAGCTTTGCAGAAACTAGGACAAGCTCTGTAAATGGAAAATGTCAGGTAATTATTCAAATTCTTTTTTTTATGCCACAAAATAACAAATCTATTCTGTAGTGGATGTTTTTCTGAGATTTCTGTGAAATCTCTAATAATGTTGCTTATCTGTTGTTTCACCTACAGGTACATTTATGTTCCAATGGGAGGATCTCAGTCCAGTCTGCTGGGAATGCTTTTTTCCACAGCCCTCACTTTTGCCTTTGTAAGCTATTGGCATGGAGGACAGAGTTATCTGTGGTACTGGGGTGCACTAAATTGGCTTGGAGTAATTGCGGAAAATGGTGTCAAGAAGATACTTTCTATTTCGCTTATTCAAGATTTAATTGTAAGTTGAATCTCTCTTCATTTCACATTCTTGTTTCCTGGCTTCATGCTCATGTGAAATTCCTGGTTTCTAGTTTGGTTTAATCTAGATTAAAAGTCTGGGTAACAGATAAAAGAGTTAACTTTCCCTTGCTCAACCTCCAGTATTTGAGGTAAGCCATATAGCTAGGATTTTGCAAAGTATCAGCAAAGCAAACACTGAAATATGCATGGTCTTAAAAGCTTCCTCTGCTGTCCCAGAGTAAGCAACCGCTTGTCACTTTGTATATGGCTGAACAGAAGCCAGTTTTAACATTTGTATTCTGATTTCACTCAGGATGGCCTTAAAATATTCATCTTCACTAAAATTAGGAGTGTATATTTCTAACCATGTGTTTCCTGGACAAATGCATGTGTAGCAGCTGCATGCATCTGGGAACAAGCTTACACTGGGAAATCTTATGCCACTAGAGAGCCAAGTATAGAAAATATTATTTTGCTTTAAATACCTCTGATATTTTCACTTTACTTATGCTTTTGACCTTCTTACTCTCATTTCCAAAGGACAAAATTGTCTTTGACCTGCAATCATATGTGAAAAGCACTATTTTGATGGTCATTGTAGTCTGCAGGGTTGCTCACTATTAAATCCCAAATCTTCTAATAACTGTTTGTAAGAATAAATTATTCCTATGTCTTGTTTACTTAGTAGTGATAAGTGCGCAGAATTTGTGCCCCTGTATAATGTGGTAGTGACTCACTCTGCATCCCGATGAAGTCCTGATGAGAAGTAATTATGCTTGTTCTCCATCCCACCCGCCTCAGTTTTTACTGTTGTGGCTTCCCATGTGTGGCAACTGATACAGCTAAGTAACTTAGTAGCCAGTAACAGCCAGTGGTGCCTTGTATCATCCAACTGTCCATCACTGCAAATTTAGTGACAGTGTGGGAGCAGCTTTTTCCCTTCCTAGAGAATGAGTTTATCAGATCCATTAATCCTCCCTCTAGGGTGAAACTGAGCTTCACCATCTGACTGGCTGCATACGTTTGTCTCTGGACTGGAAGACAACGTAGTTTGTTTTTTTTTTTTAGGCATCCAGCTGTATGAGGAAATACATGTGTAGGGGCTTTTTGTATTTGATGTCACTAAATTAGAAATTTTAAAAGAACACTTAAGGAATTAAGTGCTTAAATACCACAGAAGTTATAAAGATGTGGCATTATGAAGGTGGGATTATGTATGTTGGATTATTTTCTAATATGTAATTCTAACTGTAGGTAACTGATGCTGGCAGTAGAGTTCTTTTTTGTATAAATTAAGTCCCCATCAAATAACTAAGTGCATTTTACCCCTTTCCTCCCCTTTGTTCTCATCCAGTGTTTTTAAAGGCCTATTCAATGTCTTTTTCCATTTCTGTTTGGAACATGGCTGTAGACCTTCCTTAGAAGACACTTTCATTTCTTTCCCTGAAATATTTCTGAAGCCAAGATTTTAAATACAAATAGTTTTGGTATCTGAATTAGTGCATTAGGCAGATCTTGCTGCAATTGGTTATGGCTGAATCATGCTTTGCCTTGTGCCTTGAAGGTTTCTCTACAACAGCACAAGATACAGTCTTTGCAAACTACTCCTCATTGCTCTCTCAGTCTTCTAACAAACTCCTGTCGTCTTCTGCTGAGACTGGGGAGCAGATGAGTATTTGGACTTTGACCCTTGCTTATCAAAAGATGGAGTGATGTGACGTTCTCTAAGAAGTATCACATTTAAAATGAATTGCAGATTCCCTCGTACCCTGTATAAATTTCCTTTTTTCCCTTGTAATCTGTTTTTTGGAATAATTCACATAATCCTGTCTCAGCAAGCCTGGTCACCGTGGCATTGAGAACCCTGTTCGAAAGGATGGGTTTTTCACTTAAATTTCATCTGTTGACAAGCTGAAATCCTGGGCATTCTCATGCTTCACTCGCTTGTTGTGTTGGCTCTTGAAGGCTATTTTTGAAAAAGAAGGTTTATTTTTGTCCCCAGAATAGCAGATGAGTTTATGAAAAAATACAAAGCAAACATTTCTCCTTTTTTTAACCCATTCTGTTTACCAAACCTCCTCCTGCTGTTAAGTTGAGTTACATAATTCAGTTGAGCAGGTGTTTAATTAGTAAAATATCAAAAAAAAATCAAGAATAATTTGAATTTTAATTCTGCTCTGTTTTTAAAATTGAATTGATCACAAAGAATAACAAGAATTATATCAAAACTGCTTCCCTTTTTCCCCCCCACTGTATTGTCTCAATTCTTTTGCCAAAGAAAGATTTAGAAATCTAAATGAAGCACATTTGAGTCTCATCCTTCACAGAATCCTTGCGCTGACTAAGAATATATATAAAAAGAACTGGACCCTATATTTATGCAGATTTTATGGTAGTTTAAATCTCAGCACTTGAAACACTTTTGTAGCAGTCTGACAGGTTTTAAGTGTTATCTTGGGCACATTGAACTAGAATGAACAAAGAACCATGGACATTATTTGTGAGAAGTAAAATCAGCATATAAATAAATATTTGCTGAAAACAGTAAATTTCCTGACCCAGAAAAATTGATCTGAAAGTTTCATTTTTACTGGTTGCAAACCAGTGTATGGCTTCCTGATTTCAGCTCTAAAAGAGCTGGTGCTCCTTCTTACGCACTTTTCAGCTTACACTGCTCTGAACTTTCGTGATTCAGTGATTTGTGTTGTGAAAAGTTACTATGTATCTTTTTTTCCACTAGAGATTACTTGTTAGATATCAATAAATTTAGAGCTGAATTAAGTAATACTGTCTTTTCATTAAAACATTGTATATAAAACATCAATAAATGCTATGCATCATAAGCTAGGGCAAATCTGGGAACTTTATATTAAACTGGAGAAGTTTCGTTGTGTTTTTATCAGTTCTTTTTTTTTTTTTTTTTACTTTTTCAGGAGATATTTAGACCCATACTGAGCAAAGTAGTGCTTTGTTTCACTGCTTCTATATTAATTTCTTACAGATGAACAGAGACTCCAGTAGTAACTCATTTGAAATGAATGACAGAATTTGTATTGATTTATAATAAATAACATGTCAGATTTCTGAAAGAAAATGCTAATGGCTATCATTCTTCCAGTGATTTATTTTTTTTCCCCTCTCCTTCCTTATAGAGAGCAAGATACAGATCTATACAAGAAATTAGATTGTGGTATAAAAATGGATTTAGAATGATTTAAACCTTAGAATAGCTGACAACATCTTTAAATCAATGTATATTTTAAAAAGAAATATTTGGAAATAATCCAAAAGAAGCAGCAGAGGGGGTGAAGTTGCTAGATTGTTAAAATTAATATTTTAATCTCAATTGAAATAGCAACATTTATCTTCTTTAGTAAAGCGAAAACATAACATTTGGTCTAGTAAGAATTTTTTAAATTGAGAAATAAAGTTCTGCCTTCTAAAAATCATACTATGATGAATTTCTAGTTTAGGATCTTATTTCTAGCTTTATTTAGTAAGAAACTAAATACACCATAAACAATTCAATTTGAGAAACCAACTGATTTTAAGCATGGCTTATTTGAAAGTAATTTGTAGTATCCTTGTAAGTGTTCTGGGTTTTTTTTAAGTATAAAATACTTTGATTTCTACATTTCATTCATTTAGCTGCACTAATTAAGTCTGTTTCAGTACACTGTAATTGCCTTCCCAACTCCTCTTTGCGAAAGGGGAAATATTTTGTACGATGTTCATGGTTTTGGTTAGTGTGTTAGATTTTATTCATTTTTTTCCCCAGAAGAATGAACTCTATACATTCGTCTGTATAGTTAGAATATCACCATTGTTTTGGGTACCAGAGATAGATGTTGTCAGTGACAACTGGCATCCTCAGCTTCACAGAGAACAGAATTTAGATGTTTGTTTTTTTTCCAAAAGGTTGGGTGTGGTGCAGGGGTTTTGTCTGGTTTTTCCTCTGTTTAATTTTGTTTGCCCTGTTTCTTCTGCTAGGTGCATTGAAATGTCTACAGTTACTCATAATAAGTTATGAATTATGCAGTGATCCTGCAGACAGCTGGTGTGGAGCATGGAAAGGTACTGACTGGTGAGCCTGACCTCTGAGCTGTGGTTCGACTGGAAATTAAGCTGATCTTACAGCTCACTGCTATTGAAGGGGGACAGGTTTCATTGCCCTTTCCTCCCTTCCTTGCAGTCTTACCACTTCCTCCTCTGCACACCCTCTGGCTGGAATCTTTACTAATCTGACCTAGCTCTTTACTCCAGCAGAAAGCTTTACTTTCTCTGGTTATTTTATTGCTAGGTGATTTGTCTCATGGAGAAGAATCTTAAAAGCACCCAACACAGTACAATGTAAGAGACAAAATCCAAGGAGAGGAAGTGGAAGAGGAGGACCTCGACTATTTGGAACCTTCCCCTTGCAAATATACATGAGCAGTACAGGGTAGTAGGTTGAGCCCCCATTTTTAAAGTCAGCGGGACAATGAAACCAATTGGGTTCTGCTGCAGTAATTACTCAGCCCTATATTTATAGCTCAGAATCAACCTAGCCGAGATTAAGATTCCTATGACTTTCACAACCATGTCCTATATACATTGAGCAAAGGCATAACTATCTCCTTCATGAGGGAAGTTCTTTTCGCAAGTATAACTCACTTTAAACTGCTGTGAGATAACTGTAAAGCTTCCTTCTGCAGCTGACTGAGGAGATCTGACCAAACATTAGGAACTCGTTCAAGGGAAGTATGTTTGTTGACCACCTTGCAGGATTAGAACTTTCACCAGATCTTTGTAATAAAGACCCTTCTCAGCTGTTCTTCAGCACACTAGGCTTTTATCTTTATTTTGCTTCATTTTATGGAAAGAGTATGTATGTCACTGGTTTATGAATGTCAAGCTGCCTGGCCTTTTCTTTTTCACTAGTAGTTTTGTGTAACATATGTATTTTTATTGCAACATGGTGATTCAATTAAGTGACAAGCATTGCCACTTCCTTCATAACCTTTTCATGTGCTTGCTGTAGACTTCTTTTGGGTTTGTCAGTTCACTCCCTGAGAATCTGTAAGAATGTAGAGTGGGGTAGTTGAACAATGTCCCTTAATCATCCTCTTATTCTCTAGTGCAGAATTGGTTTTTGAGATACAGGTGTCACCCATAATGTTAAAATCCAGACCAGCGGACAGGGCTTGCCCCGTACCCCCCACCTCAACCTCGAGTTCAGCTGTATCACTGCTCTAATCAGAGATCTCAACTTTCCAAAGTAGACATACTTTGACTCAAAATCAATGGAACCTGCTTTCCCTAGATGTGAACACTAGTCAGGGCAGACTTGTGACAACTGGTCTGAGTTACCGAGGTGCTGTGTTTTACTGAGATGCTGAACGAACATCAAAGGTGAATGTGGGCTGGCTGATGCGTCCTAGGTTTTTTTCTACTGACTTTTAGCTTTGCCAACAATAATTCTGAGGCAAGTGATTCTTGCCACGTTTTTACTTTTGCTTGATTTTATTTTTTACTCTCTTCTCCACCCTCTTGTTGTAAGGGTTCATTTGTCTTCACAGAAGTAGATCCCAGAACATTTTGAGAGCCCTGCTAAAAATGCACACAGGGAGACACACACTTCCACTCAGATTCTCTTTACGGAGGGACCTTCTTGCTTCAGACTCGGTAACAAAGGCTGAAAATCTAGTAGGTGGTGTTTTGTGTGAGGAACAAGCATATGCAATATGATACAGGCTTTTATACAATGAATGACAAAAACAGCTGCAGTGAGATTTCAGAAATAACGTTCTATCATTTCCTACCTTTTGAGTACAAGCATCCTTTTTTTTGTCAAGTCTGTGCAAGAAATACTATTTTTGTTGCCAGCGGTGGAGAAACTGTTGTGGTTTTCCATCTGTCTTTAGCCAGATGACTGTAGCTCTGCATCAGACTACAGTGTGAGCTGGGAAGCCCCTTGCATAGCTGCTCAGTTGTCATAACAAAACAATGTTTCTCTCACCTACCAGCATTATTTACTTCCTCCTCTGTTTTGGACACATGAGGCAGTTTTCTGGTACTCTGGCCATAATACAGTTTGAAAGGCAAGTAAATCGTGCTACAGGGTCAATACAAGGCAAAGTGATGCTGGTTACATGCTTTTTTTGTTACTGTTACATGAACACAGCCTCCCCCTGTTGTTCACCTCAAAAATTAGTCCCCACAATAGATGTCAGCAGTTATGGAAATACAAGTTAATGTACCAAGGAGCAGTTGCATTCTTCTCTTTCTGCTGTGTCTTGAGCTACAGAAACTTGCTACAGGGAAAGCGAGGTCTGTATTTGCTGAGAGTATTTATCAGATGTCTCCATGGGGATTATTACTGTGTAATATTTATTTGCTAACAGTTTCCCAGTGGCAGTGTGGGAGGACCATAAGGGCAAGACCAAAATGCAGCACTAATGATTGGTGAAGTTAGATCCTTTTCTTATCTAATTACAATTTAAAAAGTAAAAACATTAAAATGTGGATGAGGTAACTGAGAGAACAGAATGGGAACCAGAAGAACAAAAATAAGAATGTTATGGACCTGTATACAGAGGAGAGTGCATGGATCTCTCGACCTGTCCTCTTTGGTGAGAGCTGAGACACATTTATAGGAGTATGTACAGTGCCATTGCTTGGTTAAATTCCCTGCTTTAAACATGACACAGAAAAGAGGACGGTGCATGTCAATGCTGTTCATTTCGCACTTTTCACAAGCTGCCACTTTTTAAAAAAAATGTTTGGGCAGGTTCTTTGAGGGTGAAGAGTAAGTGTAGGAGCAAGTACCGAAATTTACTTCTGTGTATGTCAAACTTTCACACATGCATCTGTAAATGTAGTGCATACATACGAGCTGGTAGGAGGATTTCTTCAAACAGAAGAGCGGGTTGGCTGTTTGCTGAGAGATGCTATAAATGTAGATCTTTTGGAAAATCTAAAAATGAAGTGGTGCTAGTGCAAGACAGCATTTTGTGGAGTGAATGTTCAGTAAGATATCAATAGAGAAGATGAGTATATTCTCAAATACTATATATAGCATTTATTCCTAAATTCAGAAACAAGTTCTATTTGTGAAAATAGATGTTAACTAACAGCTGCTTGATTTTAATTGTGTGGTCCTCTTTTTATAGGTCTGATGTAGGGAATTACAGGTCGTTTGCATCATTCTGTCTCTTGGAAAAATGTTGTCAGTTCCTGCCTTCATGCGTGAACCTTCCAGGAGCTGATTTTTACCTTTGCTTTGGAATGAAAGTATATATCTTGAAAAGAAATAGTAGATGATCTCAGGCCACAGTTCAGTTTGAGGATAAGAGAAGGAGCAACTTCAAGCAAAATGAAATGCCAGAAAAATAAAGCAAAGTAAAATAAAGAGGACTGGTTCTGGGTTAGAGCTAGATGAAGAGCAAAACAAACAGGAATGATTGCCATGATTACTGAAAGAGTATGGTAAATGTTGGTGGGAAATTAAATTAATTCTTCCATTTGGTGTGGCAGTTGTTGATGGATAAGATCTGGTAATACATTTTGTTCACTCTCTACTTGCAGACCTGTGCCTTATCTTGTTACTCTTACAGCTCTGGTGACTCCAGAGTTTCTTTTGGATTATTTCATAAATGGATATTTTGCATGTGTTTTTAACCAGAATTCTCTTTAACTGTTGTTTTCCTGTTCTGTGGTACAGTCTTTTATCCTATTCAACATCTGTCTCCCAGCTTCAGAGTGCAGGAGTAGGTATTATGTTGACATGTCAGCCTCTCATCAGATGCCATTCCCTTGCTCCTGCTGCTCTTTGAGATTAACTTCTACCAACATTAATGAGCACATGTAGTCCCTCCCTTCATTTCTGCAGTCTCCCAAACACACTTTTGTCACTATTACCCATTGACAATGTGTATTAACAAACATTTTTAGAAGTTGTCCTACTGCTTGGACCCAACCCGTCTTCATTTCTATTGCTCACTTTAAAAATTAAATAAATTTACATACTGTTTGGCAGAGCTTTGTCACAATTTTCAGCCTTTCCTTCATCCCATCTGCTCCCCCAGCTGCTCAGTCACACCCTGCCCTCCATTTTCAGTGTGCCTAACTGCAGATAGATAAAATAGCCGGTAACTGTTAGTCAGGATGTGTCGCTTCCCTTCCCACCATCCCATCTGCTCCTCGCTCTCTTTCAGCTTTTCACCCGTGCTCTTGTTTTTATGCTGTCCCATTATTTTTGGCAAATGGCTGCATTGCGGATGGCCTAGATTCAAGGGATGCATTGATGTGTTCACTTTCATGGTAGTAGGGTGATTACCAGGAGTCAGGGATAAACATTGAAGAGTTGGCCTGTCATTTATCTAAGAACACTTTCTGAAAGAAAGCACTTAGAATCACTTTTAAGATTGATGGGGTGGTCTCTGTTGCTTCTGTAGGGAAGTAAACAAACTCAGGCCTTACTCTTCAGTTGTGATGCAATGAGAGGTGAAAACTGAAGTTCAGATCCTTAAATTTCACTAGTAAAAAGAACCACAGCAAGTGATTTTAGTTTTTTTAAAGCATTTTCCTGATACGCATAATGGCACCACCTGTGCCCCTCCTATACTGCAGCAACTTCACCCACATTTTGCCCATCCATCCTTTCCCCCCAAAAATCTTTGCGAACCCTCTATGACAGACCATTGCAAAGAATATTTCATTTCATTTTTGTGACATAAAGATGAGTCAACATTACATTAGGTTCTAAGCACTGCTTCTCTAGTGAAAACCTTCAGGAAATTGAAAGTATGGAGCTTTCATAACTGTAGAAAGCACACATACTCCCCTCTTATACACTAGGAGAAGCAGTGAAAGATAATGCAGGACTAGGTGTTACAGTCAGGGTAGTTAATTTGCTTGATTTCTTCAACACAACAAATAGTGCAGTCTGTTTATGTTATTTTTAAATTATGCATAAATTGGTTGATAGGTTTAAGTGGGAGAGGATGAAATCTGTACAACAGATAGTAATTAAATATTATACATTTTAAAAAAGACAACTCTTCTAAAAATTGTAGTAGATTATTTTGACCCTTTTAAAACCAAAGGCATATGAAAATAGAATAACGTAATCTGTAGTGTTGCAGTTTGTAATATCAACACATGTTTTGTGTTACTCTGGCCATAGTGTCTAACAGTATCTGATAGTATCTTATTCCACGGTGCATATGTTCCCATAAGAAATATTCCACTGCTTCTTAAATTTTACCATACGCTCTTATTTTGCCATGTGCTCAGATTATCAAGTCTCTGGAAGGGTAGTTTAAAAAAATAAGTGTAGTGAATCTGTTTTACTCCATGAAGGTGGAAGTCTGCTTAAGTTGCAGCAAATTTAATTCCCTTACATGAGACTTGTTAAAATATATTTAGTATGAGCAAGCTTGATAACATGACTGACTTTATGTAGAAGTTTTCTTTAATCTGTCCTAGAACAGCTATATAAATGAGATGAGTTGTGAATGCAGCACATGTAGATATTTTCCATCTTCGGAGCAGTTGTCGAGAAGTTGCCAGCTAATGTCTGTCAGGGGAGGCTCCTTGCTACTTGCCACCCTGTCATCAGGCTTCATGAGGTTGCAGAGTGGTGGAAAACATGTACACCAGTTCCCAAGCAGTGTGATGCAAGTGACCTGTTACCAGAGCAAGCTACTGCAAATGCATTCAGCAGCCCTCTGAATAACAAGCAGTTGGGACATGGCAAATCACCATGGGACCACCACTGTTGCTGGGAACGGATGCTGTAGGAAGATGTAGGGTTGGGTCCCTGGTAAAATACTTATAAAAGAAGACTTCAGCATAGTGTTTTGTATAGGACTACCTAGTTTTGATTACTATACAGAATTTGATCTTGGCTGTCTCCTTGACTTCCACATGGGAGGGTGGAAGTTTGACTTATTGTGGTCAGCATTCCCCAAAGTATTTTCTCTGTTGTCGGCTAGCTAGGAGATGTAAATGTACTTTCACCAGTACAGGCTGGGGGCTGACCTGCTGGAGAGCAGTGTAGGAGAAAGGGACCTGGGAGTCCTGGTGGACACGAAAATGACCATGAGCCAGCAATGTGCCCTTGTGGCCAAGAAGGCAAATGGCATCCTGGGGTGCATTAGAAGGGGGGTGGTTAGTAGGTCAAGAGAGGTTCTCCTCCCCCTCTATTCTGCCTTGGTGAGGCCACACCTGGAGTATTGTGTCCAGTTCTGGGCCCCACAATTCAAAAAGGACATGGAACTGCTTGAGAGAGTCCAGCGCAGAGCCACTAAGATGATTAAGGGAGTGGAACATCTCCCTTATGAGGAGAGGCTGAGGGAGCTGGGTCTCTTTAGCTTGGAGAAAAGGAGGCTGAGGGGTGACCTCATCCATGTTTACAAATATGTAAAGGGTGAGTGTCAGGATGATGGAGCCAAGCTATTGTCAGTAATGACTAATGATAGGACAAGGGGCAATGGTTTTAAACTGGAGCATAGGAGGTTCCATGTAAATATCAGGAAAAACTTTTTCACTGTGCGAGTGACAGAGCACTGGAACAGGCTGCCCAGAGAGGTTGTGGAGTCTCCTTCACTGGAGACATTCAAAACCCGCCTGGATGCGTTCCTGTGTGATGTACTCTAGGTGACCCTGCTCTGGCAGGGGGGTTGGACTAGATGATCTTTCGAGGTCCCTTCCAACCCCTTAGATTCTGTGATTCTGTGATACTTAGGAAAAACACTTTTGGGCCCTCTCCATGCCATTCAGTAATACTGTTGTACACAGTTTTGTAAATCAGTAAAAATGGAAATTTGTTGTTGATCAGCTCTAACTCACCTTAGAAATCCTTTTAAATGATGCTCCGCTGTCAGAAACCACTTACCCCACCATGTTTGTTTTACACTCGTAATGGTGTAATTACTTGGCAAAGCAAATGAAATATTTTCTCTCACATCCTCTCTGACTTCAAAAGTCCACCATGTCCTTTAACTTGACTCTTAATTCTAACCTAAATTATCTATTCTGATGCATAAGCTATCTTACTCAAGAAACAACCAATATACAAGCTTCTTATTTCTGGCTTGGTTTTCACTTAGAGGCTAAATGTGACATGCATGTGTACCTGGAAGTGGATTTAGGAATGAGAGTGTTTGGACCATGCAAATGCTTTTCATGCCTGTCTTCTGCCATCCCTCTACAGCACATACACAGATTTACTTTTCAAGGTGCCCTACTACATGATAGTATCATTTATTTTTGTAAGATAACTGAGAACACCTAGGTGAGAGAGATCTGATGATAGCCAATTTTGCTAGACCAAACAGTGTGCAGAGAGAGGTTCTCCCCCACATCTGGTGAAAATGTTTGAGGCTGATAGTTGGGCCTGGGTTCTTTGATCACAGGCTG